>SJYX01007265.1:174592-365833 GCA_006410675.1 Oreotragus oreotragus | reverse complement strand
AGGATAAAGACGTTTCTGGGCTTCTATTTTCACATCCATAACATGGAGGTGCTCCACAACTCGCCACCTGGCAGCGGGAGAACGGAAGGAGCTTGGCAAGCTGTAAAGCACTTGTGGGTAAAGGAGATATTATCTGAATACCCTAAGGGTGCCCCAGGGACAGAAATATTCTGGAAGAATGAAAACCAAGGAGCTTCGCCTCAGAGCACAGTCGCTTCTTCCCTACTCTGATCCTGGTTCCCACGGTTAGTGGGAGAGGCCTGGGGATTCATTCTCAATTGACTTCAAGGGAAGCAAACCTAGATGAGGCTCATGCATTACAGAAATCACCTTTTCTTTCTGTCTGTTGTCCATTTTCTTCTCAATTTGGGTAACATTTTCTGAAGATCCTATCCTGGCATAGGAATGGAATCCTGGCAAGTCAAGGAAGAAAACCCACTTTCCACCCCATCTCTGCTCTTGGTCTGTCCGCTTCGAAAGTAGATATCCTAGGCCCGAGATAAGATAAAGGCAGCTGCTAAAGCCACAGGCTCTCTCTCCCCGCACGTCCTCCCGTCATGGGGCAGAAGTGGGAGAGGTCAATTTTAGGGTATGAGGGATGAGGCGGTTTTCCTGAGCCAGCCACCCTGACAGTGACTGCGGTGGGGGCGAGGGGGGTGTTCTGAGGATGGTGACTGGGTGCCCCTCGAAGTTGGAACTGGGTCAAGTACATCCAAAATTTCACAGTAACAGGCCAGCCATGTTTTTCTGGGCACAGTCCATGGGTAAATGAGATGAAAGCAGTTAGGCAGGCTTTTGTCACTTGGTGTTAACTGTGTATGTTGCAGCGACTTTAATTGGTTTCATGTCTAGAGTGAGGGACCGAGATGGAAGTGAGACTCTTGGGGGAGCGGTCCTGGCGCTCAGATGGCTTGTCACATTTCTTTTTTAATCTGCTGTTCTTTTCCTTAAGGCGAGGGAGGTAATGTAATTATCTTTTGAAGACGAATGTATGCTGCAATATGTCAGCTTGGGCTGCTCTCATAACATGGCCTCTAGTGTGGGTGGAGGGAAACGAAGTGGGAATGTGGGTGGGTCTGTGAGCTTTTCTACTCAGAATCCAGGAGACTTTTCCCCAACAGGCTGGAGGGCAGAGAAGAGTTTGAATGGGCACAGCCCTCAAAAATCTGAATTCCTGTCCAGCTTTCCCTTGGCTGTGTGACTTTGCATCAGTCATTCACCCTCTCTGAGCCTCAGTGGCTTTTGCAGCAACAAGAGAGTAATTCTATTTAGGAGTTACTGTGAGGACTGAATGAGATCCCATGCACAGAGCCCATCTGTCCTGGTCTGGGGGGCATGTGGTGAGCATCCAGTCCCACCAGATGTTATTTCCAGGTCATTATTGTCCTGAGCATTCTGAGGGCACTATCCACAGTGCAGGGTGGGCAAACCCTTGACACTCTTTGTCACCAGAAGAGCCAACCCAGCCTCCCCTTGGTTGGATGGGCCCTGCACAGAGAGGACTTCATCCCATGTCACCAACCACAGAGTAAGGAATTATTTAAAAAATCCTCTTATGCACACAGTATACACAGCACCTCTGAGGTGCTTCTTCCCCAAACTGTGGCAATTCATCTCTAAAGAGGTTCTGCGGCACAGATGCACACTGCCTCTTGGGCTCTGTAGGGCTCTGCTGGACACAGTAGAAAAACTCCAGTCCTGAGTGTGGGCTGAGGCAAGGCTGCACCCACCTCTTTCTTCCGAAGGGCGGGGGCCAAACCCTGAGCTGGTTTCCAGCCACTGCACATCTCAATTTACTTTATTCTTTTCTTCTTTAACACTATTGGTAAAAATAATATCCAGACATGGTAAAAATGCTGAATCTCGGTAATATCCATCCATCTATCCATCATCACCTATTTATCTATCCACCTATTTACATCTTCTATCGTCTTATCTATATATCATCCAGCATCATGTTTTTAAATGTACACAAATAGGACTCTATTTTCATTGTTCTGTACGTTTGCTTTTTATTTAACATATACCATAGACCACTTTCCTTTTCAGTGGACGTGCATCTAATTTAAAAAATAGTTGCATTGTTGTTCAGTCACTCAGTCATGTCTGACTCTTTGCGACCCCTTGAACAGCAGCAGCACACCAGGCTTCCCTGTCCCTCACTATCTCCCGGAGTTTGTTCAGACTCATGTCCATTGAGTCGGTGATACCACCCAACCATCTCATCCTCTGTTGTCTCCTTCTCCTCCTGCCCTCAGTCTTTCCCAGCCTCAGAGTCTTTTCCAACGAGTTGGCTCTTTGCATCCAGTGCCCTAATTTCCCCTTATCCAAATGCAATATGAGTTCTTTTACCAGTTCACTGTTGATAGACATCAAATTGTTTCAAGTGCTTTGCTACTGCAAATTATTCTGCCATGAAAATCCTTTTGCATGTATCTTGGCACTCTGTGTAAGAATGCAGGGTAAACTCCCTGCAGTGGAACTGTTGGCTCAAAGAGGATGTGGATTTTAAATTATGATATGTATTGGCAAACGGTTTTCGAGAAAAAGATCACCCCTTTTAACGTACCCACCCAAGGTTTTTTCAGACCAGGCACTCACTTTATCTTTGAAACACGGTGAAGTCTGTCTACTAGCTGGGAAGGGTTTTATCCTTCTCAAGGATAAAACCCATCAGGGCAGCAGCACCGCCAGTTTATGTGACTTTTATGGATACCCCTCTCTTGTCTTTCATATCATTGTGTTTTCGTTTATGCTTTATTTATTTCACCAAACACAAGCAGTCTTGTATCTTGTTTCTGTCACCGCTTTTATTCACTTTCCTGGGGGGTATTTCTCTCAGGGTTTTATTAGTCATTGCTTGTTCCAGCTCCTAAAATTTCTGTCACCTCCATGCTGGGGATTTGGTTGTATTCAGGAGATGATTAGAATACTGAGAACTGCTGGAGGAGGCTTGAGGTCTCCCTCCTTTTCTGTTTGGTGATTCAGGGGATGGCAGAGCTCTGTCCTTCCTGGGGGCCAGCCTGCTGCTTCTGGTCTCAGACTGAGCTTGGAGTTTTGACCAGGCTGCCCGAAGCCTGATGAGATGTTGGGGTCTAGGAATTTCTTGTATCTTTAAAATACCAGGCTCAGCTCCAAAGGCTCACAGACTTTGAATCCAAACTATTGAGTCTGGCAGAAATCACCCTAAACTTGATCATTTGAAAGCAGCTCAGAAAGGGAGTAGGAAAACGCAATTGAATGAAAATTCACAAAGAATAAAAATATGTTCTACAGAATCTCAGGCAAAATTCAGCCTTCTCTGTCCTAACAAACAGCAAGGTCTTCTTGGTGTTGAGTGGGCTGCAGCAAATAACAATGGTGATATTAATTGCTGTGATTGGGGCTTTAATAATTTATCTTAAACAAGCCAGGTGGTGATTTGGTACCAGAAATAACTTTCCCAGGGAAGTGAGGAAGTCATATTTTGAGCAACCATGATCATGATAAAAATCCAGCCTTATGTGGTATAAAGTGATTCCTCCTTGCCCCAGCACTGAGTTAGAAGCTGGAGATAAGAAAATGGCCCTGGGGAACTTCCCTGGTGGGCCTGTGGTTAAGACGCCTCCACTGAAGGGGGTGTGGATTTGATCCCTGGTCTGGGAACTAAAATCCCACATGCGAAAATGGTCTACTGTGTCTCAGCTATTGTTGAGCACTAGTCGTGTTCAACTCTTTTCGACTGTAGCACTCCAGGCTCTGCTGTCCTCCACTATCTCCTGGAATTTGCTGAAATTCTGTCTTTAGTTTTTATCAAAGTATTTACAATTTGTAACTGAATACAAATAATTCACCAAGCTTCCCTGGTGGCTCAGATGGTAAAGCATCTGCTTGCAATGTGGGAGACCCAGGTTCGATCCCAGGATCAGGAAGATGCCCTGGAGAAGGAAATGGCAACCCACTCCAGTACTTTTGCCTGGAAAATACCATGGATGGAGGAGCCTGGTAGGCTATAGTCCATGGGGTCGCAAAGAGTCAGACACGACTGAGCAACTTCACTTTCACTTTCTTTTCACAAATAATTTAATACATGTGTGATAGTAACTAGAGAACCCACCAACCGTATCCTTTTAATAAAAAACTGCACATTGAAGACACGGGATAAATGTCAGCCGTGGCCTCACACTAGAACCAGGTTCCTCATGGTATAGCACAAAGAAGCTATCAGGTTGGGTCTAAAACTGTGGCTTCAACAAGTGGTGACGTTGAACATTTGCTGCCGCCCCCTCCCAGGGACTTGCAGTGTCTTTGGTGGAGGGGAGAGGCTGCCTCTGGCATCTGTGGGTAGAGACCAGGGATGCTGCTAAACATCTTACAATGCATAGGACCAGAAACCTCTCGATGTCATGACACTGGGGACTTCTAGTGTTGGGAGATTTCAGTATCACTTTCCAATGAATTACAATAAAAGAAAAAGGCACAATGATAATCACTTAAAAAAAGGAAAAAAGAAAACAACGTTTATTAGGATATTCCGGGGCAGGGGAGATGGTTGAAGGGACTCCGTATGTACATTCTGTAATGCTTGAGCAATATGCTAACAGAAAATTCAGATATCACAAAGCTACTTCCAAAAGTCCAAAGAACAAAAGGTGTACTTCTGCATGGAGATGGTCTTGCGTGGATGGTGGTAATAAAGCAAGGCGCCAAATGTGTGAGGAAGATGCGTGGGAAGGACCCCAGGAGAACATCCAGGCTCCTCAGGAAGCACATACATGAGATGATGAAACAAACACGTTATCTTCTACATGTGAAAAACTCAGGAAACACACAACGTGAAAAGGAGACCAGAAAGAAAGCTGCTTATCCATACCCTCTTCTAACCGGGGGCTTCCGCAGGGCTTACTCTACCCCTCACCCCAGCTCTGATGAGGCTGGGTATCTGAACCCCTCTCCCAGGACAGAATTCTAAAATGATCCTAAAACCCAGAATCCTTCTTCTCTTCCACCTGTATCGTTAACTTGCATGAAATAGAACTAACATAACTGAGATGTGCCCTCCGGTTAAGAGTCAAAATGCAACACCATTCAAAAGACACAGCAAAACAGCCCCACTTCCTACAGTTCACAGGGCTTCTCAGCAGGAGCTGGATTAAACAAGAGAAAATAATTTCAATATCAAGGGGAAATGCACAGAGGATGAGAAAACTCTTTAAAGCAAACTCCGGTTTAAAAAGTGTTTGCCCACCTCCCTTGGGGGAGAGAAGGGAGAAAAAGAGAAAAGACAGATAATTAGGAGAACTCTAAGGCCCTGGATTTCAGGTTTCTGAATCCACTCCTTCAACCCTCTGAGGACAATCAGCTCTTTCTGAATCCAGAAAAACACATCAGGAAGTCTGATTACCAGAAGACCACAGCCAGATCAGGCAGGCAANGTTAGAAGCTGGAGATAAGAAAATGGCCCTGGGGAACTTCCCTGGTGGGCCTGTGGTTAAGACGCCTCCACTGAAGGGGGTGTGGATTTGATCCCTGGTCTGGGAACTAAAATCCCACATGCGAAAATGGTCTACTGTGTCTCAGCTATTGTTGAGCACTAGTCGTGTTCAACTCTTTTCGACTGTAGCACTCCAGGCTCTGCTGTCCTCCACTATCTCCTGGAATTTGCTGAAATTCTGTCTTTAGTTTTTATCAAAGTATTTACAATTTGTAACTGAATACAAATAATTCACCAAGCTTCCCTGGTGGCTCAGATGGTAAAGCATCTGCTTGCAATGTGGGAGACCCAGGTTCGATCCCAGGATCAGGAAGATGCCCTGGAGAAGGAAATGGCAACCCACTCCAGTACTTTTGCCTGGAAAATACCATGGATGGAGGAGCCTGGTAGGCTATAGTCCATGGGGTCGCAAAGAGTCAGACACGACTGAGCAACTTCACTTTCACTTTCTTTTCACAAATAATTTAATACATGTGTGATAGTAACTAGAGAACCCACCAACCGTATCCTTTTAATAAAAAACTGCACATTGAAGACACGGGATAAATGTCAGCCGTGGCCTCACACTAGAACCAGGTTCCTCATGGTATAGCACAAAGAAGCTATCAGGTTGGGTCTAAAACTGTGGCTTCAACAAGTGGTGACGTTGAACATTTGCTGCCGCCCCCTCCCAGGGACTTGCAGTGTCTTTGGTGGAGGGGAGAGGCTGCCTCTGGCATCTGTGGGTAGAGACCAGGGATGCTGCTAAACATCTTACAATGCATAGGACCAGAAACCTCTCGATGTCATGACACTGGGGACTTCTAGTGTTGGGAGATTTCAGTATCACTTTCCAATGAATTACAATAAAAGAAAAAGGCACAATGATAATCACTTAAAAAAAGGAAAAAAGAAAACAACGTTTATTAGGATATTCCGGGGCAGGGGAGATGGTTGAAGGGACTCCGTATGTACATTCTGTAATGCTTGAGCAATATGCTAACAGAAAATTCAGATATCACAAAGCTACTTCCAAAAGTCCAAAGAACAAAAGGTGTACTTCTGCATGGAGATGGTCTTGCGTGGATGGTGGTAATAAAGCAAGGCGCCAAATGTGTGAGGAAGATGCGTGGGAAGGACCCCAGGAGAACATCCAGGCTCCTCAGGAAGCACATACATGAGATGATGAAACAAACACGTTATCTTCTACATGTGAAAAACTCAGGAAACACACAACGTGAAAAGGAGACCAGAAAGAAAGCTGCTTATCCATACCCTCTTCTAACCGGGGGCTTCCGCAGGGCTTACTCTACCCCTCACCCCAGCTCTGATGAGGCTGGGTATCTGAACCCCTCTCCCAGGACAGAATTCTAAAATGATCCTAAAACCCAGAATCCTTCTTCTCTTCCACCTGTATCGTTAACTTGCATGAAATAGAACTAACATAACTGAGATGTGCCCTCCGGTTAAGAGTCAAAATGCAACACCATTCAAAAGACACAGCAAAACAGCCCCACTTCCTACAGTTCACAGGGCTTCTCAGCAGGAGCTGGATTAAACAAGAGAAAATAATTTCAATATCAAGGGGAAATGCACAGAGGATGAGAAAACTCTTTAAAGCAAACTCCGGTTTAAAAAGTGTTTGCCCACCTCCCTTGGGGGAGAGAAGGGAGAAAAAGAGAAAAGACAGATAATTAGGAGAACTCTAAGGCCCTGGATTTCAGGTTTCTGAATCCACTCCTTCAACCCTCTGAGGACAATCAGCTCTTTCTGAATCCAGAAAAACACATCAGGAAGTCTGATTACCAGAAGACCACAGCCAGATCAGGCAGGCAATCTGTGATTTGGTTCTATCGTTTCCATTCTCTTTTTCTCCCCCCACATTTCAGAAATGCCTTCAGCTAAAGCTAAAAAATACAAAACCAAATTCTAGACCAAGCACGCTTTGCACACCAGGAAGATAAAGCTGGATCACCCAGCCCTGCAGCACTTGTGACATGGAAATAGCATGGGAGCTTTATAGATGGTGCTTTAAGTGCTGCTTGGCCCATAGAGCCCAGAGGACCTTCACCTGGACCCATGCAGACATCCTGCCAGCCTGGTGACAGGCTTTTACTGACTTCTAACAGCCTTACACCCAGGGCATCCACTGGGCATTCTGATTTCTCATTCTGCTCGTCGCTAGTTCTAAGATTTGTGTTTGGCGGACAGCTCTGGGGTCTCCCATTCCCACCAGCACCGCAGTTGATGCCTGGCAGCTGAGACTTCCACTGGCCTGTGGATCTGGCCATGCTCCGTGCTCACAGTCCCTGGAGGCTCAGAGGGGTGACTCCATTGGATTTTCCATGTGGCCTTTTGGGTCCAGGCTGAGGGTGGATATATCTGCCTTCTTCACGATGGGTGGGTTGTAGACATGTGGACTGAGACTTACCTCTTACAGACTGAGTCTGAAAAACAGCTTTATGGACTATCTACAAAGACAATTCAGATTCTCCAAGACATATCAGAGTGAAAGATTATGCCAATCCGGTAATGATGGTTGTTCCCTTAAGCGGCTGTCAGAGGGCCTTGTATTCTCAACTTAGCTTTGGCTCCAAATGATGGTTCATTCAAGCACAGTAGATGTTCCACACACACGCTGACTTGTTCAGCACCTGAGTTCGCTTCTCAGGATGCTGGCAGAGGCTGCATCCCTGGGGTTGGTCAAGACTGGCGGAATGGTCCATCTTTCTTGCCAGCATCCTGCACTTGAGGCAAGGTTAAAACATCAGCAGACTCACTGGCTAATTTCCCACGAAGTCCACCCCATGTGGAGTCCTGCCCTTCCTTTCCGGTGACGCTGGCCCATCACACTCAGCTTTTCCTGGGGACAAATGCTAGGCTTTCATCTCTCAGCAGAAAATGCAGCAGACAGATTGAGAGTCACTTTGACGCTAATGTTTTTTTCACCCTTTCTCCCAGGTCACCCTCAATAGCCTCAGGAGGATACCTTGCAGCATCTCCATGGCTGCAAGAGGATGTTAAATGGGCCAGTCCTGACTACTGTGTTACAGAGGAAATCCTTTGACGTCCTGAAGTTTTTTGTCTCCCCAGCAGTGTTTAACTTCCTACTATGGGTCATAGTTTCTGCTAGGGAAGCTGGTAAGGTGAGCAGAAAAAAAATGTTAGAAAGGTGGTGATGGTCTCTGGCCAATCCCTTGGCATTTTCTGCAAAACGAAAAACGGGGATGGGTAAGAAAGCTGGGCCTGGGATGAAGAGAAAAAAATCGGAGAAAACCTTCTATTGATGCTGGTGCTGGGTTTGGCAGCTGCCCTTGAGCAAAAATAAACTCCCCGTGGCAGTGGGACAAGATGCTGAAATGGGCACCTGCCAGCAGCAGATCGCTGAAGTCGCAGCTGTGCTGGTCAAATGAGCCTGGAGTCCTCAGGGGGCTGGGCTGTGAGCAGGCTGCGTTCTCTGCAGGCAGTTTATTGAAACAGGGCTTGCGTGCCTTCCCCACCCCTCCGGGCTGGGTCTCAGAGCAATCACAAGTGCAGGTGGTGCAGCCTGCTGAACGAGCCGGGCTATCTCCGGGAGGGAGGAGGAGCTCGACAAAGAGCTCTGGGAGCAACAAAGCGATGCAGCGGACAAGACAATCCCAGAGATCAGGAGAGGGAGCTCCAGGAGAGGGCTGGCTGGATGAACTTTCTACTCCGGGATTAGCATCATCTTCAAATCACCTGGCTCCTCAGAGAGACTTCTCCGGCTTCAAAAAGCCAGGGTTACATGTCGAACCAGCATCTGACTGAACAGGAATTAATTTGGGTAGGACTAAATTTAGAATGATTACAATGAAGAACTGATAGGAAGGGACTCTGTTAATTACTTGGGCAGTAAGTAACAAGGGCGGGGACCAGGGTTACCAATAATCAGTATGCAAGAAAAGGGAATCAGCCGGTATCCTAAGTTAATGACCCTTGGGCAATGAGGTGTCTCACTGAATACAGCCCAGGATGGAGGCAGTGGCCAAATGCACAGATTTAAGGCCTCTGCAATGAGAATGAAGTTGAGAGGTATAGTCGTCTTGAAAATCCTAGACAACAGACTTCAAACAAATGGTCACTTGAGAATAAAAGCTGTGTCAAAGTCAAGAAGTATCAGATAAACACACGAGATGCCTATCTTAGGGAGGAGAGCTTACATAGCTTGTAAGGGTGTCTAATGAAATTCCCAGCTGTTTTGTTGTTTCAGAATTTCTAAAAAGGAATTTCTTCCTCTGTCCTCGAGCTATTAGCTCTGGCTTGCTTTCTGTGAAGGCACTGGTATCTAACTCAGACAAGTTTCCTATTTGGATCAGATGGCATGCTCCATTCAGCCATAGCAGTGGCACCTTGATCTTTGCTCCATCTCTTCAAACTCTCCAGGCTCAGGGCAGACAGGCCCTTTGGCCAACATCATGTTCAGGCCGTTGATAATTCACTCTTGTGTGTTATCATTGCTTTGGGGTTGTTCTTGAAACGGTGGGTCTGACATGGTCTCATTTGTTTAATCAAAGAGCAGGAGCAACAGAGATCAGGGGTGTATGAATCCAAGAGATCAAGAACAGTTTGAAAGAGAATGAGAAACTGTGCGTTCATTTAAACAGGCATTTTCTGGCCCTGCAGGTTATTGACTTAAGTCGTGCATGCCTAACTACATGAATGAAAACTTATTTTCCAAAAGACAGCTCCTTGGAGGCCACTATTTTGTAAATAATAACAACAGAAATACATGTTAGCTGGATTCTAAGAAAAGAATTAGCTAATTATATAAACTCCCACTGCTCTTACATCTCTTTTCCCAAGCACTTAACACTGATTCAGAAATGCTTCGGCTCCTCCACTTCCCCAGCTCAGCAGATGGAGTGTTTGGGAGTGTCTGATTTAGACTACAAAGGGCAGGTGGGGGATGGGGATACAGCTGGAGACAACCCATCCTTGGAGCATGTGCAGGACAGGAACAATCTTAATATAGACCAGATCAAAGGCCACAGCAGCTCTGGAGCAGCCATGGCCTATATTTGATGAGCTTGAAGACACAGCGTCTAAAATCTTACTACAGGATTAAGAATTATTAAAAAAATTTTTTTTTCTACATGGAAACAACACTCCTATTACACTTTGGATGCAGTTTGCTATACTTAATGAAAAATAATCTATGTCATTTTCAACTTACACTTCTACTAGAGCCTTGGAAAATATAAAATATGGAAAAATAAATATTTGGGTGGCATTCTGAATTTCCTCTCTTTATTGTGCCCTTCTTCCTTCATGTGCTCTATTTTAAATGCTCCAACACCTCCAACACTTACTCTAACACCTCTTGGTCAAAGATACTCAACATCTCAAGTGGACTCTATGTGCTTCTAATCGGTTTCATAATCTTGCTTTTCTTTTTCCCTCTCTGAAAGGAGTGGGGCATGGCTAGACTTGATTTGGGGGCCGTTGGTCTCCATGCATTTAAGTTACTATTTTATGTTTTGCCAAAATCAACTACAGGATGCTTTCTGCAACAGGCCCAAACCTCAGCAAACAGTCCTTGGATTTTGGTGGCACCTTCAATGCAGGGCAGTGAAGGACAGGAAGTAGTGAATCATTTTCTGCTTTTAGTGCTGCCAAAGGAAGCCAGAGAAGATCTGGCCTGCTCCAGTACTGGGGCAAATGATCGAGCTTCTGGGTCACCATGTTAAGCTGAGATCACCCCAAATGGCATAAACACTTGCTTGGCATGATTTTTCTTGTTTTGGCCGCACTGAGAAGCAGGTGGGATCTTAGTTCCCTGGCCAGAGATCAAACCCACACTCCATGCAAAGGAAATGTAGAGTCCTAACCACTGAACCACCAGGAAAGTCCTGGCATGAGTTTATAAGAACCTCTCTAATGAGTTGTCATGGAACGTCCTTCCCCGTTTATCAGTAATTTATCTTCAGGCTGATGATTTGGTAACTCTCATGTGCTTCTATCTCTGAAGAAAAATGCGATCTATGTTGGTGAAAGATGAGGCTGTTTACAATTTAATTTATGTGTTGCACATCCACGCATTCTTCACTGAAGGCTACCCTTGTTAGCTCTGGTAACTTCCATTTCCTCTTTGGTCATCTGAAGCTAATTAGAGATGCTGTTTATTACAGAAGTAATCAATAGCTTTCTACAGGAGATTACATAGAATCAGACCTCTATGCAATTAGTCCAATGTAGATACACAGATACCTTAATTAAAACAAAATATGCTCTGAAGAGATATGTTTTCACAGATGACTGGAATTCCAAGTATTTCAACATATTTAATGTGTTTATTCAAAGTACGAGTCTTTATGAAACCTTTCACTAATCGAATTTGTTTGACGAATTTCCCTTGAAAACATTTTGAAGTGAAAAAACTCGGTACTTAGTATTATACATTTATGTTTATTAACATTTGGATATAAATGTACTTCAAACACCAACAGAGCTAAAAGACTATGCCTTCATCTTGGGTTTAACAGATTTCCCGCCCTAGTAACTGGATTAACTCTTACAAGGCAAACATCCGTGGGCAAAGGGAATCAGGATGAAATGGGCACCATGGGTTTCCTCCTACATCCACTTCACTGATGTCGGAAGAAAGCCAACTTTCGGGACACTCTATTGGGTGGAATTTCCTCGCCTCTGTTCAGTTGCAAAGAAACATGGCTACCAACACTCGATCCTTGTAGATTTCAAATCTCACCATTTCAACCAGACTTCAGAAGTGCACTTTCGGGGCTATTCACTGAAGGAAGAGAATGATGGAAGAGACGTGCAGTTAACAAGTCAGATGCCTTACATCCAGAGTCCCTGTCCTGTGTCTCTGGGCCAACTTATCTCCATGGACCTGATGGTGACCGTGACTCTCTTGATCCCGCAAACCTTTTTTCTTTTTCGCAGAGCCAGTCACAGTCTATCACGGAGGACACAGAACACAGTGCGAGCAGATATCTGATGACTTCAGACCAAACCGATCCACGGAGCGGCCAAGCCATCACAGCTGAAAGTCAAGACAATCCTCAGGGAAAGAGCTATGTATCCTGGGCATGGATCTGCTTCAGAAGACAGGGCAGCGCGTGCTGTCTCCTGTCCCAGTCAAAGCTGCCATTGTCAGGTAACGTGAAAACCAAGGTCCTGGTTCGTGTCAACTGGCAACGGTGCCATTTGTAGAGTTTGTAGAACACTGACGAGTGGCCACCAGTTTTCCCACAGGTATGCACGCTTGTGTTTCCAGAAATGATAAAAGACAATGCTTGGCTGCTCTATTTCCTGCTGCCTGTCCACAGTAACATGATGCAGAGCTTTCTGCTAAAGCAGGAGGCTCCTCAGAGTCTGCTGTTGAAGACCTGTCTTCGAGAAGTCAACATCGAAGCTAACGCTACTTAATGAGAGGAAAACAAGCTCCATGTATTTTGTATTAAACCACCGGTAAAAAAAAAATGAAGACAATATCATTACTTTCAAAATATAGAAAGTCAATAGTTGAAATCATTTAGTAGTAAAACTTTCTTCTACATATAACCTCATACATGTAAAGATTATTAGAATGATGCTTCAGCTATATTTGACTCGTTAGTGTAAGGGCTTCTCACTTAAGCAAGGCTTTGGAGACTGTCTCAATGCTCAAGGTTCTGTGAAGTCTCACACCCACTCTCATTCTCTATTTTGACTAGGACACGGACACCATATTGAATGTGGCAGGTGTTTTTTTTTTGTTTTCATAAGAGAGTGCAGAACTGTTTACTGTACATAAACATTAGCGTGGAAAACGTCAGTACATATAGAAAGAACACTGGTACAAGCTTGTCTGCACAAAGTCCATCAAGATGGTCATGATGAGAATCTTTGCTTTGTGCCAAAAAAAGTTTGGCTTCCACGTACCACTGCCGTGGTATAGTCATGCCATCAGAAAGCAAATCTATTCCATGAGATATAGAAGATTCTTTAGGAATACCGACTCCTTCTCTAGCTAGTCAAGACCAGAGTGAAACTGTTAAAAATCATCATCCTTATCAGGATCTTGAAAGCCAAAGCTCCAGTCCGCTTTACAGCGGAAAACGACAACAACATCAACAAACCATCTCTTCACAATCCAGCATGCCCCAAAGCCTTCTGAGTGTGGAATGTAGCACTGAATCGGGGGATCCCACAAAAGCCTTAAGGATCACAAGAAGCTTTCTTAGAAAAAAAAGAAAGAAAAAAGTTCCAGTTGGATGAAACTGTTTTAGCAGTGTCTCCACTGAGCTCCTAAAACTGGAATTTCAGATATACAAGAGGACAGGAAACAGATAACTTGGTTTTTGTCTTTTCACATGTCCATGTGGTTCTGTAAATGCAGCTACGATGCTTCGGCCAAAGATAAAGACAATAGGGTGGACAGGGCAGTTACCACCAGGGCCAGCAGTGGGCTCAGACCGCAGCTTGGAGGAGCAGCCATTGATTTTGTGGTTATGTGGCTGGAAGCCCCAGCGAGACCATCCTTTTCATAATCACGCTGTAAGAAAGAATGTTTTCATTATCACCCACTGCATGTGTTTGTTCTATCACCGCATATTTTAGCCACACTCTTTCTCACTCCGATCCCCGCCCCCAACTAGCTATACGGTTTACCAAAGCCAACTCGAGATTTTTACCCCTGCTCCTGAGGTGACCCATCAGCTGTGCAACATGGAACCATCCTCCCTTTGGGTATCACTGACTGAGAAGGGATGCTCGCCCTCTCTCTCTATCATGAAGGAGGGCAGGAAGAATCATCTCAGGAAGCCTGCCCAGGCAAGTACGGGTTCATATAGAGATGGGTCATAAATCGCATGGGAGCCTGGCAGTAGCCTTTCCCTCCACTGGCTGGTTCAACCCTGGACTTTACAGACGGAGGATCTTGCCCTGCTTGTCAGTCAGAGTCCCAGCCAGGACCCAGGCTCCTGAACTCTCAGTCAGCACAGCTGTTCTTCCCCAGGATGGATTCCTTTACCTTCATCCCTAGGACCTGCTCAATCCCAGAAAACTGTATCCTGCCATGATGAGCTATAACTGTAAATTGGGGAGGGTAATGTGGCCTGCATTGGCTACTTCTGGGTCACTGTGAAAGTCAAAGAAGCAGTCTAGGGGACATCTGGTAAGCAGCAAGAGGTGCTCTATATCTTCTCTGTGCCGGCTGAACGCATGTGATCACAGAGGCTCTCACGGTACCAGGGCAATGGTATCTGTGCTGGTCCAGTTCTGAGATAAGGATCCGACACTTGGCGCTGCTTTGTATACCAGCATCTGCACCTGACTTCAAGGGCAGAGGGACACCAAGGGAGACTTAGATTTTTTTCTGGGCCTGAAACCTTGTTTTCTTTGAGCCCTTTCACTTCATACCCTGTTCCAGGGACCCGAAGGCTCTGTTTCTAGATGCAGGGAGACTCAGAAAGAAACAACTTACATCAGAAAGACAGAGGTGGGTACTGCCTGATATGTTGGATTTCAGCTTCTGTGCCTGGGAAAAGACAAACACACACAATTATTTGTACATACTATGGAAGAGTTGGAGAAGGGAATGGCAACCCACTGCAGCATTTTTGCCTGGAAAATCCCATGGAGAGAGGAGCCTGGCAGGCTACAGTCCACGGGGTCACAAAGAGATGGACACGACTGAGTGACTAAACCATTACGGAAGAGTAGTTATTGATGATCAACAGTATAAGACCGTGTCATTGTTAGAAATACGTGAGTCACAACTGTGAGCCCATACATAATCAAAATTTTTCTACTAATCCCAGAAATAAAGAGATAACAGGTAAAGAAAATTTTAATGACATTTTCTTTAACTCAATATATTACCATTTCAACATGTAACCAGTATAAAAGATGATTAATGAGATACTTTTCTACATTCTTTAAACTTTCACACTAAGTCTTCAAAATTTGGTGTGAAAAAAGTAACTTGGTGTGTTGGACAAAATACACCTGAGTTTGTACCTGCCCCCTCTCAAAGCCACTGCACAGGTTACAAAAAAAAAAGTTTTAAAGTCATTTACAATCTGTACTCATTTATAGTTCTGAATTAATGTTTATGAAGTGCTTTCTAGGTAAAAATATTGTAATAAAAATTCTCAT
This sequence comes from Oreotragus oreotragus, assembly GCA_006410675.1. Classification (NCBI taxonomy): domain Eukaryota; kingdom Metazoa; phylum Chordata; class Mammalia; order Artiodactyla; family Bovidae; genus Oreotragus; species Oreotragus oreotragus. The sequence continues at coordinate 350,259 of SJYX01007265.1, read as the reverse complement.
TCATCAGTAATATAGAGATAGGTCTTCCTGAATCTTGTGTATTTGTTCATTTGTTTATTAGTTGTTCCAGTCCACAAATACTGAACAATTTTCCAGGGTTTGGCATACAGTGATATGACAAAAAGGATGTGGTCCTGGGCTCCTGGGCCTGCCTTCTGGTGGGTAAACCACTCAGCTCTGGGGGGCTCAGGCACAGGGCAGGGACCCTTTGACAGGTCCCTTCCAAGAACCGTGAAGGGTATCACAGACCCCAGATCTATCCATCTTAAAACTGCTTCCTGGGCAGTTATAAGTTCCTGAGCTGTGAGGGCTGTAAGCTCCCTATTTTCTCACAAATGGAACAAGTTTCCACTGGGTTTCTACCTGAGAAATTGAGTCAGGGAAAAACTCCATTGCTCAATTATAATAAAAACTGCTGACCCAATTCAGCTCTCCTGTTTTATAAAGGAAAACAAATTAGAGAGCAGAGACGTTAAGTGACTTATTCAGGGTCACAGAGTGATCTAAGCTGTAGTCAATATTTAGAATATAGGCCTCTGAAACTTCTGAATGGAATCGTGCTCTTTCCTGCTTTCCAGTGTTTCTCCCAGAGGTACTAGCATGCTTGACTCTTCATGCGCTACTTGCCCCCCAAATCCACTCAAAGAAACCCTCCTACACCCCCGGCCCCTGAAACTAGGAGCCCTTTGGTAGCAAAAGACAGAGAGTTTGTCTGCCAACAGGATGGCCCTGGTTAAGCATCACACCTGAATCTAGGAGCATCTGGGCAACCAGCTCTATGGGGATGCACTGGCAGGCTGCCTGCTGCAGGACAACTTTTGCGACTTGTTGAAGACGTGCTAAGCTGAGATCATGGTATAGTCATATAAGGAGTAATTTATTGACCATAATGCTACTTGGGAAGCATCATAATCTTTACCTATATTTGCATATGCCAGCTGTGAATATGAAATCAAAACCTTTAAACAGGCATCAAGAAAAAGACACTGTGAAGCACCCCTGGGCTGTTCAAAGGTCACTAAATGTTACGTATAAGAAGATCAGAGGGCAAATCAGAAGAGGGATGGAGCCTTCCTCAAAAGCCTGCTTTTAATCTATATTAATAGCAAATCTGGTCCACTGCAGTGTAACCTATAGAGACTAATATGTAGAACTTTGCACATTTTATTTCTGTTCAAAATTGGAATTGTGCCAGACACTAAAATGGCCCTAAAACATCACGTTCTGTCTTTTCTTTTCTAGGTGGTAATCTACAAAAGACATAAAATCTTGCTAAGTACCTTCGCATAAGTAAGAAGTTCACTAAGACGCCCAACTCTTTACAACTGTAGCCTGCTGGCGAGGCTTCTCTGTCCATGGGGTTCTCCAAGCAAGAATACTGGAGTGGGTTGTCAATTTCTACTCCAGGGAATCTTCCCAACACAGGAATAAAACCCATGTCTCCAGTATCTATCTGCACTGGCAGGCAGGTTCTTTACCACTAGCGCCACCTGGGAAGCTCCTAATCTGTAAGAGACATAAAGCCTTGCCAAGGGCCTTTGCAAAACTAAGAAGTTCACTAAAACGTGCAGAGAAGGCAGCCTGACTTCTCTGAGACACATTAACCCTTCAATTTGCTTCTGTGCTACTGTCACAGTTAAGCCACACCTCCGTGTCCTAGACTGCAGTGCCCACCAAGAGATTATTTACGTATGTTGAACATGGCCTCAGTTGATGAAAATTGGGACAATCCCGGGAAAATGGAAAACAAAACAAGCCAACCAAAACTTCTGAGACCCTGCAAAGTATAAGGTAGAAGAAACTGGAAGAGCGCCATTTCCAAGTTCCGAATTGATAGAAGCAGGAGTGTAATAATGGGACGCGTCCCATCGGCCAAGCCCTGCTTATTAAGAAGACAGGGGACTTCCCTGGTGGTCCCGTGGCTGCGAGTCTGCCTTCCAATGCAGGGGTCACCGTTCCATTCCTGGTCTGGAACTAGGATCCCATATGCCGTGTGAAGCAGTCAAAAGGAAGAAAGAAAGACAGACAGATAGGCAGGGGCCCAACATAGAACCTGGCTAGCTAGATCTATCTAGACACCAAACCATACAGTTTGTGGCTTTAAAATATGATATCTTTCTCTTTTTAAAAAACAGGGGGGATACAAAGGAAGAGAATGGATTTCAGTTTTTCTAAAAGCCAATTTTAACCACAGTTCCAGCATGTTGAAAAATGAATTATTTAATCTCTTTTACGAAAGAGGCTTCCTATCACCTAATTCATAGTTATGTGGTTATGGGAGAAGCCTCCAACTTGGGGAAAACAGCACCACCAAAACAGGGGACCACAAAGTTCTTATCTTGAGACAGTGAATAGGCTGCTAGAGAAACCCATCCACAAACCAGTAGCTTTTCTCTCTTTCTGGAACTTGGTCTTTAGGCTCTTCACAACTCTTGTCCCTCCAGTAGTCTTATAAAACTGTCACTGGCAGTTATCCCCAAGTCCAGGCATGTCACATAATAGAATTTCCATGTCACTGTAATTGCTGTCAGGCTCCGTCAGTCCCTGGCACTAGAGGGTTAATAAATGCATTAGATGCTATTAATCTCTGTTACCTGGAGTCAGACCATGACTCTCCTGCTTTTTAACCCTGTGATTAGCATTTGGAAAGCCTGCCTGGTGCCGACTGCTTTCCTGTACAGAATGCTCAGACATACGTAAGAGTTCAGAACTCTTGGTCAAGCTAACTCACCAGGCACCACGTGCCCCACATGTTCTGGCCACAGTGGGCTCTCCTGGAGCCTTGGGAGGGATCAGGCTTTGGAGTTGCACACTTGCTCTGTTTACAGAACTGGAGACTTAATACCATACCCACTTGCAGCTTGGTTTTTGCCGCCCCAGGACTCCGTTTCTGTAGAGAAGCCAGTGTTTAACCTCAGGTTTTTAGGCAGCTGTCAGCCAGCAGGGCATGGAACATTTCTCTGCTCTCCTCCATGTATAAGAAAAGCCAGTTTCTGCTCCACCTCCAGAAAATAAAACTGGAGGAAGCTGCTCAATCCAATAGCAACAGATTGCCCAGGCTGCAGCCAAATGGTCATAATTAATGATGCTTCTGGTTCTTTTCTCCCTTGCTTTACTGATTAGAGAGATTTGCTATATTAAGAACCTGTTTGCTTAATGACAGAATACAAGCAATAAACAGAGAAATACACAGACTGTAAAATGCAATCAACTTTGCTCTCCAGCACTCACTAAGTACCAAGCTGTATCTATCACACTTGTCAATACCAGTTTATCAGCACACGAGCCTCTTCTGCAGCACAAATTGGACCGTTGCTAGGGAAAGCCATCGCATGAGTTCTTTCTGAAATAGTCCAGAACTCAAAGCCACTTCTCAATTTAAATCTGCACATTTTATATTTTCTCATAAGACAAAAGCCTAAGAAGGCTGTGTACCTAATTTGAAGGATAACAGAGCAATCAGTTATTACTTTCTCATTTTTCACGCTGCATTTTAACAAAATGGATTCACCCGATTATAGACATTTATGGGTATACCTTACTATATAACAATTTTGTTTGTGCGCTTGACACATATGTGCCCAAATTAATTTCTACACACACAAAGAAGGCAGAAAAAAGAAGTGGATCTGAGCAAAGTAACGGTCGTGTGCCCAGTGGCACACTTTTCAGCTTTTTGGATTTTGCCTGTTGACTTTGGGAGAGGCAGGAGATGTTTTATTTCTGGTCAGGTCACAAGCAGTTGGCCAGCCTTTCTAAAATCCCCGTCCCTGTCTGTTTTGAAACTCACCTTCCAGGTGATTTGCTTTTGCTACGAACTTAGTAACAACTGCTTGCAACCAGTGGTCTGAATAATGTGTAGTCAAGTCAGCGTGTAAAACAAGTGGACACATAAATAAGGTCTGCTCTGAGCCCCTGGGTTTGGGTGTTTGTCTTTCAGAGCCTATGTTCGGCTGTTTGCTCCAAGCCGATTTCTGCCAGCCCCACAGGCTGCAAAGGGGCGGAGGGTCTGTGAGGAGGGTACAAATGAGATGGGAGTGAAATAATTCTTGGGCAGCTTTCCTACCACGTCTCGTCAACCTACTCCCTCCAAGACACTGTGTCTGCATATTACCTGAACCTCAGCCAAAAGGCTTTCATTATATTAAGCTCTAAGAAGACCTTATAAAGATGTTTCACTCAGTACAGGTTTCAGAAGGCTTTCTGGGTGCCAAGTTTAGTTAGTCTGGCAGGCTCTGGGCAGGTTGAGGCCGGTCATAAGAAGGGGGTGGGGAGAAGACTGGAGGCCTGAAGGCATACTTCCTCACCCCAAGAATGCATAGGCTCAGATCCCATTTGGGCTGTTTAGACAAGGCCTCCAACAACCAGAGTGCAGTAAACTCAAATGAGGCCAGACTGCGTGTGTGTGTGTGTGTGTGTGTGGTAGCCTTGAAGGTGATGTGGATTCACAGTCGAGAGTCTAGAAGGTCTTGGATTCTTGGTACCTGTGGGTTGTTCCAAGTGTAACATGGCAATTGAGGTTGAGTTTACGACCAAGCCTGAGGAGCTTCCCTGGTGGTCCAATGGTTAAGACTTTGCCTTGTGGTGCAGGGGGTACAGGTTCAATTGCTGTTGGCGTTAGTGGCAAAGAACACGCCTGCCAATGCAGGAGACATAAGAGATGTGGGTTCAATCCCTGGGTCAAGAAGATCCCCTGGAGGAGAGCACGGCAACCCACTCCAGTGTTCTTGCCTGGAGAATCCCATGGACAGAGAAGCCTGGCGGTCTACAGTCCACAGGGTCGCCAAGAGTCGGACACAACAGAATTGACTTAGCATGCATGGCCAAGCCTAGAGTAGAAACTTTCTAACCTGACAGCACTGGGGGCTGGGCCGTTGGTCATTTGAGAAATTAAGTTAAAGAGTAAAATCACTAACTCATTTGAAAATTACACATTTGTATCCTTTTTTTTATATTTAGAAACTCTTTTAAAATCACTGTGATAAGAATACTTCACATGAGATTTACCCTCTTAAATTTTTAAGTATAACACAGCACTGTTATGGGCAGGCGTGAGGTTCTACAGCAGATCTCTAGAACTTACTCATCTTGCATAACTGACCCTGTGTCACTGCTGAACATCTCCTCATGTTCCCCTCCCTCAGCCCCTGGAAACACAAGTTTGACTATTTTAAATACCACATGAGAGTGGAATCATGCAGTATTTGTCCCTGTGATGGGGATGGTTCACTTATCATGAGGTCCTCCAGATTTGTTCACATCACTGCATACTGCAGAATCTTATCCTTTTCTTAAGGCCAAGTAATATTCCATTGCCTATATTGTATTAAACATTTTAATTCAAAAACTGAATGTCATGCATTGACTGATTTTTGGATACATAATCAAAGCCACTTTGAAAAGTTTTTTAAAGAAAGAGTTTGCTGACTGGAATTCTCTGGCTTACGTTCTGCCTAAGCTACACCTAGTATTTACAATCTACAACATCCAGTTTTCATTTCTTTAAAACAGGAATGACTTTTGTTTCATACCCACCAGGGAATCTCAGTGCACAATTTCCATATACTTAAATTTTTTTTCAGTCTTTTATTGTTGGTTGGCCTATACCTAATCCAAAGCCATTTTTCAATGCAAGGTGAATTTAAACCACGCTGTAGTCAGCTTATTTAATTAAAATAGGTAAGCAAAATACCAAGTACAATGGCACCTAAAGGTTTGAGAACAAATGATCCTGAATCTTTCAAGCTTGCATCTCCACTGGAGAAAGCAAGAGGCCCAGGTGAGCAGGAGAGAGGCCCCTAGTGTGGGGCATTCAGCCTGCCTTGGGCATCGGATGTTTACAGGGGAATGGAGAAGGAGATGGCTTATGTGGTGAATTGGTTAAATGTGGGTCAGTTGGAACTTCTAGAACTGACTGAGCACTCTAAATTGAATGATTTAGAACTCACCCCTGGTACCAGCTTGATTGATATGGTATGCTATAAAGAACACAGGTTAGGAAGGTCCTGTCCTGGTTTTTCAACCATCATCTATAATTATAATAACCGCACCCTGCTGCCCACTTCACAGAGCTGTGAGAATCAAACGTGATACTCGTGTTGGAAGTGCTTTTAAAAATCCAAGTTGCTGTTGATGATCTCTGAGCTCTTCTGTGGTCCCTATGCTGAGTGTTCTCGGATTCAGGCAGGGGTGGGGAAGATGCAAAAGCTTCAGCTAATTTGCCTTGTGAACGTGATACTGAATAGAACTGGCTCGTGATCTTCTGTGTTTCCTCGGATTTAAAAATGAATGCGATGAAAGAGATACAGTCCTGTAAGATATATCAACAGTCTTCCATTAGCTAAGCAGTCCCTCGGGCTGGCCTGTCAGTCTCCCGCACACCATAAAAGGATGTCTGCAGCCTGGCGCTTGTAATTTAACACTAATGGCAGGATGGCAAGTAACGCTGTGTGCAGACACTGTCTACAGCAGGGAGCTTAACGTGGCACTCGGCCTGGCCTTTCTTCTTTCCCTGACTTCACTGGATCATCTTACATCTATTTCGCTTTTCCCCAAGTTGGGGCAAACACAGGTTGCCAACTATATCAGAGAACCGTGTGTTTTCATTCATGCTTAACTTGCTTGATTAGTAAAATATTCAGACAAGAAGCAATTATGAGCTGCATTTTAGAAAATTAGGCCCAATTAACAGGAAGATTGTGCCAAACATTGCTTGAAACAGACGTTTTGTTTTGGGGGTGGGGGAGGAGCTTTGTAGAGCCAATATTCAGTGATCATGGTGTAACAGTGACTGAGGGGAAACCCCTAAAAGGAAGAATTTGTTTTCTCAAATGTGCATTCAGAAATGCAAGTGTGCAGAGAGCAGCAGAAAAGATTCATCGTGGTCCCTGATGAGAAGTGCATAAAGTCGATCTCATCAGACACGCGCCCTCATCACCATCAGATAATATTTATTAAGCCTCTCATTCTCCTGTGCATTTATGTGCAGCTGAGAGTGTCCCTGGAATGGTTCTGTGACTTATGGTGGCAACTAAGGTTTGATATAAAACACCCAGGTCTGGAGACAGAACGGACCCTGGGCTTTTGTTCACTTGCTGGATGGCAAGATAGAGCCATCCAGCTCTATCTTGTTTCTTGCAGCAAGAAACAAAGTACAGGCAAAAAACTGAAAAACTTTAAAAACAACCGTGCTTTTAGTAGCCAGAGAAAAATATTCTAGAAAATAGAGGAAAACCAAGCGGACTGATAATGACTGTGATGATCTCGACTGCTACTCTTAACAGTCTCCATTGATAACGATTCCATCCACAAGTTACTGAATGCTCTCCAAGAACTCAAATGACTTTCTGAGGGGGGCATTCCCTTTTGGTGCAGATCAGGACACAGGGGTTTCAGAGAGGTTGGGAGCTGCCCAAGTTTCCACAGCTCTGAGTGAGGGTCCTGAGATTTGAATCTCTTTGATTTCAGTCCCTTCAAATGTAAAACTCGTGCGTATTAACTCCATGCCAGACAGGGTGAACTGAAGTTTTAAGTCGCTCACTTGTGTCTGACTCTTTGCAACCCCATGGACTGTAGCCTGCCAGGCTCCTCTGTCCACAGGATATCCCGGGCAAGAATACTGGAGAGGGTTGCCACTTTCTCCTCTAGCGGATCTTCCCCACCCAGGGATCGAACCCAGGTCTCTGCATTGCAGGCAGCTTCTTTACTGTCTGAGCCACCAGGGTACACATTACCTATTATCACCCATAATCCTTAGATCAACCCTTAGAATAATAAGGCTAAGATGCCTGGGGTCACACAGTCACCATGGACAGAGCCAGCTGAGGCAGCCTAGAATCAACTCAAAGGGTCAGAGGTCGAGCCAGGCCTAGTGGATTTTGCTCCCCCAAGATCCCCCAGAGGTGAGCATCTGTCCGGTCACACCTGCCCCAAGGGGCAGGCAAGGGACAGCTGCCCTGGGGGAAAATTCTGTGATGTCTTCTCAGTACCCACCATCCTGAGCTCACTCTCTAGCCTTATCCACGATGTGCCTGGGCCTCAAACAGGAGGGACGCAGGGGAGGGGAGCCCTTCATTGAAACTCCCCCCAAGAGGACTAGAGCCAGGTTCCTCCCACAAGTGAGCTGCACGGCTCAAACACAAGGCACAGTTTATTCAGGGAAGCACCATTGGTTAGAAGTCCAAAGGATAAAAGGTCAGTAGGGGATACAAGAAATTGGATTTATTTATAGTATGCAATCTAAGTGTGCTCAGAGGTATTCTTGTAGGTTCCCCAGAACAAGAGAACATATTTATAGCCAAGATGGTACAGACGTCCTATTCCTTTTTATTAAGCATGTTTATTACCCAGCAATTGGGTTAAGCAATTGTCCAACTGCTGAATTACTATCCCTCTGATGGGCCGGCCTCACTGCCCTCTGGACCACAGGTGCTGGTGGCCTGATGGCTTTTCCCAGAATGCACTGAGGAGACCTACTCTTCCCCTCCCCATCCTTAAGTGGTTATTCTCCTTTTGAGAAAAGTAGCAAAAAAAAAAAAAAAGTTTAGGAGAACACATCATAAATGGGTGACCATATGAAATTATTTCAACTTGAGACCCACTTCCACAGGGTCCACACCCTGTACAATGCCCACGTTCATTTCCTAGATTCTTTTGGGATAAAAGTCACTGAATGGTCCCTCCGTAGAGGTTCCTTCTGTCTCATGGTCAGCACAGACAAACCAAGAGGATAAAATAATGATACAAACAGTTACTGTGCTGGAGGCTCAGTTACTATGCTTAAGAATTTTAATTTGCTTAATTATCACAACCCTCCCAGGTGGTCTGCACATTTCCTCCATATTACAGATGATGAATCCAAGGACTGAGGAGCTGAAACTACTGCCTGCTGCAGTCCACAGGAAGGCCCGATTTTACTGTAGCAAGGAGTCTGGTCCTTCAGTATTTTCTACTTCGAAGCACATGGCCTCTTTTTCCTAAAAAAGCAACTTTGAGAAACAACCATGCCACTCCTGATATACTGTCTGCATGATCCCTTGTCCAGCATCAGCACGGTCAAGGCTCCAGGTACATTACCTGAAAGCGAACTTGGTTTTGGAGAAAAACAAATGACGGCATTGCCTTGACTCTCCAAAGGAATCCAGAATTACTAAGTAATACCCTCCCCTGATATAACATAGGGGTTCTCGAGTGCTGGGGTGGGGAATAAGTGCAGATAGCAGCTGAAGCCTGGAGCACATGCCTGTCCCTGGGCAGCAAGAATGCCCTTCAGCTGTGGCATCAATGCTGAGATGACCCTGACCCGGCAAAAGATATCCAAATGCCATTGGATAATGGGCAGCCTTATGTTGCTCCTAAGCAACACCAAATTTCAAACAGAAATTCTCTGGAGCTGACGAAGAAGGGTGTATCATCCAGAGCAGGGCTTCCCTCGTGGCTCATTGGTAAAGAATCTGCTTGCCAACGCAGGAGATGTGGGTTTGATCCCTGAGTCAGGAAGATTCCCTGGAGGAGGAAATGGCAACCCCACTCCAGTATTCTTGCCTGGGAAATCCCACGGACAGAGAAGCCTGGTGGGCTACAGTCCATGGGGCTGCAAAAGAGTTGGACATGACTCGGGGCCTAACCAACAACAACAATCAACTAGAGCCCTGAGTGTGAGACAGAAAAGGAGATAAGGCTGCATCATTTCCAGGTGATGCGGGAGATGGGCTGCAGTCACTGTGGATGACCACTCCCCTTTTTACTTCTCAGGTGGGCAGTTCAGAGTCAGCCTCCCCACTGTTCACAGAACAGACAACGCTGCTTATAACAGAGTAGAAACAGGCTGTGGGCCGCAAGTCCTCAGATTGCATCTCAGAGAGAAAGGATTCCAGCCACATGGAGCTTCCTCTGATTGATGCCATTTCTCTGTTACAGAAACAGGGCTCTGAGCCAGAGCTCCACCCCCCTCACAACCCTGGAGAAACACACTGCACCCAAGGATGCTGGGACTGTATTCCCAAGGTATGCTTTGCATGCTCCGTGGTTGCTGGGTTTGGGTACCTGGCCCAGGACCTCTTATCTACTTTAGTGGTGGGACGATATACCCTGGAAAACCCCAGAAATACAATAACACGAACTATAATTCCAATGATAACATGACACAATGCCTTCTCCCTGATATCATATGCCAACACTTTTATTATGTGTAATGAGGAAATCAATCCTGAATATCCATTGGAAAGACTGATGCTGAAGCTGAAGCTCCAATACTTTGGCCACCTGATGTGAAGAGCTGATGCACTAGAAATGACCATGTTGTCAGGAAAGATTGAGGACAGGAGGAGAAGGAGGCGGCAGAGGATGAGACGGTTGGATGGCATCATCGACTCAACAGACATGCGTTTGAGTGAACTCCAGGAGATAGTGAAGGACAGGGAAGCCTGGTGTGCCAAAGTCCACGGGGTTGCAAAGAGTCGGAGAGACTGAGCAACCGAACAACGATAGTGTACAACTGTATGATCGTGTGGGCTTCCCTGGTGCCTCAGACAGTAAAGAATCTGCCACAATGTGGGAGATGTGGGTTCGATCCCTGGTTTGGGAAGATCCCCTGGAGGAGGGCATGGCGGGCTACAGTCCATGGGGTCACAAAAAGTTGGACATGACTGCGCAACTAAGCACAGCAGAGCAGCGTAATTATGTAGGGCTCCCCATGTTGCCACTTACACCACAGCATGGTGAAGTAGAGGGTTATCTGGAGGCATTTACACAAGACTTCATAGAGTTCTTAACTTCTTAGGGTTAAGAGTTGGGGTTGAAATGGTGAGATCAAGGGGCTATTTGTAAAATGCAGAATCTTCTTAACAGAAAGCCAATTCACTCCCTGTTCCTACTGAAACTTTACTGGCCTGGCTGCCATTCACCCTGTGGGGGCCACAGGCTTATTCCAGCTCTAGGAGATTAGGGATTTAAGAGGGAAAAAGGGGGAAATTATAACTCAGAGACACTGTACTCTCTGCGCTTAATTTGCAGGGCTTTGTGGCTGAGAAAAATAGTCGCGATCTGCCTTTGTTGAGAAGGTGACATCTGGGTTCATTAAAGGTGTACAATAGATTTGGATAAGGGCTATTTTTCTCAGTCATTAAATTGGTTTTTAGGAACTTTACACTCTCCTTCATTTGAACAATTATTAAACTATAAAATAGAATTGCGCAATTGCTAAAATCGTAATCTGAAATTTTACAGCCAGCTATAAAATGCTATATTATTAAACTATACTGAAGATGCTCAAGCCCATTACAACTTTTTAAATGAATTATAAAACCCTTTACTGCTGATAAAATAATCTTAAATTACAGTATTGTGGATTCCAACAATATGTTGAACTGAAGTCAGCTACCATGCAAATATGCCAATCACAAAGAAATCATTACTTGAATTAAGTCTGCAGAAGCCCGAAATCTGATAGCATCTGATTCAGCAAGGCAGACAACACCTGATGTTTGTAGGCTTCTCAGGAGAGCTGGTCACGTAGGGAGGTGCCTTTCCTCTCCCCATATTCCTTCAACCACAGAACCACCAACAGTCAGAGCCTCTCATGTTCAAAGGCTGCGCAGGAGACACTTAGCAGAGCCCTGAGGATTGAAGAATTGCTTATGATAACAGCAAACTTCTCCCCTTAAAGTCACTCCATGGGTGAGATTTTTTAAATGTCAAATGTTTTGTTGCTGAGTACCTGCCACCTGTGTTATGTTATGGGCTCAAAAATTCATACATTGACTTCCTAACCTTCACTTATCTTAGGATATGACTATCGGTGGGGTGGTCACATAGGTGACAATGGATGGAGACAGGGTCTTTAAAGAGATAATTAAGTTAAAATGAGGCCATTAGGGTGGCCCCTCATCCAATCTGACTGGCAACCTTATACAAAAAGGAAATTTGGACACACAGACTCCAGGGTGTGCACACACAGAGGAAAGGCCACGTAAGGACACAGCAAGAAGGAAAGGCATCTACAAGCCAAGCAGAAAAGCCTCTGGAGAAACCAAACCGGTTGACACCTTGATGTTGCACTTCCAGCCTCCAACACTGTGGGAAGGACTGCGTTGGCCAAAAAGTTTGTTCGGGTTCCCTACCCAATACATTTCTGTTGTCTTACCAGCTCAATCTACGGTACTTTGTTAAGGCTGCCCCAGCAAATGAACACAAGGGATGAGACTGCACTCTGCGACAGGGTGATGTGCATATGCACCTACTAGGAAGCCCGGTCTCCGAGATGAAATTCCTGTGTTTTGGTACCCGTTTTACCCTACAGGCTTCCATTTCCGATAGGCTTTGACTACACAGTTGAAAATGCGTTCTGGCACGCTGGACTGTATGGCAGCCTTAACAGAGTCCTACCCAATTCTGAACTCTAAATTCAAGCACTCTCCTGGATGAAGGGCTTTGAAAACGCTCTACAAGCAGTTATTTCCAAAAGCATTTTTACAACAGCCTACTTCCTCCCGGGGCTACCGTGGGTGGATTCTGGAATACGGCTTCCCTCTGAGTTCATCTGCTGGCACCTGAAGCTGGGAAGATTAAGTCCCAGGAGGTCACTGTCAGTCTCCACGCTATGAATAGCTGGGCCCATCACACAGGCCCTGGGGCCACTTGGCAGTCTGATCCCGAGCTCTGTCACCAGGCTGCTGGGGGAACCCAGGGGCCGAGGGGATGGGGGGCCCTGAGGCTTCGTGCTTCTGCTAAGGGACGACCACCCCCACCCCTCCAACTCCCCACAGTTCATTTCTCCCAGGACGCAAACTCCCTCTGAGCAGGAGAGCATTCTGCAAAGGAAACTCCAGGTGCAGCCAAAATTTGGATTTTTTTTTTTATGACACACAAAACAACAGTGGGTGCTAGAAAACACTCTGTATTACACAGAAATGATGGCAACCTCACAGAAACCATAAACCAAGCGCCACAAATGACATACCACACCAAGACTGTTTTCTTAAACATAAGGCCCGGGAAATGGCACCCAGAAGTCACATTCATCTAGATTCAGCGCATGTTCAGCACATGTTCAGCGCTGACCTGTCTGGCACTGGCTTCATGATCCCAGTGGGTCCCAGCCCCTCCTAAAACTCCCCAGCCTCAAAGTCCATGCAGGAGAAACCCAACTGCCGTTTGGTCCAAACACTTCTATCCATTCTGACTGCGGGTAAAAGTCTTTTGACGTGTCACCAGCAGGGCACTTATCTGGGATGCTGGCTGGGTGAAATTATCACTCAGAGGGGCTGAGGCCTCAGAGGAGGCCTGAAGGCCACAGTCACCTGCAGGTCCCTGAATGATGAGAAGCAGGTCAAATATTTCTGTTAATACCGCTTAGGACTCTATCACGGGCCTCACTCTGAAGGGAAGTTAAGTGTCGCAAACTGGGCATGCGGCGGTCACCAGAGCCCCTTTTCGTTGCTCTTGCTGGCACAACTCAGAAAGATTTGGTCCAATGCACCCGTCTGCTCTTCCATCTCCTGATGTTCCTCACCACACATAAGAAAGACACCCGAAAAGACTCACACACTGCCATCTCCCATATTAGTAGAAAGGAAAGAGGGCTTTTGAAGCAGCTCTCATTTCCTGGGCGAGTGTGTGTGCTCACTCGTGTCTGAGTCTTTGCAACCCTATGGACTGCAGATCGCCAGGCTCCTCTGTCCGTGGGATTCTTCAGGCAGGAATACTGGAGTGGGTGGCCAGTCCCTCCTCCAGGGGACCTTCCTGACCCAGGGATCAAACCTGAGTCTTCTGTGTCTCCCATACTGGCAGGTGGATTCTTTACAACTGAGCCGCCTGAGTGGTCCTCCACCAGGGGTGAATATGTCCTGCAGGGACATCTGCTAACTGTGTGGGTCCACTTTTGGTTATCACAGTTGGGGAAAGGGGCTCCTGGCATCTAGAAGGCAGAGGCCTGGGGTGCTGCTCAACAACCTACCGGGCACAGGGCAACCCCCACAACAAAGCGTTACCAGGCCAACAGGTTAACAGGGCTGAAAGTGAGTAAGCCTGATCTATAGGACTGTTCAGTTCATAGCCAAGAGGTCACTGAACAGCCTTTATGGAAGTTTCCACGACTGAAGTTTTAGCCAGTTGGTCAGAAAAGCAGGTGGCCTGGAGACCCCTGAAGTTTGGCTGGCATCTGAAGTGGACAGTCTTGTTGGGAGCGTGCGCTTAACCTGTAGCATCTGTGCTAACTCAGGGGGCTGGCGTTGGAATTGAGCTGTTCCGCAGGACACCAGTTGGCATCAGAATAAGCATCATTACCTTTCTTTATGCTAGTTTATGAACCAGTCTGGCACCTCAATCTGCCAGATGTTCAACAAGAATTCAGGGACTGATTTAGTCTCTGTTGAATGAAAAATGTTATCCAGAAACAAAAAGGTAAAATGTTCTGATTTACGTATTATACAGTATAGCCAGCTAAAAATGCACAGAGGAGAAATAGGCTGCTGTTCAATTTCTCTTCTCCTGATCAAGCCTCTCTGAGTCTCAGGTCTATCATCTGAAAAATGGGAATAACAGTAGTAACCTCATGAAGTTACTATCAAAATTGAATGAGTGTATATACATATATATATGTACACGTACATATTGTTGTTCAGATGCTCAGTCATGTCTGACTCTTTGTGACCCCACAGACTGCAGCATGCCAGGCTTCCCTGTCCTTTACCATCTCCTGGAGTTTGCTCAAACTCATGTCCACTGAATCAATGATGCCATCCAACTATTTCATCCTCAGTCACCCTCTTCCCCTCCTGCCCTCAATCTTTTCCAGCATCATATAGCATATATATTTATGTAATGTGCTTAGGATAGTTCTTGACCCACCGAAAGAACCACCTGCATATTTGCTTTATTAATACAAAACCATAAAAAGCAGAGGTGATACAAGTTACCAAAGAAAATAGCTCTAGGATCTGTCATATGAACAGATTTTAATGTTTCCTAAAGTGGGGTTTGGGAACCACTTGCATATGGGATATTATTTAGTAGCATAAAAAAACATTTTTATTACTTTAATATATAGAATGATTTTTTAAACATAGAGAGTTATTGGATTGATTTTGGTTTCACAAATGTTATAGACACTGAGTTTAAAGATAAATATTAGGCAAATAAGAGCGCTGGTGGAATGCAGAAACAGGAAAGACTGCAAACTCCTGGTCTCTGAGGCTGAGAGGCAGGGTTAGCTCTCAAACACTATCTTTTTAGCAAATAAGAGTGCTTCCTTTTTACCAGTGTGTCACCTCTTCCCAATGTCAGCACTAGTTAAGGAGATGTGGCAACGGCCTAGGGCAGACAGTCCTACTCTGACACCCAGGCTGGACCAAGACCTGACTACTGTCATGGTTCCAAGCTCACAGCACCGAGAATCTGATTTTAGGTGGTTATCTCACGAGACTCCTGGGCATGGAGGGATGGAGCTTCAGACAGTTCTAATCCCAGGTCCTTTCCTTATTGCCTTGGGTTTCCTTTCCTTCTTGGCCTGCTGTCCGTAGAATATTCCTCCCCTTCCCCTCCTTCCTTGGGACATTCTACAATGACCACACAGTAGAAGCAGCAGGATATCATGAGGTTCAAACCCTTTTTGCAAGTTAGGGAAGCAAAACCTAAAGGGCTCCACCTTTCCTCGTCCATGTCCTCCCCCCACCACCCCCAGCCCAAACCAGAGAACAACCTTCCTGTATGGCTCTAAGATCCAGAGCTAAAGCTCAACAATCATGGAAACAGTGGCCACTTCCAAGTGCAGAGGGCTGGCTAGTCACGCTGAGCCCTCTGCATAGTGGCACTGGTTCTCGAACCCTCACAACAAACCCCAGAGGTGGGTGATAACTTGCAGGAGACACTTAGAGACAGGAAGAAATATGCCCCAGGGCAGAGAGCAACGGGAAGTGAGCTAGGAACCTCACTCAAGTTCAACCAACTCCAAAGCTGGTGCTCTTCCCAGCAAAGCAACTCTTAGGCTGTCAACCACAAGCTGAAAAGGAGGCACCTGCAAAGCAGCTCTAACCACTGGCATGCATGGCACGAGTGCAGGGGACAAGTCCGCCATGCAAGGGGCCAGGTGTGGAATAAGCATCTCTCCCAGCAGTCAGCCTATGCAAAACCCCACCACCCTGGCCTTGCTCTCCAGCGCCTCTTCTCCAGAAGATTAACGGGATGCCAAAGCACCCCATTGCTCTGCTAGCATAAATTGCAAGGAAAACATTTAGAATATTGATTAAGTGCTTCATGCTAGAAGATTTAAATTTACCTCCTGTATTTCCAGGATTAGCTGACATAATGGGGTCAGTCTGCTGGCACAAATGATTTACAGAACACCCATTGGCAGCTTTCCTTTTAAAACTCAACACTTAAAATTTTCACTTGGTCACAGCCAGCAGAGTCCTGGGTATTTAGCAGAGTTGGATAATTGCCTTCTTGCCATATTGAGACTTTTGGGGTTTGGCCTGTCTGGGAAGAGCTTTAGAATCATTTCTGGTTTAGTCTGGCCCTATCCGGGCAGATGGACTTTGTTTAGGTCTGATGAGGTACTGGGGCAGTGGAAGGGTAAAGCATGCTGTTTTTCCAAGATGGAAGATCTTATTTCAGAGAGAGATTTTTGCAATATTCTAATATTCAAATATTCGAATATGTATGAGTTAAAGAGGTTATACGCAGAGGTTAAAGACAGCCAAATTGTATCACCCCCTGCCCCTACTGGGCTTTCCTGGTGGTTCAGCTGGTAAAGAGTCCACCTGCAATGAGGGAGATCTGGGTTTGATCCCTGGGTTGGGAAGATCCCCTGGAGAAGGGAATGGCTATCTGTTCCAGTATTCTGGCTTGGAGAATTCCATGGACTGTATAGTCCATGGGGTCACAAAGCGTTGGACATGACTGAGCCACTTTCATTTTCACTTTTCACTTTCCTGCCCGTACTACCAATCTGTAAATGTTGTGCTACAGTACACAAGGGGCTTCCCTGGTGGCTCAGTGGTAAAGAATCTGCCTGCTAATGCAGGAGATGCAGGTTAGTTCCCTGGGTTGGGAAGATTCCCCAGGGAAGGATGGCAACCCCTCCAGGATTCTTGCCTGGAAATTCCATGGACAGAGGAACCTGGCAGGGTACAGTCCATGGGTTTGCAAAGAGTTGAGCACAACTTAGTGACTAAATAACAACATACAAGTTCCCAATGCATTTCTATAAACTTCAAACTGTATGTGGCCAAGAGAAGGGACTGTACTGAGAGGCCAGGGAGGTGCAGACCTAGCCTGAAAGAGTGAATCCAGCTGGTCTGCTCCAGAAAAAAAATGCCCACCTCAAAGTCTTTGCCCTTGTGGCCCACAGAGGGCCAGCATGCTCCCTCGCAGGGCTAGCACGGTCTGACTGCCAAAGAAAATGACACAATTGTTGAAGGGGGGAAGGGACAGCCAGGCTTTGCATTGCTGATTTTAGGAATAAGCATTCTTGCAAAAGGTATTCATTTAAACCCCACTCACATCTCCTTTCTGATTGAAAAAGTTGCTCTTATGAATCCTTCCCTAGAATGCTGCCTTAAAAGTCCCACTAGGATGAGGGGAGGGGACTTAAACCCGAGATCCACAACTGCTGTCCCTCCATGTCTCACTCACAGATATGTTTTTCTGGTTCATAAAAACAAACTGACTTTGGATGTCACTAGCCATGTTCCCAAGAGTCCCCACCAAGTGCCCACAATGACCTGACCTCCATCTTGCAGCTTTGGCTCTGGGCGTGTGCCCCCACCTATCAGATTTTCTTCTCTCAATCACACATCACATCTCCTTCCAAGAAAAGGGACAGAGGCAGTGAAGATTTCTCAAGGATCCTCAGCACTAATCCCAAGGCTATATCCCCCAGTCTCTACAATCTTATTTTATCGTTGTAAACTAGGGCCGAAAGAAAGGCTACTTTAAGAGGTTGTCACTTTAAGCCACTAGAGTTAAGTGATGTTCAACAATGCAAAGTAGAGATTTTTTTCTAACACCTACACTTCCAAAAGATATTTACTTTAAATAAGTGACAAGTACAATCCATTTGATTTAAATACGCTGAGCTTTTTCAAGCTCCCAGGCCACTCAAGTGCACAGAAGATGAAATAATTGGTATGATTTTTAATGTTTCTTTATCATGTGACCACTTTGTACAAGTCAAAGGGATATGCCAACAATAGCACAGCCTGGGTCACGCTTGTTACTAACATGCCTGCCAATTAATCCTGACATGGGAGCTTGGCTGGTTACCCAAAACCTGATATTTTATCACCTCAGGGGGTTAGCTCTTGGATGTTTCTATGACATTTTATACTAATCAATCAATTTTGCTTTTTTTAAAGCTGAGCCTTTCATAGGAACTGCAGATGAGCCCTATGCACACCACATCCAAAGCTACTCTTTTCCCCAAACAGAATTGTGTTTGGTTTGTTGATAATTACACTTTGAAACCGACTTTTGAAAATGTTTATTCTTATTTCTTCCCTTCCAAGGGGGAAATCTATCTCAAATGTTAAGACAGAAACCCAAGTCTCTCCGAGTTTTCTCATATTATTGTATATTTAAAAATATTACAAGAGGGTGCTTCTCAAGGGAAGTGAACTTTAAAGCTGCCAAAGATAGTTGACTTTCTCCAAATCTGTTACCAATGGATCCCAAGCTGGTTTAAGTCAGTTCTATTCTGAGTAACGACACATGCACCGGGACAAACGCCATTCTAAGATATTTCTAGGACCCCCTGGCAAATGGTAATTTGTCTGAAGACAGCCAGGCAGGCAAAGGAAGGACAGATGGGAAGAATGAGTCTCCTGGGAGCCCTATGTCGAAGCAGGAGTCCTAAATCAATGCCAGGGACCACGTTCTCATGGGCCAAGTCCCATTTCTCATCAGTCACTCATCCCTCCCAATCCTCTGGCTTCCACTGATTCTTTCAACCATTCTTAATATAGGTCATTTTAAAGAGATCATCAAGCTGCAAGAAGTTTTACTGGCAAACTTTGTCTTTCCCTTATACTCTCTCTCCTGGGATTTAGTCATAAAACATCCCTGCCTAAAGCACGAGCTTTCTGTTTTTTCCATCATTCAAATTGCTGCCTTCAGGAAGCACTGGGACACATGGGTCTGTCAAATCCAGCTTCTCCTTTCCTTTTTTCCTATCCTCCCTACCCGGCTACAGCTTTATGGAGGTATAATTGACAAATAAAAATTGTATTTCCTTAAGGCATACAACTTGATGTTTCAATATATGTGTATATTGGGGGCTTCCCTGGTGGCTCAGATGATAAAGAATCTGCCTGCAATGCAAAAGACCTAGGTACAAAGCTTGGGTCTGGAAGATCTCCTGGAGAAGGGAATGGCCACCCACTCCAGTATTCTTGCCTGGAGAATCACATGGGCAGAGAAGTTTGGTGGGCTACAGTCCACAGTGTCCCAAAGAGTCAGACACAAATGAGCAACTAACACTTTCACTTTTATACCTTGGGAGAGGCTTACAGCAATCAAGCTATCAAGGAGTTACCAGTTTTGGGGGTGGGGTGGGGTAAGAACAACTAAGATGTATTCTCTAAGCAATTTCAAGCATATAATATGGTATTGCTAAGTACTGTCACCATGCTGTATATATCCAGAACTTGTTCATCTTGCATGTCTGAAAGTTTGTATACTATAACCAGTATCTTCCCATTTTCCCCACTCCTAGCCCCTGGTAACCACCATTCTAGTCTCTGCTTTAAACAGTTCAACTTTTTTAGATTCCACATATAAATGAGATCACGAACCTAGAGGACATTATGTTAAGTGAAATAAACCAGACACAGACAAATACTGCATGACCTCCTTTTCTATTTTTTACTTTTTCCTCTCTATCCACTTCTAATTCAAAGAAAGAGCCCAGGTTGTCCAAGGTCATGGAGTAAGGCAAACGTGCATTGGCCTCAGAGTCAGACATCTTAGCCCCACCAAAGAATACTGTGCAATCTCGGTTAAGTTCCTAGCATGTCCCTGCCTCAGTTGCCTCATTTGTAAAAGAGAAGGATGACTACCATACCTGACTCGTGGGATACTGTGAGGACTAAAGAGCACAATGCATGTGAAATGTTTCACAAAATGAAACTCACTCTATAACTGTTAGTGCTAACTCACACCACCGTTCCCCAGTGTAACACCCCAAGCAAACTACAATGCCACCATCCATCTCTTGCAAAGGGACTAAATGGCCAACTGACTTGGGATTAAGCATCACATGTGACATTCTGGAACATTCACTCTACCCCAGGCAATGAAAAATTACCACCATTTAATCCTCTCAATCTAGCAGCTAGGAAGTCTGACTCTTTGCAACCCCATGGACTGTAGCTGGCCAGGTTCCTCTGTGCATGGGATTTGCAAGAACACTGGAGTGGGTTGCCATTTCCTTCTCCAAAGAAGTCCTAGCATTTTGTAGATGAGGAAGTGGAGGCTTGGAGAGGTCATAGTGTTGGTGAGGATGAGAGCCTGGGTCTGCACACATGCTTGACTGCAAAACCCAAGCCTTCATCCCTTGCCTCACATGTGCAAAAATGAGCTCTGATAGGGAGTCATCTTAGGAGTTAAGGTGAGGTTTCGTGGAACCCTTAAGAGCTCCCTAGAAGTAAAATGCTGTTTAGCTTCCAGGTGGGTGGATTGTGCGTGTGTCATTAGGAAGACAGGTGTAGCTGTCCCTCCCGCTTCCTCTGTATTCCCCCGTCTCCACTGCCTCACTCTGCTGAGAAGTTAAATGGCAATCCTGAGAGAAACATCATGCTTTAATTGTACTTTGTCCCTCTGTTTATGAGGCAAAGTCCCTACCACTAATACAGGGGAAGGAAAGGCTATTTCTTGGGAATAGATTTCATGGGTCCCCTGACGTTGCCAGGGAAACCCTGCAGTGGTACAGAGTTCCCCATACAGGGGAGATGGTCGAGCAGATCTAGGCGGAGGTAAATACTGGTGGCCAGGCCAAGTACCGCACCCCAAAAAGCAGAGGACAGATGATCTGGTGGGGTGGGGGCGAGCAAGGAGATGCAGAGAAGAACACCTCCTCATGGATGGCAGACTGCTCTCCCATGGGGAAAAACTGATTTCAAGGAGCTTCCAGGAATGACTATTCTTCTGAGATGCCACCTATTCACGGAGTCTGAACTTCCAAAGACACTGACCAGCTGCATCTTGCCTACCATTTGTGCATTCACAGAGGACAGAATTTCAGTTTTGAATGCCCACCTCCATGAAGTTTCCAGAACACCAAAGGAGGTTAATAAGCAGACTGGACACTGCCTCTGCCGTCAAGCTCCATGTACTTAGACAGGAGCAGAGAAGAACCTGTTTCTGCTGCAGCCAGAGCTTTGCCTCTTCCTGTCATCAGGAACCACCTCTGGCCACTGTTATCACCTCATTATAACAGGGTCCTACCCTCATCTGGCCACCAGTCTTTACTGATGCTGGAATCTGAGCGGACCCGACAAGAACAGAAGGCTGACCTAGGAGGAAGCAGGACACTGAGTCTTGGCCACAGAGAAAGAAGAGACTGCTCTGCGGTGTTCTGTCTGCTTCTAGACACACCTCTAACCAGCTGGTGACTTGGTGCAAGCGGCTTCCCCTCCCTGAACTGCTGGGCTCTGCTGCAGGCTAGGGCGGTTAGATGCCACATACTCCCCAAGCCTCCTCCTACTTCTGGCATTTTTTTGCATGGTGCTTTGAAGATGAGGACAGCTCAGGAAATGCTTTAGAAGTATGAAGAACATCTGGCTGACCCTAGGCCTGTGCCTTCCCACCCACCTTCTCCTTAGTCTTCTGCGTGAGTGCATTTGAGAGTGCGATGTTGGTGGGGACCCAGGAGGACGAGAACAGAAACATAGCTCAGCTGAATGGCAGGTGGGATATCTAAGAAGAAGAGGGGAGTGTTGGGGTGAAAGATAGCAAGCAAAGCAGAAGGAGAAAAACTGCCCCCGGGACTTCCCTGGTGGTCCAGTGATTATGAATCCGCCTTCCAATGCCGGGGACGCAGGTTTGATCCCTGAGCCCTGGTCAGGAAATGAAAATCCCACATGCAGCAGGGCATGAGGACTGCCTGAGGACTGCACTAGAGAGAAGAACTAGCAAGGAGGCCGGGCGCCACAACGAAGGATCCCACATGGCACAGCTAAGACCCAGCATAGCCAAATAAATGAATAAATAGTGTAAAACAGAAAAAAAGAAAAACTGCCCTAATACTTTCTAGGGAACAGACGAGGCGGTGAGTCAAGAAGGTATTTGCAGAGAAGTTTCTGGTAAGGGTTCTGGTGAGGGGGATCTCGGCGGGGCCCGGGGTGGGGGTGGTGGAGAGGTGGGAGGACACATTCTGCGACAAGGCTGAAGGGACAGCACTGCGCTTGGCACATGTCCCTTCCCCTAGCACGGCAGGAGGCAGCAGTCACCACGTGGTCACCACTGCCTCACAAATCCAGGAGGAACCGTGGAAAGAACACAAGCCTCTAGATTCCAGGGCCGGTTCCATGACTTGCTGGCTCTCTCGAGCCGAAGTGTCCCCTCACTGAGCCCCACATCCTCTGATGAAAGAACAAGGTGGATAACATTGCAGTAACAACACAGTCACACCAGCTCTCCCCCAGCCACCAGGAGGGCAATGTCCGAAGAGGTGAGGTGTGTGAGAATCCTTGGTGAGGACATGAAGAGGTTCCCAAACAGCTGAATACTCATTATGATGAAAAAAATAAAAAGGCAGAATAGGCACTCTGCTTTGACTACAGTCAGGAAATGACCATTCGTAGGTCACTGTGGTCCTGGCCCTTGGAGATCTGCCTCAACCCCAAAGAAGTCTCTGGGCCCTTTTCACTGGACTCTGTTCACGCGAGGGGCTTTCAGTGCAGGGTTTCACAGCAACTCAAACGAAAGAGCATCTTCTTGTGCTTCCTGAAGAATGATGCTGTCCAGGATGCTACATTTGCCTTAATACTTCACTAATAACACTGTCTCTGGCATAGCTTTAGACAGAGTTAAATACTCCACACTGAGTCTAAATGCTAGTGATGGAGACAAAGCCAAGGGCTCCCAAGACAATCCCCTGAATGGGAGAAAATATTTGCAAGTGATATGGCTGATAAGGGATTAATATCCAGCACATATAAACAGTTCATACAATGTAACATCAAAGAAATAAACAACCCAATTAAAAATGGGCAGAAGAACTGAATACACATTTTTCCAAAGGGGAAATGCAGATGGCCAACAGGCACATGAAAAGATGCTCAACATCATAATCATCAAGGAAATGCAAATGAAAACCACAAGGAGATATCATCTCACACCTGTCAGCATGGCTATCATCAACAAGGACACAGACAACATGTGGAGGATGTGGGAAAAGGGGATTCTTGAGTATTCTTGCTGGGAATGTAAGTTGGTATAGCCACTGTGGAAAATAGTATGGGAGGTTTCTCAAAAAGAACTAAAGACAGACTATCACATGAGTCTGCAGTTCCACTCCTGGGTATATATACAAGAAAAACAAAATGCTAATTTGAAAAGATACCTGTACCCCAATGTTCACAGAAGCATTATTTACAATAGCCAAGATACGAAAGCAAACTAAGTGTCCATCAACAGATGAATGGATAAAGAAGATACACGCACACACACATACACACACACACACACAACGGACAACTACCCAGCCATTAAAAAGAATGAAACTTTGCCATTTGCAGCAACACGGATGACCCTGGAAGGCATTATACTAAGTGAAATAAGTCAGACAGAAGAAGACAAATACTGTATATAACTTACATGTGGAATCTAAAAAATACAATAAACTAGTGAATATAACAAAAATGAAGCAGACTCACGGACTGAAAGAATAAACTAGTGGTTACAAGTAGAGAGAAGGATGGGGGGAGGGGCAATACAGGAGTTGGAAGCACAAACTGCTGGGTATAAGACAGGTTCAAGGATGTAGGACAAGGAACATAGACACTATTCTGTAATTGTTGTAAATGAAAAGCAACCTTTAAAAATTATATAAAAAAATTTTTTTTAATTCTTTTTTAGAAAGCCAAGAGTTCCTTCTTCCTTTTCTGTACGCTGCTGCTTTGGAGAGAACACTGAAAAGCATAGTAAATAAACAAACAGCCAACTCAAATCTACCACTCTGCAAACAGAAAGCTTAAGGATTCATCTGCCCAAGCCCCTCATTCCATTGGTGAGGACACCGAGACCAATATGAGTGCTTGGACCAAAGACCCATGCCTTGTATATGGCAGGGCTGGTCCCAGAGTCCATCTGTCTCTCCACTCTACAGTACATCATGATTTTCACCTCTCATGGTTAAAATGCATTTCAGTTCAGTTCAGTTCAGTTCATGTCCGACTTTTTGTGACCCCATGAATCGCAGCACGCCAGGCCTCCCTGTCCATCACCAACTCCCGGAGTTCACTCAGACTCACGTCCATCGAGTCAGTGATGCCATCCAGCCATCTCATCCTTTGTCGTCCCCTTAATAAGATTTAAACCTGAGCAGCATTCTATCTCTTTCTCTGAATGCATCTCTAAATGCATTTCAGAAAATGAATCTGTGTCCCCACCCACAAGTCCGTGCCAATGGAGAGTTCGGGCCTCCTCTCTTACCTGTAAGTTTGCACAAGGCGGTAAAACATGAGTGGGGATTTCATTCTCAGAGCCTGCTGGCCCCAGGGGCTTGTTCTTGGCCCGGAAGACTGTGGTGGTGATGGCAGTGGTGGTCTGAACTGGGAGGGCTGGCTGCCACACAGTCACATCCGAGCCATTGCCAAAGGCTTGAATTGCGTTTTCTGCAGTAAAACAGGAGGAAATCCAATTTCAAAGTCAAGCAGCAAATGTAACGGACAGGATATGTGAAGCCAGAGAGGCACACTAGAAATTCTGATGAGAACACTGGACTTCTCTAAGCAAAACCCATCCATCCATCCACCCACTACACACTGAGCCAGCCACGGGTCAGGTGCTCTAACATCAATTCACTCATTAAACCCTGAGCTGGACATGTAGCTATGCTCTGTAAGTACAACAAATATTTACCACGTCCCTCTTCAAGTACCAGGTACTGAATAAGATCCTTTCCCTGAAACATCCATCAGTCATGTCTTTTGAAACTTGACTCAAAATAGCCTCAGACCTGCTATTTGGGATCACAATCACTGTTTCATCTTTCCAAAAAATGCTTGTGTCAAAATTTTATACTAAAGGCAAGCTAATTAGTAAGTACCAAATCCCTAATTACGAGACTGGGGTGACTCAGTAGCATTCATACGAATTCAGCAGGCAGTGAAATTGAACAGGGAAAAAAAAAAAAAAGTGCTCTTCTACCAAAGAGCACCTACTATGAGCTCAGCATTGCTCAAAGATTAAACACAACCGATTTCTTTAAAAGAAAAATATATCCCAAACCTCATCAATAATATATCGTGAAAATGTAAGCAAGATTATTTTTTCCCTTTCTGCTCCCAGTCTTCTGAACAAAATCTGCATAATTAGGAAGGTGCAGCCCTGCTTAAATGAAAAGTTTAAAATGTAAAACTTTAAAAGCTTATTACAATTTCATGGGATTAGATTGTTTTTTATGGCAAGAGTAAATTGGTTGTGTGTTGTTCCCCTCCCCGAGATGAATAAAAAACAGGTTTTAATCAGGTCCTCAGGGATTTGGCCTGGATTTAGGAATTTTTTTTATTTCATATTCATTGTATAAGAAATCAAACTCTTCCATTTGGGACCTGAATGTGCAAATTGTTAATATATGACTCTTAGCTGGCATTTTTCGATATACGAGACAGAATAATTTAAGCCTAATCTTCCTCTCAGAAGTGACATTTTGTTCTAAAATTGTTATCCTTGAAGTTCAGCAAATTGGAAGCTTGTTTTTGAAAACTTTACATTTTTTAGTCTGTAGGAAACAGCTTCAAATTAATATCAATGCTTCCTGAGCTCCCAGCTGGGTTACAGAGCTTAACGGGTGGGTGGAAGGTAAAGACGGTGGTACTTGGGCAACCAGTTCCCTTAAATGACCCAGGACTACAACAATAAAACAAAACCTTCCTTTGTCCTATAGATTCAGGAGACCCATGTCATTTGTTGAAACTGTGATCTCCAGCATGTTTGCCTTGTCATTTGGGAAGATTGTCCACTCGCTCACTCAGTCATTCAGGTGTCAGTGGAATATCTCCTAAGTGCCAGGCACTGTTCTGTGCTGAAAATCAGCATTGGACAAATGACACCAACTCGACAGAAAAGTCCCTTTCCTCTCGGAGGTTATATTCTGGTTGAGGAGGCAAATAGATAAAGTATACAATACATTGTTGTTGTTCAGTTGCTAAGTCACGTCTGACTCCTTGCGACCCTATGAACTGTAGCCTGCCGGGCCTCTCTGTCTATGGGGTTCTCCAGGCAAGCATACTGGAGTGGGTTGCCATTCCCTTCTTCAGGGGATCTTCCCTTCCCAGGGATTGAACTCGGGTCTCCTGCATTGCAGACAGGTTCTTTCACCATCTGAGCCACCAGGGAAGCAATAGATTGGCGTCATGCTTGTGCTAGGGGAATTACAGAGGTTTGGTTAATTTGAAGGAATGGGGGAACTGGGTTATTACATTTGGGTTGAAACCTACAAATTCCAATTCCTTCTACCCTAGGGCCTGTTGTAAGAGGCTGAATTTAGTCTGTCTTTGGTAGGCTGTGCTCCATCTAATCGAAGTATAAATGGAATGACTATGAAAAATTCTGGCTGGCTTTGGTCCTCACTGAAGACCAAATGTGTTTATGTTTATTAAAAAATCATTAGCATTAAGATACCATTCTCCCCTTCACCAGCATATTATTAAACAGGGACCACTTTAATTTCTCTCTGAGGCAGTGGTTTTCCAGCCCAAGTGAGTATAATCTTTTTTTCTCACACTAACCTCTATTGTCATTGCTTTATCTTCATTAAAACCTGGATTCTGCCAGAAGAGTGTGCAGGACGTGAAAAAGAGGATACACACACACACACACACACACACACACACACACAAATTTCATGGGATTAGATTGTTTTTTATGGCAAGAGTAAATTGGTTGTGTGTTGTTCCCCTCCCCGAGATGAATAAAAAACAGGTTTTAATCAGGTCCTCAGGGATTTGGCCTGGATTTAGGAATTTTTTTTATTTCATATTCATTGTATAAGAAATCAAACTCTTCCATTTGGGACCTGAATGTGCAAATTGTTAATATATGACTCTTAGCTGGCATTTTTCGATATACGAGACAGAATAATTTAAGCCTAATCTTCCTCTCAGAAGTGACATTTTGTTCTAAAATTGTTATCCTTGAAGTTCAGCAAATTGGAAGCTTGTTTTTGAAAACTTTACATTTTTTAGTCTGTAGGAAACAGCTTCAAATTAATATCAATGCTTCCTGAGCTCCCAGCTGGGTTACAGAGCTTAACGGGTGGGTGGAAGGTAAAGACGGTGGTACTTGGGCAACCAGTTCCCTTAAATGACCCAGGACTACAACAATAAAACAAAACCTTCCTTTGTCCTATAGATTCAGGAGACCCATGTCATTTGTTGAAACTGTGATCTCCAGCATGTTTGCCTTGTCATTTGGGAAGATTGTCCACTCGCTCACTCAGTCATTCAGGTGTCAGTGGAATATCTCCTAAGTGCCAGGCACTGTTCTGTGCTGAAAATCAGCATTGGACAAATGACACCAACTCGACAGAAAAGTCCCTTTCCTCTCGGAGGTTATATTCTGGTTGAGGAGGCAAATAGATAAAGTATACAATACATTGTTGTTGTTCAGTTGCTAAGTCACGTCTGACTCCTTGCGACCCTATGAACTGTAGCCTGCCGGGCCTCTCTGTCTATGGGGTTTTCCAGGCAAGCATACTGGAGTGGGTTGCCATTCCCTTCTTCAGGGGATCTTCCCTTCCCAGGGATTGAACTCGGGTCTCCTGCATTGCAGACAGGTTCTTTCACCATCTGAGCCACCAGGGAAGCAATAGATTGGCGTCATGCTTGTGCTAGGGGAATTACAGAGGTTTGGTTAATTTGAAGGAATGGGGGAACTGGGTTATTACATTTGGGTTGAAACCTACAAATTCCAATTCCTTCTACCCTAGGGCCTGTTGTAAGAGGCTGAATTTAGTCTGTCTTTGGTAGGCTGTGCTCCATCTAATCGAAGTATAAATGGAATGACTATGAAAAATTCTGGCTGGCTTTGGTCCTCACTGAAGACCAAATGTGTTTATGTTTATTAAAAAATCATTAGCATTAAGATACCATTCTCCCCTTCACCAGCATATTATTAAACAGGGACCACTTTAATTTCTCTCTGAGGCAGTGGTTTTCCAGCCCAAGTGAGTATAATCTTTTTTTCTCACACTAACCTCTATTGTCATTGCTTTATCTTCATTAAAACCTGGATTCTGCCAGAAGAGTGTGCAGGACGTGAAAAAGAGGATACACACACACACACACACACACACACACACACACGATTTATTTCAGTCAAGACCAAAGAAGAGGCTTAAGGTACAGTTCCACGATATAGTGCCCAATGTTATTCTGGCAGATGTCTCCACACTTTAGACTAGTTTCAAATTTCACTTCAGTATCCAAAAGCCTGTTTTCATTTTAAGATGATCAAAGCATTTGGTTATAGCCAAGTACCTACTGAGTGAATCTCTTAGATTTGTCTTTTCAACAAAAGAAACAATGAGGAGGTTTTTGAAGTAACACTTAATAGCTTTCCTGTGTGCAAGCAGTGAATAGTTTGCTAATTCTTTAGAAATCAGTCAGGGTACCATGGAGAAATTGTCACCTAAGGGCACAGTGCTCAGAGATAGGTGAACCTTGGCCCATGCTTCCCACTGGGAAGTTCTACCTGGTCCTTGTGTTTTTATGCACCAGCCCCTCAATCTCAGGCCTGATGCAGAAGCCCACGGGGTGCAGGGGCTGCACAGGAAGGAACTGGGTGGGGCTTTGGATCCTATCTCTGGCGTGGCTGGTCTAGGTGATTACCAGCCGCTTATTCCACTGTGACATGCAGATACCATACGTGCATTTCCTAGGATTCTTGCGCAGGTTACAGTCAATGAGACAATGTATTGGGCTGGCCAAAAAGTTTGGTCAAGTTTTCCCTAACATCTTATGTGAAAACCCGAACAAGCTTTTTGGCCGACCGGATATAAGTTACACTCCTCCTAGAGGGAGTTTGCACACAGAGGAGGCCCCCGATAAATGAATGGTGGCTGCTGCAAGACACGAATGAGGTATTCAGCTGGCTCTCTGCCTAGGGCACACACATCTCGGTGGATAGAAGGGAGACCTGGCACAGTGCTTTCCAAGTTCATTTGATGAGGCTCATCGTTCACACTCGAACATTTCTCTCTATCCCTCTTCCCCTGGGAAACGTGTTTCCAAATTGCCTAAAGGACCCTGCGATAATAATGGTATTGTTTCCAAGCAGAAACCTCCCCCAGCCCCTAGCCCCAGCTCATCTCATCTCCGAAGCTCCTGGCTGCATCACCAGCTCATTCCACTCAAGAACTGCTGCTTCTCCTGAGCCAACCCTGAACATCCAGGGGGCTATTGATGCTAACAGTCTAATTTTTCTCACAGAGCCCTTGGAGGCCTACCCTCATCTAACTTGCCCAAGTTTTTCACATCGTGTATGTTGCCCAGGTTTTAAAAACCTCTGGAACTGACGTAGGGCTGGTTGCCAAGATCAACATTTCATCTGTGGGTGGAAGTGTTCCTCCCCACAGGATGTGCCCTTGGCTATTGAGTCTTTCGCTTCCCGGGGCCTCTGGATTCGCCACCTTGGCAGCACCCAGTTCATCACTTGCTCTGGTCCTGCCGCACCATGCAGTGTGGCTAAAAGGATCTGGATTCACCATGAGCGATCAGGAAAAAAAAAAAAAGAGAGAGAGACACACACACACACACAGAAGGCGGACATAGGAAACACAAAAGTACAGTTTGAACTTAGGGGAAAACGTTTGTGTGGCTGTTGTATGTTTTTTCAAACTCACTAAGACATGTGTTGTCCCTGAAGAAATTCAGAAATTTCAAGCATTCCTCTAGGTCGTTCCCGCTGTTGTTGCAGTCACACCAGGGGGCCACACTGAGGCTACTGGAGTCAATGTAGTTGGGGGTCATGACTGTACCTAAAAGAGTAAAAACAAGGCGTTTTATTCTTGTGTGATGAGATAAACTTTCCTATAGCCTGAAAAGAAACAAATGTTCCTCTGACTATGGATGCAACGTAGAGAACACCGTGGATAATTACAAACACTGTGTTTGCTGAGTGGGAAATTATGTTAAGCAGTGCATTTTCTTGGCAATTTATCTTGAGCACATAAAATAATTTACACATTTACTTAAAAAATTCTAACAGAACTCCTTGAGCTGTGCTTAGGGTATTTTTCTCTGCACAAATGGTATGGATGTCATGGAGCAGGAGAGAATTGACTTAGAATGCATGAACTGACAAATCCCTTGCATTTTCTTGAAAATGCCATTAATCTTCACAAATAAATAGAGCTGGTTTTACATATCTTAAAAGGCCTTTTAGGACTTTGCATCTACTTCCGTCGGAAGCAAATGGCTCCTTCAGAGTAACCCAGGGAAGCTTAGAAGCTTTCCTTATGGGTTACCCCACGTTCTAGATGTATTCAAGGACGTCTCTGCTCACTAGACTCTCAACAGATTTAAACAAGGTTTTCCAAGTTGTGATGGAATTGGAAATAAACAGTGGAAATTTCCTAAGCCAGTGGCTCCTTGAATATTGTCTTAATAGTCCTCAAAAATCCTCAAAGAAATGCTGGGTGGTCTCTTGCCTACATCTTCCTGTGTATTCATTGTTCTCCTGATGAGTTGTGTATCGGTGCAAATAAGCGATGCATTTACACTTAACACGACCCAAATGTCTTCTCCTGGGTGGTTCATACCAGGCAATGCCTACTCATGCCAAGAAGCCTTCTGTTTTTATATATTTTGTGGAAGAAGTAATAGGCAGTCCAGTGAGCCACAGGATATATTTGGTTCAGAAACAGAAAAAGAAAAAAAAAAAGAATTCTTTTTAAGCTCTTATGGATCAAGGGCATATCTTCTTTGCTGTACATTCCTTACTGACTTGAACTAAAGAATGTCCCATTCTACCTTGGGATGAAAACTTCAACCCACAGCAGAGAGAAGCTTGTAACTTTAGGTAAGAAAGGAACAGGCACCCCCCAACACTGAATGAAGACGTTAGAGTATGTCTGCTAAGCACCCACTGTATGTCTGGCTCCAGAATGGATCCCTGACATTTGGAAAAGGTAGGAATTAGCTTTGTCTTCAGAGATCTTAGAACCCAATGACCAGAGTGAAGGGAAAGATCTGGACCCAAGAGAGAAATAAATTTTGGCTCACAGAATGCATTGTTTCAACTAGTTCTTCCCTTAAGTGATTTCATTATCCTCAGGTATGTAATAGTTTGTTGAGCTTGAACCGACATGGAGTTTTCAATGAGCATGTGCACCTCGAATGTGCAGACTAATGTATTAACAATGATTACATCTGGGAGTGGGGCTAGAGATCTTTTAACACTGTGGGTTTCTCTGCGTTTTAAAAAACTCTTTGCAACTTACATGACTCTTTCCACGACTTAATTCATTCTGTTATTTATTTCTTAAACATGTAATTCTATCATTGATAAATAATCCTTACTAGGGTCTACTTTATTTAAGAAAAGGAAAAACTGAATGCAAATTTGGAGGAATGACTTCTCTGGCAGCCCAGTGGTTAAGGCTCCAGGCTTCCACTGCAGGGTGGTCACGGGTTTGATCCCTGGTCAGGGAACTAAGAAGCTGCCTGCCAGTCCTGCCAGTCTCACAGCATGGCCAAATAAAAAATAAAAATAAAAATGGAGGGCTGACTTGAGGAAGATAAGCTCATGGGACCTATCAGTGAGAATGGTCAGTCACTGGTGAAAGGTATTACCCAAGACAGCACAGGTATCCTTGCAAATAAAATTAGGCTGAGTGTACAGCACCTGCAATATCCCAGCATTCAGTATGGCCAATGATTTTCCCAGTGACTCTTGCTGAAGACATGATGGCAACAAAGACTTTGGTCTGTGGTGTCACTCTTGATAGGACGTTCTTCCTGCCCAGTGACTAGTGTGATAGTGGCAGGAGCTGGCGCCCTGGCTGAGCCATCAGGCTTCTGACAACTGTGATTTCCCTCATCCTTTCCCAGCTTTCACTATGTGTTCCTTCTCACATGACAGTCGTGAGGGAGCCCTGCCTCCAGGGCTTCCTACAGCCCTGGTACCAGGAGCCTCATCCTTTTCTCCTGCTGCCCTGTTTATTTCTGGGCATGAACCTGCCTCACTCCTGTCCTCTCCCAACTCACCAGTGCCTGGCCTGATTGCACTGCTCTCCTGAATGCTAAGAACCTCAGGTCTTGAAAGACAGAACAAGACTACTTCTGCTATGTTTGTTCTCAGGGAAAAATATTAGGGAAACCTCCCCCCCTCCTCCCTACCAGGAGCTGAATTACCTGGACTATTAATGGCAAGTAGAACACCAAGTCTTTAGGGATTTTCCTTCCAAAGGGCCATTTCAGGGAAATAGCCTTTCTGACTTCCCCAGACTGCATGACTTCCAAGCTCCCCCTCTCCAAAGTTACGTACTTCAGTTCACTTGGTTTGACTTGCTCTCCTCGTCCATAACCATGCTTTCCCTGCTTACTTCTGTTCTGTACGGTCAGTTCTTCAACTGAGATGCATCCCCGGTCTTCACACTTGCTGCCTCCCTGCTCTTTAATAATCCCTGCTCCCTGCCTTTGTGCATCCATTATTCTTCCCCGCCCCCCGCTTTTTTAGAGACAAGTCCTAAAGGACTCAACTTCAAAACGCCAGCACAGAGGGTTCCGAGGAGATTTTTACATCCACAGAGAGTGGCAGGCTACAACGGAAGGACTCTGGGTGTTTGTGAACCAGCATTCTCTTCCATCCCATGTCTCCCCATCTTACCAATAAGCCCCGAGTAGGCGAGGAGGCAGTCAGCGTAATTTTCCTTTAGACAGCTGCTGACGGACCTTGACTCCGGCTGGCAATTGGTGAAAAAATCGGCCAGGCGAGATCTGCAACAGAAGAAAGTTGGGGGAAGGGGGAGGATGTGTTTCAAAATAGCCCAAGCTTCTGCACACACATAATTTTTCCTTATTCCTTTCTCGATAGGCCTTTTTCAACATCCCCAAATACAGAGAATGTAGACTCTTAAAATGTTAGCATCTTCTCTTATATACAAGCCCCCAGCCATCCCCTCGCCCACCTGTGTCTGCTCCTTTGCAGAGAAGTCTTCAGGGCCGGCAACTGGAGAAATCTTGACGCTTTGAAGTTTCCCTTCAATATTTATTTCTGACTAGACTTATTTGCATCTTTAGGAAATATGCTTCTGCACACACTCACCGGAGATCCACACTGGGAAAATATTTACTTTATACAGAAACACGTCCCTGGCGTCCAAATAGGATCCTACAGCCCATCTGCTCCCGTAATTCCTCGTGGCTTCAAAATATGCGTATCTGGTCTTCTAAGCAATCTCTCATCTACCACCCCAGGGAAGGGCAGTGGTATATTCCAGCCAAGGGATGCTGAGGGGGAAGCTTGCCTTTCCAGCGCTGCAGGGAAAGGCAAACGGGACCGGGTGACACCGGCTCAGGATGCGACCGGGTGTAGGGGGTCCCTGGTCCAAGTGCAGCATCTGTCTGCAGGTCAGGAAGCCTCCATGGGCCAGCGCAGTCCACCCAGAAGCCCTGGGTGGTGGTGAAGTTGCCGAAGTACAAAGGGGCTGCAGACATCACTGGTCTGCAGAGGAAAGGGCTCTTTGTGGCCAACCGGCTGTTTTTCAGTCTGAAGAGGATATTGTTGGAGAAATTCT
This sequence comes from Oreotragus oreotragus, assembly GCA_006410675.1. NCBI lineage: Eukaryota > Metazoa > Chordata > Mammalia > Artiodactyla > Bovidae > Oreotragus > Oreotragus oreotragus. The sequence continues at coordinate 316,301 of SJYX01007265.1, read as the reverse complement.
AAACGAGAACTGGGCCATCTCTGAGGTCATCCTAGCAGACAACAGCTCTGTTTCTATGTGAGGAACACAATAGACCTCAAGAGAAGCTAAATTATCTGGCGATTACAGGAGACAATGGGCGGCTGTCTTACTCCTTCTCTTTAGTGCACTCGAGTTGGCAGCCAGCACACGCAGGGCTGTTTCTACCTCTTTCCACCCAAGAAAGAATGTGTGGAGATCACAGCGGGGGTTGTAAAGGGTGTGTAGGAAGCATATTCTGGGCCCTTTTCCTACAGTTTGAACTGGAAGAAGATTAAAAGGCCCAATGAAATGATCTGTGTGCACAGCACACTGGAAAGGCTGCACAGTGTTCCTTTGGGATTGGTCTCTCCTTGAACCCATGTAAACAAGGCGTGTCTGAGCTTCCCTATCTGTGCCGATCTGTACACTCCGTATGTCGTGTGCCTGGTTCCATCACTGTGACTCCCCAGGGCAGGTGCTGGAGCTCTGTTTTATTTTCTTTGCACAGCACCTGACACTCCTCAGAACGCTTCCCGAGCGGGGCCATGTGGTGCAGCTAAGTGGCTTGGCAAAAATCCTCCAAATGAGGCTGGTGCCTGCGCCTGTGTGTGCGTGCCTGCATCCCCTCCCACAGTCTGAGCCTAGCTGGTGTTTTCTGACTCTAAGTGAACACACCGAAGGGCGTAAAACCTGGCCATTTTCTGTAGCCTGGTTAAAGGATTTATCTTTCGGAAGAAATCCCTAAAGGTGACTCAGACTCACTCAACTGGCACCAATGGCATCCATCTTGGATGGAGTGTCAATTTCAGAAGAGTTTTCCTGGTCATGAAAGTTAATGATCTCATGGCACTGGGCTTCCAACTCTGCAGAGGCCAACTGTGTGGTTCAGGCAGCTGGGACTCCAGCTCTGACACAAGCTGATCAGCTCCCTGACCTGGCAGCCCCGCGCTCCCAGCTGCCCCCCAGAGAGGGATGAAAGGTCGTGCTGTCTCCAAGCCTCGTGCTTCTCGTAGTCTCTCAAGCAGACTATTAACTGAACAGCACCGTGACTCGGATTACTATCCTCCAGCGGGAGGCTAATGCCACCAGACTCATTTTGCTTAACAACCTCAGAATTGACTCACAATTGGACTCCGGAATGAAAGGCTAATTGAGTTAGTCTGCTGCAGAGAACATAACCCCGATTGGGAGGATAAAACTAGATACACTGCTCTGAGCATCTCCCTGAACAGGCTGGTTTTGGAGAGAAGATTGTCAGCCCAGATCTCGGTCCTAAGACAAAACCAGCCAGTGGATGCCAAGAGTTTCAAAAATAACGGTGAACCCACATGGCATTGCTGAAACATGAACATTTCGCGGGTTCCTTCACCTCTGATCAACCTCCCTCTGCCATTCATGTTTGGAGACACGACGATCACTTTATGGGATTCACATTTAACAGACAGAAAAACTTAAGGCAGAAGTTTATACAGTGGTTGCACAAGCGGGTGGACTGGTACATTTTCATGAATTCTGCGAGTTGGTTAACTTCACAATGGCAGCTTGAAAGTGGGCTAGGTGGGAGAATTTTCATCATGGTAATCTGCCAGTTCTACAAATCACAACCCTATGCTGTTCTTAGAGAACCAGTTGTTAAATATTTACCAGCACAATGCTCTCAAAAAACCAGCATGGTGTAGTCAATCCCACAGATAAAGGAAGTATCTTTACTTCCTTTGAGTTCTTGGGAACTCAAAGTTCCTGGGAGTTGAATTTCAGCACTTCCTGGATGAGCTACCTCTCCCATTCCTAATCACCTTTGTGTCAAATGACATGTGAATTGGTGTCATAAATTAACCTCCCGTCTCCAGTATCTTCCAAAGAAAGAAAAGAGTTCTCTCTAAAGATGCTCCCATCCCAACAACACAGCCACTGAAATCTCAGGGCAATGTGTGCAAATGATTACAGGTATTGACGAAGCAGCTGACTTCTCGTCCTTTGTATTGACTGAATGACGGGTCAAATGCTTGTGTTAATAAGGTTGAAAGAGTTCCCTGTCCCTGAAACCAAATAACCTGCCATCTAGAAGGTGAGAGAAACAAGTAAAAAGATGATAATACCATGATGGGGAGTTCTCAATTAAAGACAAGGTTCTTAATAAAAGTAACACAGCGTGAATCAAGTGTTTAGAATATGTTAGGTATGTCTTCATATACTTTATATTTTTTCCTGGCGACTCTAATAAGGTAAGGACTATTACTCTGTTATCTTAATCTCCCAGAGGAGGAAACAACATCTTATTGAGTTTAGACTGGAGTGAAATAGTGAATAGCAGAACCAGGACTTAAAAGCTATGACAAACCTGGACAGCATATTAAAAAGCAAAGACATCACTTTGCTGACAAAGGTCTGTGAAGTCAAAGCTATGGTCTTTCCAGTAGTAATGTACTCAATGAGAGTTGGACCACAAAGAAGGCTGAGTGCCAAAGAACTGATGCTTTCGAACTGTGGTGCTGGAGAAAACTCTTGAGAGTCCCCTGGACAACAAGGAGATCAAACCAGTCAATCCTAAGGGAAATCAACCCTGAATACTCATTGGAAGGACTGATGCTGAAGCTGAAGCTCCAATGCTCTGGCCGCCTGATGTGAAGACTCAACTCATTGGAAAAGACCATTATGCTGGGAAAGACTGAAGGCAGAAGGAGAAGAAGGTGGCAGAGGATGAGACTGTTGGATAGCATCACCGATTCAATGGACAGGAACCTGGGCTAACTCCAGGAGTTAGTGAGGGACAGGGAAGTCTGGCGTGCTGTAGTCCATGGGGTCATAAAGAGTTGGACACTTCTTAACAACTGAACAACAACAACGACAAATTCTGATTCTACAGTTGAAGCTTTTAACACAACAGGAACTAGTTTCAGAGAAGTTGTAATATTGAGACTGAGGCTTGGAGGATCAGTAGGATCCTTCAGGTAAAGGTGGAAGGGGGTGTTCCCTCTGCAGAAGGAAGCAGTAAGTGATAAAGTAACCATATTCATAAAAATCCCAGGAGAGCAGTCATGGAGTATTTGTACCTGCCAGGCACTGATCGAAGTGTCTGGCATCTATTCACATATTTAATTTTAACTGTAATAGGTGATACTCCCAGTCCCATTTAGCAGATGGAGACACTGAGGCAAAGAGAGGTTAAGTAACTCCTCAGAGGTTGTAGAACTCTGTGCTGGAGCTGTAACGTGACCACATTCTGCGACTCCAGAACCACAGTACATTCTCAACCACTACACCTAACACACGGATTCAAACAGACTCAGACAGGACTTGGCAACTAAACAAAAATAACAACAGCTAACACATGCATCATCCAGAAAATTGTCAATTTTTCACTTGGGATGGTGGGGCCACAGGTGAGTGACAGGAGATGGTGCTGTCAAGATCAGCAAGGGCCTTGAATGACCTAAGAGGCTGGATTTCATACTGAAAGCAGTGGGAACCACCAAAGGATTTTAAACAGAGAAATAACACGATCAGGTCTGCAGAACAGAAGGACTCTTGGGTGTTTCCGTTCTTAAGCAAAGATTTGCTTGAAGCTTCTTCTGTGCCCTCGCTGCTCTAGCAGAGATGAGAAGAGCAGGGAACTGGCCAAAAGAAGGAAGGAGGCTGAGCCAGCGAGTACCCAGAGGCAAGAACTGAGGACCAGAGGAGGAGGGGGGAAGGAGGATTCCCTGAATGGCAGGTGTTGAGTGAGTGAGTCAGAGTCACTCAGTAGAGTCCAACCCGCGACCCCATGGACCATAGAGGCCGTGCAATCCTCCAGGCCATGAAACTGGAGTGGGTAGCCATTCCCTTCTCCAGGGGATCTTCCCAATCCAGGGACTGAACCCAGGTCTCCCTCACTGCAGGCAGATTATTTACCAGCTGATCCGCCAGAGAAACTCATGGTGGGTGTTGATGGAATGAAAGTCAAGACTGGGGACTTCCCTGGTGGTCCAGTGGCCAAGAATCTGACTTGCAATGCACGGAACTCGGGTTCAGTCCTTGACTGGGGAACTAAGATCCCACATGCGTGTGTGCTAAGTCGCTTCAGTCGTGTCTGACTCTTTGTGACCCTATGGACTGTAGCCCGCCAGACTCATTTGTTCATGGGATTCTCCAGGCAAGAATACTGAAGTGAGTTGCCATGTCCCCCTCCAGGGGATCTTCCTGACTGAGGGGTCAAACTCGCATCCCTTACGTCTCCTGCATTGGCTGGCATGTTCTCTACCACTAGCGACACCTGAAAAGCCCCAAGATCCCACATGTTACGGAGCAACTAAGCCCAAGTGCTACAAGTACTGAGTCCTCGTGCTCCAGAGCCTGTGTGCCACAACCAAAGATGCCGAGTGATGCGTCGAAGATCCTCAGTGCCACGACAAAGAACCAACACAGCCAAATAAATGAAAATATTTTTAAAAAAGAAAATCAAGACTGCAAAAAAGAAGGGGGCAGAATCAGCTCAGTAAACTGTGGAGTCACAGAGTGTAGTGGGAGACCCAGGAGAGGACAGTTTGCAATGAAGATAAGAGAGGTGGCTTGTGACTGTGCTGAGGTCACAGCACCACGGGAGTCAAGCATCTAGCAGGTTGCGCGATTCTCAGACCTCCATCTGTCCAGTGGCCAACCAGCCCCCGCATCCCAGGACTGCCCGGTGCACATATCCTCCTGCCCACCCTGGGTATAGAACCACACTATAACCTTTTTCAATGACTTCCTCTGCCTGAGCTGCAGTGATCCAAACAAGAAACCTTACATGGCCAGGGTGGGATTAACAAAGAAATTCCACAAGTGCATGGCTTCTGGAGACATGAAATCTCCATGACAACAGCAGCGATGAACCTGATTGTTTTTCTCTGAGAAAATGAAAAGAAAATGAATAGGCACTAATGTAGAAATGTATCTCCCTCTGAAAAGGGAAATTTCCCACCCTTAAAGAGGAGAAAAATGCCAGCAAATGCCAAGTTGGCCTTAGGAAATCTGCTGAAGAGAAAACAATGGTTTATGCAGAAAATATCGTATTAAAGGAAGCATGCTGCTAACTGGAAATAGAAAAATGATTATAATGATAAAATCTAGGAGAGTCTTCTCAAACAGCAGATGGTCTTTTGACAGTGGAGAAAAAATCATTTACCTACTTTTTCTGCTAACATTTTTAGGAAAATAGAGTTATGGGGAACAGTTCAAAAACATACTAGTAATGCCCAGTTTCACTCATCCTGGATTATTCTAATCCTGTAAATTTTTTTTTTTTTTTTATACGGAGCAACTAAGCCCAAGTGCTACAAGTACTGAGTCCTCGTGCTCCAGAGCCTGTGTGCCACAACCAAAGATGCCGAGTGATGCGTCGAAGATCCTCAGTGCCACGACAAAGAACCAACACAGCCAAATAAATGAAAATATTTTTAAAAAAGAAAATCAAGACTGCAAAAAAGAAGGGGGCAGAATCAGCTCAGTAAACTGTGGAGTCACAGAGTGTAGTGGGAGACCCAGGAGAGGACAGTTTGCAATGAAGATAAGAGAGGTGGCTTGTGACTGTGCTGAGGTCACAGCACCACGGGAGTCAAGCATCTAGCAGGTTGCGCGATTCTCAGACCTCCATCTGTCCAGTGGCCAACCAGCCCCCGCATCCCAGGACTGCCCGGTGCACATATCCTCCTGCCCACCCTGGGTATAGAACCACACTATAACCTTTTTCAATGACTTCCTCTGCCTGAGCTGCAGTGATCCAAACAAGAAACCTTACATGGCCAGGGTGGGATTAACAAAGAAATTCCACAAGTGCATGGCTTCTGGAGACATGAAATCTCCATGACAACAGCAGCGATGAACCTGATTGTTTTTCTCTGAGAAAATGAAAAGAAAATGAATAGGCACTAATGTAGAAATGTATCTCCCTCTGAAAAGGGAAATTTCCCACCCTTAAAGAGGAGAAAAATGCCAGCAAATGCCAAGTTGGCCTTAGGAAATCTGCTGAAGAGAAAACAATGGTTTATGCAGAAAATATCGTATTAAAGGAAGCATGCTGCTAACTGGAAATAGAAAAATGATTATAATGATAAAATCTAGGAGAGTCTTCTCAAACAGCAGATGGTCTTTTGACAGTGGAGAAAAAATCATTTACCTACTTTTTCTGCTAACATTTTTAGGAAAATAGAGTTATGGGGAACAGTTCAAAAACATACTAGTAATGCCCAGTTTCACTCATCCTGGATTATTCTAATCCTGTAAATTTTTTTTTTTTTTTTTCTCCCCAGGGCAAATCCCATACTTGGACACAAACTGTGTGGTTGATGGAACGGAGCCTTGTGCGAAGAACTGTGAGAGCCTGAATGGGATCCAGGTTCTGACATTAATTAATCAGAGTTTCTGAACATCATCATATGATGCTTGACGACTCTGGATTTCCCTTCCACTTCAGAACAGTCTGTTGGACATTTGAAGCTACTTGGAGAAGAAACCCACTTGCTTTCCATGCATTATTATCATTTTCATCCATGATTCCACTCCACGTTACATGCGATTTTAATGTCAAGGCATTTGGTTTGTGTATAGAGATCATATCTATTTTAAGAAGTTTTTGATGAGGACCATTTTTTAAAGTCTTTTATTGAATTTGTTACAATACTGATTCCATTTTATGCTTTGGTTTTTGGCCCAAAGGCATGCAGGATCTCAGCTCCCCGACTAGGGATCGAACTCGCACCCTCCTGTACTGGCAGGTGAAGGCTTAACCACTGGCCCACCAGCGAAGTCCCTAGAGAGTATATCTTTCTACGGGATCCCCGCATCTCACATGCAAGAAAGCTGAGGGCCAAAGAGGTTAAGGTCCTGCTCACTGTCACATGGTGAGTGGTGGCAGAGGGCTTTCACTGGAAGAGGAATTGCTAGCTGTCTATAACAGCCCAGGAAGGGAGAAGTAAGGAGGGTGCTGGACTTTAATTTCCCTGGGGTTGAATTAAAGTTATCTAGTGTAATGGCAACCCACTCCAGTGTTCCTGCCTGGAGAATCCCAGGGACAGGGGAGCCTGGTGGGCTGCCGTTTACGGGGTCACACAGAGTCGGGCATGACTGAAGTGACTTAACAGAGGCAGCAGCAGTGTATAACTGCTCTGTCCTTCCCACTGTCTGATCAGTGTGTCCTTCAGTCCTCTTACTAAGATTCTGCTGACTTAGCCTCAGCGAGCACTTTGCAGGCAACACTGGGGCTCAGGACGGGTCAGAGAGGGTGCAAGATTCTGCCCAAGAAGGTGGTGAGTCTGTCCATGGATGAGGCTACCCTTTATTAAGGAGTCTTTGAGGCAACACCACTGCCCATACAGGACTGCAAGACTTGCTGACCCACTAGCAACTCAGAAGCTTGGAATAGAATCCATTCATTAATTTGCTTGTGTTAGAAATCATTGGTGTTTTGCTCTGAATCCAACAGGAGTGTTAGGGCTTTAAAGTCTTGGATCTCAACTCAAGCCATTTAGTTTCTAAAAGCTCTCTCAGTGGGTCAGTTGGAGGAGCCAAAAATGACGGCCCTGGGAGTGGCATGCACCTGTTTCTAATCCCAGTCCTACCTTCCATGGTTAAGTAACTTAGCTACGTATTGGACATCTCTAATCCTGTTTCATCACCAGGAAAATGGGGTAATGGAACTAGAGTTGCCTTAAACGGCGGCCGTGATACCTTACTGACAGTTATATAAAGCACCTTGCTCAGAACCTAGAATACACTTTGTGCAACACATTTTTATTTTCCATCCCTTCATCTTTTCTCCCCAACTTCTGGTCCATTCTAAGGTGAAGCACTTGCCACAAAAACATATAGCAAGCTCAACACAGAGAAATACGCATCTTAATCTATCTTCTCCTGGTCTTTATATGACAGACCAGCAGACCGCAGAGCCGTTGCAAGTTTGGTTGCAGACCACTGCAGTAACGCGGACATTGCAGTAAAGCAAGTCACACGAATATTCTGGCTTTCCCACGGATGTAAACGCTTTGCTTTTACTATATAGCATTCTCATTAAGTGAGGGATACCATTAGGTCCAAAAAATGTATAGACCTTAGTTAAAAATACCAAAACAAATGCAATAACATGGAACGTCACTGATCACAGACCACCACAACAAATCACTTATGTATTAACTATTACAAGAATTATCAAAATGTGACACAGAGATACAAAGTGGGCAAATGCGCTTGGAAAAACGGTGCAGACAGACTCGTTCAATGCAGGGTTGTCGCAAACTTTCAATCTGTATAAAACACAGCTTCTGTGAAGTGCAATAAGATGAAGTATTAACACATCTGTGCCTAAAACAGGTTAACCCGGATCACTGAGGGCAGTAAGTCTGACCAAAACAAACTCAACAAATCTGAAGCTAGGGATCCTGAGGTGTTACTTAAAAACCTCTCAGCCATATGAGCTCATAGAACAAAAGCATTTTAAGAAAAGCTATTTCCCGCCCCCTCAGGAGTTTAAGGGGGGAAAGATATATTTTTTTAAATGACTGAACATCATAAGTTTGTTAATACTGCTGATTTCTTATGAAGAATAAAATCAATTCGAAAAACACACTGCCTAGGATGACAAAGCAAGATCAGGGGAATGGTAATTTTCTGGAACAGTGACACAAAACAGATTTTTCCTCTTTCTGTTTTTAGAAAATTACCTTAGCCCTTCTCCAGCAGCCTACTGGAGAACACATCTGGAAAGCATCCTTCAGCAAATCAGAGTCTATGCTGAACAGATTTTGCGGCCAGGGGGTGGGGGGTGGGGGTGGTGGATCCTGGCTTGCTGGTCCCTTCCTTGGACCGTACCTTCTGGCTTCCTGAAGCAGAGGCCCGGTGTTTGCCAGAGTCAGGCTGGGAAGTGGGGCTCAGGCTGTCTTTCAGAAAGCCCAGGTCCTCCCATTCCCTGGGAGCAATTGTGATCTCCCTGGAGCAAAGGCCCGGGGGCAGGTTCTCATACCCCAGCCGCAGAAAGCCAAAGCCCCACTGTGTTCCTCGGCCCCTTGATGCGGCTTCCCACCCTCAGCCAACTGATGTGTTTCTTGGTGACTTAGCCAGACCGAAGCCACATGTGACTGGGAAAGGGAGGTGTGAGGTCCCAGCAGTCTTCAAGGTTTGCTTAATGTTTGTGTTTCCTGGGACAGGAAGGCCCTTGTGACCAAGCAGAAGTCAACGCCTGTTCCCCTTCAAATCCCTGCTCAGGGTCATCCAGATTCTTGGGGAGGTTCCAGCCCCTTTAACCCAAGGCCCTGAACCTGTGCCTCTCATCCTGGGGAGGCCCTGCTCCGCTGGCTCCTTGGCGGCTCCCAGTCCTAGCACATGGGTCCCAGGAGGCTGTGGTAACTGCCCTCTGAGCTTGACCCTCCACAAGAGCGAATGTAGGTGGAGGCACACATCGTTTTAGTTCACGCGTCCGGCTTGGGGTCTCTCTCTGGGTGGTGGGCTCGGTAAAAGCAGGCTGCAGGGCAGAGAGATGCAATGCCTCCTCAGCCTTTCTGTTCACATCAAACTGCAGCAGCCCCCAGAGGGAAGTCCAGGTCAGCATCAGCTCAGTCTCCACACCTCTCATCAAGTCACCCAGCATGAACAGTGACCGCTGTCCATCCACAACTGCAGAGGGCTGACAGGGCTTGACAGCTCATCTCTACGTGGCAAATCTGAAAAGCAAGCTAGGGTGGTTGGTACGGGGATCCATCCCAACCCAGAAGAGGGCTCCTTGCAGTCCCTGACTCGATGCCCCAGAGCTGTTCTTCGGCTGAGACTCCTCCCTTCAGCTCCCTCAGCAAATTCCCCCAATGTACACACTGCTAGTCATGCAGTAAGCAGACTCTCAGTCATGATGGGAGTATAGCTACATCACAAACAACACTATGCTGCAGAGTCAAATCAAATAGATCTGTTTTGTATTATCCATGCTATAGCACGCTCATTATTGCAGAAAACCTACCTTTGGTGGTACTTGATCTTACAGGAAGAAATGGAGGTAGAGAAGAAATTGGGAGGTTTTTTTTCTGGATAATGAAAGTATCATTTATGCTCTCAAGTATCCAACAGCTGTCTGTGACAAAGATGCTAAAACTCTTGAAGTGAATCTTATCCAATACTTTTTTTTTTCTGTAATATTTCTGCAGGAAAACTTCATTCATCAGTTTTGTGACTTCTGGCCACTAGGAGAAATAGAAATCTAGATGTTCACCCAATCTTTCGCCAGTAGAACCACATCTTAAAAACTTCAAACCAACAAGCTGTGAATTTACTTCATGTGGAATTCTGCAGGTGGGGCTTCCCAGGTGGCTCGGGGGTAAAGAATCTGCTGGCTCATGCAGGAGATGAACATTTGATCCCTGGGTTGAGAAGATGCCCAGGAGCAGGAAATGGCAACCACTCCAGTATTCTTGCCTGGGAAATGCCATGGACAGAGGAGCCTGGTGGGCTGCAGTCCGTGGGGTCACAAAGAGTAGCACACAAAGTAGCAAACTAAAAAACTAAATCAACAAGAATTCTGCAGGCATCTCCATCTTCAGGAGTGAATTTTGGGAGTTACCTGACATTCATCCTGGAATCTAAGAAACTCTAAGTCAACTGCCTTAGGTACCCAGGGCAGCAAAGGTCACCCACCATGGTTTCATTTATTTATGCCCACTCTTGCTTCAGAAAGAATTTTGAGATGAATTCAGGTGTAGCTTTAAAGCAATAGAATACATGCAAAAATTAATGTGGATATTTGGGGCCAAAGAAAGATAACAGAAAGGCAGTGGTGTAGTTAGTACAAAACACACACATTGTCCTGGCTAGATGAAAGCTAGCTACCTGGCTCTGCGATTTCTAGAAACCACTGAGAAGGGCGGGGACTGTCTCTTATACACANTAGAATACATGCAAAAATTAATGTGGATATTTGGGGCCAAAGAAAGATAACAGAAAGGCAGTGGTGTAGTTAGTACAAAACACACACATTGTCCTGGCTAGATGAAAGCTAGCTACCTGGCTCTGCGATTTCTAGAAACCACTGAGAAGGGCGGGGTGGGGTGGGAATCTAGTTCCACAATCCATGGTACACCAAAAATTAAAAACAAGATGGATGCTCAAGAGAGAAACTACTATGGGAGGCGGAACAATGGTCCATGAAGATGTGTGCATTCCAGAGGCGGGAATCTGAGACCTAAGACTGTGTCAGCTGACATGGTAATAGTGCCTCCTTGCAGATGTGATTAAAGTTGTGGACCTTGAGGTGGGGGGATTAATCTGGATTGTCCAGATGGGCTCAATGTAATCACAAGGGTCTTTAAAAGTTGAAGAGGGAGTCAGAAGAGGAGGTCAGAGAGATACCATGTGAGAAAGATTGGACTGGCTGCTGCTGATTTGGAAGACGGAGGGAGGGGCCATGAGTCAAGAAATGAGACAAGATTCCAGCAGGAACTCAGCCCTGCAGATGCCTTGATTTCAGCTCAGTGGGATCCAGGTAGTGCTTCTGACCTCCAGAAACTGGAAGAGAATACATCTGTGTTATTTAAAGCCACCACATTTATAGTAATTTGTTCCAGCAGCAACAGAAAATGAAAACACTATGAAAAAGCAGGACTCAGTAAAGGCTTTGCATATAGAATTTGAAAATGGGCCAGGACTTAAATTTCAATTCAATCGCTTACTAAACCATGACATTTGGGGCAAGTACCTTAACTTTCCTGAAGCTTAATTTACTCTGGCTGAATGACAGGAAGTCCTTCCAAGTGTTCCTGAAGGATTATGTGTATCTGGCACCTATCACCTGTTTACAACTGAAGCAGATTCCTAGATGAGGGTAGCGCTCATCTGCGCTGCTGTTTCCTGTTCTGCTCTGACCTTGAGACCTCTGTGAAGCCCAAGGGTAGAGATGACCACACAGATACTTCCCTTAGAATCCATCTGCTAATAAGTTGGCAGATGAAATGCTTTGTCCTGAGGTCACTAATCCACCTGTTCAAGGTCTGTATGTGCTCGATAAGCTCACGATTAACATCAGGCTTTTTCCTTCCATTAGGACCAAAGAGAGATTTTTCCGGTGAGGCCTCTACATCTTCAAGCAGAAAAATGAGTTTTATAGGGCAGTGGAATCACACCCACAGAAACAGGTCAAGGCAATTCTACAGGTCACCACCCATGATCCCAATACAGTATCCTATACTGGCCTGGCTGGCATCAAGCCAGTGCAAATTTAAGGAGGTGCTCTTTGCACCCCCAGAAGGACATAATGTTGCATCACAATGTTTATGACCAGACAAACTGAACAATAATTATGATACTTCTTTGATGAAACACAGGTAAATTCTAGAAATTCTCCCAAATGCTGCCTAGCTTTCTTCAGTCAAACCTTGCTGCTTCAGGGTTCCCAAAAGATGAAAAATTAAAATTACACAGGCTCTCTCGACTTAACCAATTTGCAAAGCTCCCCCTTTGTCCCTCTCTACCCTCAAACGACAGCTCTGTGAGACCCGAGTCTCAAGCTGCAAGCTCCGCTCCGTCGAATGTTAATCTGCCAGACATTAAAGGAGCCTAGCTTCTGTGCCCGGCGAGGGGGTGGGGAGGGGGAAAGGCACACGGAGGTCTGAATGGTTACAGCCTGCACTTGCACAGACTTTAAGCAGAAACATATGAAAAGAAGATCTCCTATTAATCTTTAATAGGGTTGCAGACTTCCTAAGGAAAATTATGTTCAATAGTAAATACACACGAGGTCATTTTTCTTCCAGGCAAGTTGTTTTAAGGTCAACAAAGACTTTGAGCTCAGCAAACAACTAGTCCCTGATATCTTCCTTCCTAGACGGGGCACTGTTCGGGAGACGGAATTGTGGTGTTACACGTCAAAAGAATAAATCACTTATTCCATTGCCATCAGATGATAACTCCCCCCATATTTCAGAAAATACATACTCTTTTTAGGGACCTACTCTCATGTTTAACATCCTCCTTTCAACAGCAGGCTTCCACTTCACTCCATACCCCACTGCATCCACACTCCCAGTCCCAGTTTCTACATGTTACCTAATGCCCTCAGTTGAATTTAAAACTATATTCCACCTTTTTCCCTGCTGCAGAGCAGAGCAGCTGATTTCCATGGTTTTCATAAACCATTTTCTAATAAACTGTTCCCTCAACCACTCCACCCGAACGGGTGATCTTGAAGAGTTATTTTGACCCATTTACAGTGACATCAGGGGTCTCCTCTGAGCCCTCCCACCAACTCTCCTCCCTGCTCTGAGCTCCACGGAGCATGCTGGCTTTGGCCTTTGCATCCACATCTCCCTTCCATCAGTCTCTTTTTCACCTCTTCACTTTGATGATACACTGCTTCTGCCATGAGAAGGCAAGCAACTGGGATTAGGCCTTGCACAAGCGGACTGTGACTGCAGTCATGAAATTAAAAGACACTTGTTCCTTGGAAGAAAAGCTATGACAAACCTAGACAGTGTATTAAAAAGCAGAGACATTGCTTTGCTGACAAAGATCCGTATAGTCAAAGCTATGCTTTTTATCAGTAGTCATGTACTTATGAGAGTTGGACAATAAAGAAGGCTGAGCACCAAAGAACTGATGCTTGCAAATTGTGGTGCTGGAGAAGATGCTTGAGAGTCCCTTGGATAACAAGATCAAACCAGTCCATCCTAAAGGAAATCAACGGCCAATATTCATTGGATGCTGAAGCTCCAATACTTTGGCCACCTGATGTAAAGAGCTGACTCACTGGAAAAGGCCCTGATGCTGGGAAAGATTGAGGGTAGGAGGAGAAGGAGGTGACAGAGGATGAGACGATTGGATGGCATCACTGACTCAATGGACATGAGTTTGAGAAAACTCGGAGATAGTGAAGGACAGGGAGGCCTGGCGTGCTGCAGTCCATGGAATTGCAGAGTCGGACAGGACTGAGCGACTGAACAACAACAAGGCAGATGTTCAGGAAACATTCATTGAATGAGTGAGTGAACAAATGAATCCAAGTGCCACACACTACGTACGGCTCCAGTCACCTGCAGGTTAATATTCTTCACGGACATCTTGGTGTTAAGAGCTGGGTTCAGATGAGGGGATACAGCAGTCCACGTCCAACTGCTCCAGGCGCTGCCCAAACAGCTAGGTTTCTTCACAGCCTGTCACCATGCCCCATAACACCCCATAACTTGACCAGCCAGCTTAGTCTTATTTTACAGTGGAGGACCCTGGGGTCCAGAAAGGCCAACATCCAGCTGGTAAGAGTTAGAGCCAGATTTTGCAAAGAGGACCAGGGACCCTCCACCTTACACTCACTCCTGTAGCAATGAAAGAATTAATGTTCCCTCTTTTAATTCTAGCTCTTGGACATTTGCCGCCATTTTGCTGTAAACTGTGCACATAAGAAGCCGAAATCTGATTTAAAGGGATATAAGTGATCTTTACTAGGCCCAGTAAAATGTAATGACAGAATTAGTGGGCATTCTTTTGGTTTAATAGTGCTTGCAGTTTAAAAACATAAAATAAAAAATAATATCTGTTGTTACTGCTCAGTAAGGTCCAAATGCATTCCGAGGACATGGCCGTGTGAAGTCATCCTGGTCCAGGTGGTCCCTCCCTGAGCATCTCACCTCCCCAGGCTGTGAACACGGTCAGCCTCTTCAAGGGAGGGGTGCAAAACGTGGGGCTCCCCAGACCCACAGGGAGAAGACAGCAGCTCCCTCAACACCCTTTCCTGGCTACAGAGGCCACTCCTGAGTCTGGAGACATGAGACAGGGACTGGTCTGGCTGGGACCACCTCCTTGGGTGCCCCACCCAGCAGAGCAGACACACGTGGGCCCTCTCTGGCACTGGCTGGTGTTGGGCATAGTGTAAAAGGGTGTGCGGGAGCCCTGAGGTCATACCATGGTTCCAGTCCCAAGCGCCCCTGCTGGGTTTTGTCTCTGCAGTTCCCTGAGTGTGAAATACAAGCACTTGACAGCAGGGCTGTGGGAGGATTAAGGCCCAGAATCCAGTGCCTGGCACCGAGTTCAGTGCTCCACGAAGGACCAGATATGAGTGCAGCCATTACTACTTTCAAGGCCGGCTCTGTCTCTCCAGTCTCAATCCTGAGGGGCAGGTAACAGGGCAGGTGAGCTAAGTGTCCCTTCACATGTGTCCCTTCGCATGAAGGGATAGGTATAAAGGAAGCAAGCGCGTTCTATAGGACCCTCAGCCTAGGAGGGTCACAACATCAGCTGGGTTCCGGAGGCACCTGAGGCCAGCACCCTCCACTCCCAGGTGGACAAGGACACTAAGCCTGGCTCCCTCAAGAGGATGCTCTCCCAAGGGGCTTGAGATACAGTCCCACGGACAGGCAGTGTTCAGTGGCACCTCTTATAAATCCAGAAAACAGCCCTTCCTGCTTTCTCTGAGCCTAGGGATGCTGGGGAACAGCCTAAATAGAACCGCAGCATCTGAATAACAGACGAACAAAGGTACCTCAGCATCTAGGTGCCCAAGACCAAGGGTGCTGATCACCTAGCGCCTGGCACAGTGGCTGGCACAGGGGCTGGCACAGGCTGCACTGGGTTCAATAAAGACACCAACTTTCCAAGGACGATGGTCACTAAGCACCTACAATGCAAGATGCTGCGTGTGAGGTGGTGGCCCTGGTGGAATGGAACAAAGATGGAGATACAGCTCCACTGGGACACTGCATCTGGTCCCCTACCAGCTGCACCTGCCCTATGACCAGCAGTGAGCTAGCGGCAGGGAAACAGCCTGCATATTTATTTGAACGAGTCAAGGTTCACGGTGATCTTGCTCATGGAATCGCAGCACTTTTGAATCTTGAACATCCACGTGTGGTTGAGTAACCTGTGTCACAGCTCCTCCATAGGCACGGCCCATCCTAAGTTCCCTCCTGACAACCAAAGACACTTTCACTTGGAAAAAGCAACAAGAAGAGCAGAATACACATGTCAGCTTTCCTCATGTGAATCATTCATGCCGAAGATTGCTCCAAAGGGCATTTTAGGAGGAAGTTTCTTTTCAGATAATTGTCTTAAAATGCTCGGCTTTGCTTTCCTTTTTTTCTGGCATAACTCAGCCAAATGAATGCCAGTCTCAGGCCAAGCTCAGCCTATGGATGACCAGTCTAATTCCTCTGCACAATCATTGTGGGCAGGGTTCTGCCTTGCTGTGGGACCAGTTCAGGCAGTAACTAAATAGATTCACCTTGGCCGTGGCTCAGCATCCTCTGAACCATCCATGGCTCAGTTGTGGCCTGGGAAGACCTTGAGAGTCCTCCACAGTGGGTTGCACAGCCATCCAGACAGAGCCCAACTTAGGGCAGCACAGAAACTGCCCAGCTGTTGCCTCCTCCTATGCACCGCCCTGAAATCTGGGCTAACAGTCCACACTTCAGCCACAGTGTGCTGGCCTCTTCTAAGGCCGCTGCTAAGTCTCAGTGCCCCACAGGGCCTGTCTGGCTGCCCACTCCTCCTCGTCCTCAGCTTGCAGACCCCGACAGCAGGGTGAGGCCCATTAGCCTCGGCTATCACCTGGTCAACCTTCCTTATTTTTGTTCAGTTGTTGTGTCTGACTCTTTGTGACCCCATGGAGCCTGTTGCTACCAGGCTCCTGTAGCAACGTTCCTTAAGACAGTGTCTTTCCAAGTGTGGACCCCAGATCAGCATCAGCGTCACTGGGAATGTTCTGGGCCCCACAAAGCACCGGGGACGCCAGCTCTGCTAAGCCACTGAAGGAATCAACCACCTGCTAGAAGGTTTGAGCAGAAAGTCAGCTTTCTCAAGCCATTTTTGTAGTTAAAAATGCTTCAACTTGAATTTTTGAACTTGAAACATGGAAGAGGCATTTCCCGTTTCCTTTGGTCTATTTCCACAGAAAGGTTTTCCCACAAGACAATGTCAGGATCCTTTACTGGAGTGAACATACACAGACAGATGACATACTCTCCCCAGACCCCCATTCTAAGAAGTTTAAAGCTGTTAGTTTTAAGTTTAAAACTGCCAGTTTCCCAGCATCTCTTATTCTAAGGGTTATCTCAGTCCTGAGTCCATTACAATCCTTATAGTTCCCCCACAGCAGATGATGATGGAGTGGGGAAAGCAGAGAAGGGTTGCCTCTGACATGGTCCACATTCACATATTGCAAGGACCAGACGGTTACCGGAGACACTGACCAAGCCCCTCCCGGAGAAAAAAGCATCACCGAGTCTTAGACACAATGTGTTTTTACACGTCAGTCCAGAGTTCTGCCTGACTGCGCTGAATATGATGCTAAAATGCTTTGTTGCACTAGATACCAGAAGGGAGATGCTGTCTGTTGGGAAGGCATCTCTCAGGGCAGGAAAGCAAGCTGGGCCAGACTCCCTCACTGCCACACAGCCCTGGAGTGGCAGCCGATGGGAAGTTCAGCAGCTTCCTGGTTACCGGTACCCACTTTCACCTGGAACGGCTGTGGCATCGGCTCCCCGCCACCACCCCAGCCTCACCATCCTGACCTGCTGGAGTGAACAGGCTGGACACGCGGCAGCCACACACACGCTCAGACTGTCTCAGTTCCAGGAGACCACATGGACGCTTGTGGGCACGTGTCTTCCAGCCCAAGACGATTCTGATCTTAGTGCAGCAGTTCTCAAAGTGAAGTCTGGGAACCCTGGCAATCTCAGAGAGCCTTTTAGGTGTTCTTGAGTCAAAACTATTTTCCCAGCCACGCTAAGTCTTGGTTTATCCTTCTCATTCTCATGTTCTCACGAGAGTACTGTGGAGTTTTTCCAGAAGCCAGAGGTGACATGCAGTACTGAAACCATCTGAATGCCGTAGCAGATATAAGAATCCAGGTGTCCTCTGGTCAGATACTAGATTTCTGAAAGTGTAAAACGATGTCACGCTTCTCCCTGATTTTTTTTTTTTTTTTGGGAAAAATGTAAGGACTTTTTAAAAAAACTATGTTCTGTTATTTATGGTAACCTGTAATGGGTATCTTGGTGCTATTTTTAAATGAAGTAATAAATACATAAACACTTTTCCAGCTCTGACTCCCAATATGATAAGCATAGATAGATTTAGCCCACATATACAAAAGCCCTTTGGGATCCTCAGTAATTTTAAGAATATAAAGGAGTTCTGAAACCAAAAGTTTGAAAACCACTGTCCTAATGAGAAGTAAATCATTGGGTTGGCCAAAAAGTTCTTTCAGGGAATCTTCCCCGCCCACCCCATAACATCTTATGCAAAACTGAACGAACATTTTGGCCAACCCAATATGTTTATGAGCGGGCATTTATGCCTTATCAAGAGCCCAAGGTCTCTTGTTTAAAATTTTTGTTTTAAAATGAATAGATAAAGAGTTAGAAACAAAATCAGCTGCAATATTTGACTCCATACACCCCGAGCGGGAGGTTTTCAGGAGACACACACATTGCACCAGAAACAGGCAGGCAGCGGACAGAACCCTGGCTCTCCAGCCCCGTGGCCCCTCTGGGCTCTGGTTCCAGTGACACCACTTGGAAAACTGCCGAAGTTGCTCAAGACCATGCCCCCTCCTCTGTGGACCAGGGAGGAGGAGGTCAGCCCCCACTTCCAGGGTGGTGGAGTGCCCAGCACAGTGCCTGGCACGCTGCAAATGTCACATTAATGTCACCCTCTTCGTCATCACCTTCAGCACCATCACCGTCACCCACACGTTCCTGCAATAATGTCCCTGGCTCTGCAGATTCTGAGCCCCTGAGTCTTGCACGAGCCATCCTGCGCCTGGCAGGAGCTTGCTTCCTGACAGGAGGATCAGATGAATCATGGCACAGAACCACGCAGACGAGAGGAAGGGTCGGATTCAGCAGCCCTGAGTCAGTGACTGCCCTTTGCTCGATGCCTCACATCCCTGACTCAGACACAAGCACCTCTAAGGACACTTTATTCATGGTTACTCTGGGTCACTGAAGCAGCACGTGCCCAGAGAGGCTGCCAGGGGCACCCCCACTGCATTCAGTTTAAACAATAGTGAATCTAGGACTCCAGGCCCAACAAACTCGTGGCCAGCTCCATCCGCATCTCAGTGGGTATCTTTGTATGGTGATAATTGTCTCTTCGAGACAGAAGCGTTCTTGAGCTGACACATGCTCCAAACACCTCTGGACTCTGTCAACCCCCACCTCCGCCTCCCACTTTTCCCTAATGGTACCAACTGAAAAGATGGTGATGTATCAATATGAAGCTTAGCAGCACAGCTTCATGTAACAGTGTTGGAATTTCCACATGCTGCTTAATGCTGTGGGTGCATAAAAGTGTAAAGCAGTAAAAATTTACCCTTTCCACCCACAAATCCTACTTTAAAGGTCTCCGTCTGCTGATGGAGCAGGGATGGGGTGGGAAATGTTGCATTTGGAACCTTACACTTCCTTTGTCCTCTATGATCAAAATGTGTGGAAAGCGTGAGGTAGGGAGATAGGAAAAAAGATTTATTGAATGTTTGCTCTGTTAGGTGGCAGGCTCTGTGCTAACACCTTTGCCTAGATATTGCATTAAACCCCTATGGCTGCGCTGTGAAGATGGAATCATTTATAGATGCAAAACTGAGGCCATGAGCTGTTCATGTCCTTGAACCAGCCGAACCCAGACGAGAGCCCAGGGCCACCTTACTCACAAACATGCTGACAGCTTACTGAAGGGAGAAAAAAAGGCCCAACTCCAGCTTGGTGGCATTTTCCACATTGATGGCTGTTTTAAATGCTTGTTTTTTGGGGTTTTCTTTGATGCAACATTTTCTGCATAATTAATTGCTTTCGGAAATCACAGAGCAATTTCCCATTCACTGAGCCAGAAATGCCTCATAGAAATGCAAATGCCAACGTGACTACAGGATGTCTAAGTTGGGGTAGTGCCTGAGTGGAGATCTGGGGTGTCCTTGGGTGGAGTGGGACTCCAAGTCTGGGCGTGAGAGCCAGGCACTAGTCAAACGTGACAGCCACCTGGTGCGGGGCGGGGTGGCAGGGCGGACTTTCCTGCACAAAATGAGATGGCTCTGGGTAACAGGCTAAGGGAACCACTGTCAGCAACAAACTGCACATGATCAAAAGAAGTCGTGTGTCCTGTGGAGGCTGGGATGGGAGGGAACAGCCTCAGCTTAAGGGCCCAGTATGCCAGCCAGAATGGGTACCCATGGACCCCAAAGGCTGTTGGTCTGGATAAGGTGGAAGTCCTCTGGGAATACTAGGACCTCTCTTCCCCGCAACTATTTGCTCCGTGGATAAAACACATGTGAAAAAAAGAAGGGTATGAAATGAAAGTATCCCCTCCTGAAAGAACAGAAAAAAAAAGAGAGAGAGACTCCAAAATCTGTATGTTGGATTTAGGTCTAGACTTAATGGAGGAGCTAGGTAACCCTGTCTGGGAACTTCATGGGCCCTAGTACCTGAAAAGGTCACTGGGCAGAGCAGAAGAGTCCCCTTGGAAGAACAACAATCTGCACAGAGCACCAGAGGGGACCAACTGGGATCTTCGACAAAATGGTCTGAAATTCTGGGTTCCAGAGCTCCCTGCAAGTCCCTCACCCACCTCCATTTCATCATTTCTCACCCACCGCATGTTTTATCAGCACTGCATTCAAGATGCAAGCCACAGCATGGAGGTTTTCCTATGATTCATGAACTGGCCAGAGGGCAAGGAGAACATACATAGGAAGACCAGCACTTGGATGACCCCAAGCTGGGGACAAAACCATGGGTTGTTTAGAGCCTGCTGTCACTCTGTGACAGCAGAGAGTTCATCTCCCCTGAGATACACAGCAAAGTCCCTGGTACCTGCTGCCCGGGGGAAGGTGAGGGTCAAGGACTCTAAACTCCAGCGACAGTTCAGCAAGGAGTTATGGAGGGAGCGCAAGCAACCAGGTGAGTAGGAACTCCTGGGTAACACTCACGTGACTTACACACCTGGGACCTTCAGGTCAGACAGACTGTGCTCAGTTTATGTGCCCGAGTAAGCGCTTGAGTTAATACTAAGAAAATCAGTGTGGTCTGGAAAGATTTTTCCCTATTTGTAGAAACATCTCTTGCCATCAGTAAGCTGTCACAGAGAAACCACTCTATAATAAGCAATGAGTGCTCAAAAGGAAATTAGATAAAGTAAGAACTTAATGAGCATGTATTACCTGAGGAGCGCTTTTTATTTTTTTAATGTTTCAAATGATGCTAAGAGGCTGTGATGAACATTATGTCCTAAGCTCTGTGAAAACTGTCTTTAAAACCGATGCTGTCTTAGTTACTGAGCCATAAAGAGCGTCGAGATCCAGAGGCTGACCGGGATGATCATTCTGCCTGTCTGGAATGAAAGGTAGTAAGGCTGAACAATGTAAGAACATCGCATTCTTGTCGGGAAAGACAATCGTTTGGAAAGAATGACAGAAAACAGGTTTCAGAGTGAGCGAGACCAGCTCCTCCATGTGGGCTGGGATCACAGAGACCAGTGCCTCTCATCATTAAAACCCAGCAAATCGGTTGTTGCTCCCACATCTTCCTCAAATCCACAGCCCTGGGCCTCTATCCCGTTTCTACCACCGCTGGTCTGTTTCATGCTGCTCATCCTTTCAGTCCTATTCAGAGGGCAGCTTCTCCAGGAAGTTTTGCTGACCCTCCCCAGGCCAAGGCCCAGTTGGCTATTCTTATCTCTGCCCTTCCGTAGCACTTTGCGTCTTCCTGACCACAGACTCCCACACCAGGCTGAAATAACTGTATTTGTGCCTGTCTTCTTTTTTGTATGGCTGGTGAGAAAACAGGTCTTTACTCCTGGCACAGTAACTGCAGACCAGCTGGATGGATGGATGGACAGACAGATGGATAAGAGGATGGATGGATAGATGAGGGATGGATGGATGGGTAACTGGAGGAAGGGAGAGATATATGTATGGATGGATAGATGGACAGGTAGATTTCCTATATGCTAAGTCCATTCTGAATTCTCCTCTTCCACCCTCTTACCTTTGAATGACACAACAAGGCTCACCCCACCTTTATTCCTAAGAATCTGATCTCCCTCAGCTCTGCTCAGGCCTTTTGTTGATTCTCCAACTCCCCAAATTCCTGCCTCTGTAAGGCCTTTACAGATACTTTTTACCATAAACCTGGTAAAAGGTTCAGTCTTTGGCCTATTTCTCTTCTCACCCACTTTCTCTGGGGAATAAATTCCATCATATTTACACCGTCAATGACTTCCTTGTTGATGATCCTCAAATCTATCCCTATATCCAACCCCCTTCTCCGACCCTCCCTCAAGTTTTACACTGATTCACTCATTTATTCATTCAGCAAATACTAAGTGTAGAATACTGTTCAGGCACAGTTTTAGGCACTTGGGATATATCACAGTTCGAGAACCCTAACTGGGGAAGTTACATTATAGTGGACAAAAGAGGCAAACAATAATCAAAACAAATAAATAAATTATATAGTATGTTAGAAGCTGATAAATGTGTGAAAAAAAGGAGGACAGGATAAGGGGGGCGTGGGCAAGGACTTACATGTTAAATAAGGTGACCAGTGTGACACATTAAAATGAGCTTTAAGGAGACGTGGAGGTGACAGAGTTTGTCTGGGAGCATCTGGGGAAAGGGTCGGCCAGCAGAGACAACAGCTGGAGCAAAGGCTAGAGGTGGACGTGCCTAGTGCATCCGAGGCCCAGCAAAGGGACCAGAGTGTCTGAACCAGACGAAGCAGAGACAGGGGAGCCAGAGAAGTGGCCAGACAGGTCAGGGCAAGTGGACAGTCCACGCTGGGCTCTGGGGCCATTAGAAGGCCTGCGCCTTTGTCTCTGAGTGCCCGGCGCTATGGGCACTTCCATGTGGATGGACGCATGTGCTGCGGACCCCATTCCATTTCCCTGAGCCTGGTACTCTCCCCTCCCTCTTGCTGTAGACACTGCCTAGGGTGGCTTCCACTGGGCCAGAGGACATGGGCCCTCTGGCTGGTCCAGGGATGGGTACACGAGCCAAACAAGGCTAACTCTGTGGNCGCTGCGGACCCCATTCCATTTCCCTGAGCCTGGTACTCTCCCCTCCCTCTTGCTGTAGACACTGCCTAGGGTGGCTTCCACTGGGCCAGAGGACATGGGCCCTCTGGCTGGTCCAGGGATGGGTACACGAGCCAAACAAGGCTAACTCCGTGGCTGGGATTTTTCCAACAGGTTTCAAACGGGGAAGCCCACTCTTTGATGGTGAGGTGGCAAGATAAGCACCTCTTATCTTGGGTGGGGGGAAGGAAGCAGAGCCCCTGAGCTGGGCAGGCGCAGGGAGGGCCTAGCTGGGGAGAGCCAGAAAGCTGAGTATATCTGGACAGGCATTTTTCAGCAACAGGCTCCAGCAGGAACAGACAAATGGCTTCACACTCGCCTTTGCCAAAGGAGAGATAAGGAGAGAGATAGGAGGCGACAAGATGGAGAAAGCTGTAGTGGGTTTCCACTTGATTCACAGCTCAAGTTACCCCTGTGAGACAGGGACATGGCAGGCTCAGACCCTGCTTAGCTGGTGACAAGTGGATGTGCAGGCTCGGGGGTGGAGATCTGGGAGACCCACCAGGAAGGGCGCTCCTCCCCACCATTCAGCAGATGCTGGGGGGAGACATCCCTGTTCTCTGCGTGATGAATCTGTACACATATAGGAGCTTTCCCCAACCCCATGGGAGTCCTGGGGGGCTCCAGCCTGGAGACTTGGTAGCAGGCAGTTCATGCAGGTGGGGCACCTTAAAAAATGAGCTATCCCACCCTGCATCGCTAAAGACACCCATGCAATCATTTGAAATGAAAACTGCTCAAATGAACTGGAAAATGTTTTACTTGTGTTTTCTCATATTCCTGAACCTTTCTTTCCATGGTTCAAAAGTTTGCATTGTCTAATTGCTGATTTCCATTTGTGAATGAATCAGTGTAAAATAAAATTAAGTGACAAATTAATCTCCCCTTTTAGTTTTAGGCATTAATTATCCTCTGAGCCATTTTCTCGTGCACTTGCCACATGTCAAGACAAGCCGGGAAACTGCGTGATGTCGAATCTAGTTTTCAACTCAGGAAGGTAGCCTAAAGAGCGGAGGATGTCCTTGCTCTTTAAAAGTTGCAGTTTACTATGCAAAACAGCTTTGATTCCAAGCAAAGGAAATACATTCTCCCCTCTTAAAGATATATTAGCACTGTCAGGCCAAGTAAGTCACTGGAGAAGAAATCTGCTGCATGGTCTTACGACATGCTTCCCCAGTTGTCCCAGTTAACACATGAACAACAACATATTTCCTCTAAGTATAACAGGGTCAGCTTCAGTGTGGAAAATGTGGTGTTGGCTAGGGCAGAATTTTGAAAGTTATATATGCTGTTCCTCTGGAGCTGTACCAAAGGAGACCTTCATGGTTCTGCTAAAAAAAGCAAAACAAAACGAAACACAACCAGGCCCCCAGGACACAATGATAGGATCCTTGGTTCCCGGGGAAAGGTAAATCCATACATACTCGGTCACTTGGTCAAAGCTACCTCTCTTAGCAACTATGGGGAGGCAGAGCCTGGGTACCGAGTCGGTTTTGTTTAGTTGCTAAGTTGTGCCTGACACTCTGGCTACTTCATGGACGACAGCCTGCCAGGCTCCTCTGTCCATGGGATTTCCTAGGCAAGAATACTGGAGTGGGTTGCCGTTTCCTTCACTGGGAGATCTTTCCAACCCAGGGATTGAAAACCAGTCTCCTGCACTGGCAGTGTGTGTCTATGTTAAGTCGCTTTAGTCATGTCACATGTCTGTTTGTGACCCTATGACTCTTTATTGACCCCACTAGGCTCCTCTGTCCCTGGGACTCTCCAGGCAAGAACACTGGAGTGGACTGCCGTGCCCTCCTCCTGGGGACCTTCCCAACGCAGGGATCGAACCTACGTCTTTTATGTCTCCTGCATCGGCCGACGCTTTCTTTATCACTAGCGCCACCCAGAGAGCCCCTGCACTGGCAGAGAAGCAAGTCAATCCTGGAGGAGGTGTGGACAAGAAGGCCTTGGAGACAGACGGCCCTGATCCCTTTCCTTTCAAAATTCAATATTATCAGAATCTGTTGAGAAGGTATGCGATACCCTTGACCAAGCACTGTTTAAGCCTTAAAAAAGCAATATGGAACAATATGGATGAACCTGAAGCACATTACGTTAAGTGAAATAAAACAGTCACAGAAGGACAAATACTGCATCATTCCACTTTACACGAGGTATCTAAAATCATCAAACTCACAGAAGCAAAGAACAGAACTGTCTGCTGCCAGGAACTAGGGGGAGCAGAAGCAGATAGATTCTGATCAGTAGGAGCAAAAGTTCAATTATGCAAGATGAGTAAATTCTAGAGTTCTACTGTACAGTACTTTGCCTGTAGACAATTCCATATTGCACACTTAACAACCTGTTAAGAGAGTAGATTTCATATTAAGTGTTCTTATGGCAGAAAGTGAAGAAGAACTAAAGAGCCTCTTGATGAAAGTAAAAGAGGAGAGTGAAAAAGACGCCAGGCTCCTCTGTCCACGTCGATTCTCCAGACCAGAATACCGGAGTGGGATGCCATGCCCTTTTCCAGGGGATCTTTCCAACCAGGAATCGAACTTCCGAATCCAGGTTTCCCGCATTGAAGGCGGATTCTTTACCGCCTGAGCCACCAGGGAAGCTCTTGTCTAGTTTTTCACAATTTCTCCCAGGGCCCAAGTGACTGTAATTCGGAAACTTGAGCGAGAGAGTACTACAGTTGAAGAGCCAGGTCCAGTTGGGAGGCGTGCCCTTGCCCATGGGCATTGTGGGTAGTGTAGTCCCGCACCCCTAGCTCACTGAGCGTGGTTTTGAGGTCTGGAGCGTTTAAGGTTGTGCCCTCTCGCGCCCCGGGGAATTTTGGGAATTGTAGTCCCCGCCCCGAGGTGTTGTGGGTAGCGTACTTCCGAGCCGCGCTGTCGTATTTTTGGATGTGGTGACAGTCTTTCAGCGGTTTTGGTGAGCTATCCTGCCTCTGGCTGCTGAGTCCGAGGGATAGAGGCTCCGGAAAGCCGGGAGAGGGCGGGCGGGTTTGGTACGCCCTGTCCGTGGGTTCTTCGAGGTTTGAGTCCTCCCTGCCCCCCCGCCCCTCCCGCCCACTGGGTCAGGCGCGGTCCACCTCGGAGGAGCTGTTGGCAGAGGTCTCGGGTCGCTCAGTCTCCAGCGGTGCTGGGTACTCAGTGCCCTTCCTGAGGGGTCGAGACTGGTGCGGGTGGCTTGGTGGACACAAGTAACCTTTGGCGGGAGCAGACGTCCCCATTGCTGAGTGCGTGCCTTGGACATTCATCTTGGGTGTTAACTGGGGGAGCGCGGCTGGATGATTCCTACCTGGCGATGGAGGCGCTGCTTGGCCCCAAGGACCTAGGTTTTGCAGGGAGGACTCGCGTGGGGCAGACACTCAGACTTACCTTGACTGACGGTGGTGATGGGGGTAACTTGGTTCAGCGGCCTCGGGCCCCACAGGCTCTTGGGGGAGTTGGAAGGGCCTGGCCTGGTGGGAGTCAGACACCCTGCCTTTGCGTGGGGCACCCTTGTGCTCACATCTGCGACTCCTCCCGAAGTTGTCTGACTCCTCCTCTGCTGCTGGGGCTCTTCCAGCAGCTTGGAGTGGAGCCCACAGGGCAGGAAACTTTGTTCAAGTCATAGGGGACTGGTGGGCTGACTCCCTGAATTACTGGGAATGAGAGAGTGAGAAGAGAGTGGTAAGACGTCCAGACTTAAGTTTTATTTTAAATTTTGCTTTATGAAAACATTGTAAACACGCAAAGAAGTAGCTGTGAGGTCTCCTGCATTCCTCACACAGATTCACCACTTCTGAACGAGAGCCGTTCTTTCTCCCCCAAATCTGCAACTTCAGGTTTATATCTCTTTGGGCATTTCCTCTCCTGGGGGCCTATGTCAGCCCTGTTGTGGGAGCCCTGGCCTCCATAGGGAGAGTTCACATACAGGTCTGCCTGTATGTGAGTGTCCTTGGGCAAAGTATTTTATCTCCTGGAGCTGTTGGGAGTATGGAAAGAGGTAAAACGGGTCTCATACGTGTTAATGTAATGTTCATTTCTGTTTTTACTAACCCTAGGCACATAGATTAACGTCATGCTGAATTATCAGCATAACATTCAGTTCAGTTCAGTTCAGTCACTCAGTTGTGTCCGACTCTTGGCGACACTCAGTTGGGTCTGACTCTTCGCAACCCCATGAATCCCAGCACGCTAGGCCTCCCTGTCCATCACCAACTCCCAGCAGGAGCTAAGAGTTGTTAGTCTGCACCCAAGGCTGTGGCACCTGAACTGCGGGTGCAGAATGACCCCAAAGGTTACGGCCACCAAACCACCAAGCACACTCCAGGCTGTTCGCGACAGCGACACCATGTGGCAGCCGCGAGAGTCACAAGTCAGGAGCGCTGGCCAGTAGCCTCTGGCTCCTTCTTTGCCTGGTGTTGGGAGCAGAACAAGTTCCGGCACATGAGTCTATAATTCGTAGATGAAAACAGGAGGGGGCTTGCTCAAGGGGAAGAGGCTAGTTCTTTTGGTAATGAAGAACAGCGAAGGTGCCTGAGTGATTAATTAGAAAAATTAAAGAGCTATGAACATATTTGTTTGTAGCACCCAATAACCTCAGATATGCAGATGACACCATCCTTCTGGCAGAAAGTGAAGAACTAACGAGCCTCTTGATGAAAATGAAAGAGAAGAGTGGAAAAGTTGGCTTAAAACTCAACATTCAGAAAACTAAGATCATGGCATCTGGTCCCATCAATTCATGGCAAATAGATGGGGAAACACTGGAAACAGTGACAGACTTTATTTTGGGGGGGCTCTCAAATCACTGCAGATGGTGACTGCAGCCATAAAATTAAAAGACGCTTACTCCTTGCAAGAAAAGTTATTACCAACCTAGACAGCATATTAAAAAGCAGAGACATTATTAACAAAGGTCCATCTAGTCAAAGCTATGGTTTTACCAGTAGTCATGTATGGATGTGAGAGTTGGACTATAAAGAAAGCTGAGTGCCAAAGAATTGATGCTTTTGAACTGTGGTGTTGGAGAAGACTCTTGAGAGACCCTTGGACAGCAAGGAAATTCAACCAGCCCATCCTAAAGGAAATCATTCCTGAATATTCACTGGAAGGACTGATGCTGAAGCTGAAGCTCCCATACTTTGGCCACCTGATGTGAAGGACTGACTCATCTGAAAAGACCCTGATGCTGGGAAGGACTGAAGGCATGAGGAGAAGGGGACAACAGAGGATGAGATGGTTGGATGGCATCACCGACTCAATGGACATGAATTTGAGTAAATTCCGGGAGTTAGTAGGGGAAGGCAATGGCACCCCACCCCAGTACTCTTGCCTGGAAAATCCAATGGACGGAGTAGCCTGGTGGGCTGCAGTCCATGGGGTCGCTAACAGTCGGACAGACGGAGCGACTTCACTTTCACTTTTCTCTCTCATGCATTGGAGAAGGAAATGGCAACCCATTCCAGTATTCTTGCCTGGAGAATCCCAGGGATGGGGGAGCCTGGTGGGCTGCCATCTATGGGGTCACACAGAGTTGGACATGACTGAAGTGACTTAGCAGCAGCAGCAGCAGCCGGGAGTTAGTGATGGACAGGGAGGCCTGGCGTGCTGCAGTCCATGGGGTCGCAAAGAGTCGGACATGACTGAGTGACTGAACTGAACTGAGCCAGGGTCCAAGTGCTGAGTTTGGGCAGAAGGAGGAGAATCGCAACTTTAAATTTTGTACATATAACCAGGTGCATCAAGGATAAAGGAATCAGCTCCCTTTAGGATCAAACCCAGTCCTGACATCCTTCCAGGCACTAAGGAAGGCAACCAGAGAAAACTGGCAAGGGAGACACTGTGCTTCAGGGTAAGACCTGGAGGCTATTACATTTCATCACCCCCTTCCTCTGCTACCTCCGTTTGCTTTTCTGCAGACAAGCTTAGGAGGACTAAACAGTCAAGCTCTTGCCTCTCCCTTACCGCCCCGAGAGTAAAGAACCTGTTGGCTTCTCTAAAAGGGGAAGGCAGAAAAGGCAAATAAAGTCAAAGGCAACGCTGAAGTTGCGTCTCCTCTGTTTGAAGGCATAAGGCTGGAGAGACAGGTTTTGTGCAGAGGTACCGCTGGTCCCTGGGGAAGGAAACCTGTGTACTTCGAGTTGGAAAACATTAAGTACAGGGAAGTTTTAATGAGCTTCAGCAGCTCTTTGATAATGGCTGATGTTGAGATGGCAATGGAACATTTGAAAGGCGAGCTTTCAAAGAATATGCTTTTTAGGAAGCCACTTCCCCTCTTGTCATCCCTTCCCTTTGGGGATCCTCACACTGGGCCTTTCGCCATCCCACTGGGGGTACCTCCCTTCCTCTGATGGATCTAGGTCAGAGCTACTTTAACATTGTAGCCACTTTAACACGAATCCCCCTCCGCCAAAGCTCCAGCTGCTGCTGTGCGTAGTAGTAACTACAAGGGCTTCACTGAGACGGATCGAGCAGGGATGCAGTAAAAGGCATAAAATTAAAGACAAGATTAATAAAACCTGATGAAAGAAAACACTGCCAGCCTACCTAGCAGCTTAAATTACATTTACCACATGCGACAGGGAGGGGGTAATCATGAGTAATAAGTCCAGGCTCAGCTCGGGAAAGAAATTCCGGTCTAAATAAGGACAGGTAACACCAGGGGAAGTCACTGATTCACCTTCCTAGAGAGGGCTCAAGAAGGGGTATAAAACCCATCAATCACACTGAGGCCAATTTCCCCTGGTAGGGCCCCCAACAGTCTAGGATCTAGGTTTCCCAACAGCCCAGAGCCAGAAACACGGCAGATGCACAAAAGCGGCTTCGGGTTGTCACTTCCAGTCCAGCGGTGGCTGCTGTCACTGCAGCCCGACCTTGGGAGTGACCAGGCACAGTCAGTCCTTAGGTGAGCGCTGTCCAGCTGTCCCCTGTTCCTTGTCGCTCCATCAGCTGAAGTCACTCCATGCTACCAGGGCTGTCGCAACGCACATGGTCCCTGGAGCCAACCTGGTCCCTCAGCAGCACCCAAACCATCCCCTTACCTACAGATTCTTCCTGCTGCCTACACAGTCAGTCCTTAGGTGAGCGCTGTCCAGCTGTCCCCTGTTCCTTGTCGCTCCATCAGCTGAAGTCACTCCATGCTACCAGGGCTGTCGCAACGCACATGGTCCCTGGAGCCAACCTGGTCCCTCAGCAGCACCCAAACCATCCCCTTACCTACAGATTCTTCCTGCTGCCTCCTCGGAACACTCCCAAGTTCCCAAACTTCTTGCTGTTTCTCACCGCAGCTTAGCAGGGAAGCAATCCGATTTGACTACCTCTCATCAATCCTCGAAAGAGTCTCTCTTTTTATAAGGCAGGCCAACTGATGCAAACGAACCCTCAGAATAGGCTTTCAGGCTGCAGAGGGGGTATCAGGAACCCTCTCTGGACCTCTCATGCAAGACACACCTCGCTAGAAGAGGAGGGAAGGCTCCATCACCATGCTCTCTCCCTCCTCCTAGCCGTGGCCCAGTGGACGGAGGGCTAACTCACTGCTCCATTTCCCCCGCTTATAACAGCCTCCCGTCTCCAGGCCTCTTGGCTCGAACCATCAGTGAAAAGGCGACGTCTCCTGCAGAGGCAGGGATGGCTGTAGCTGGCTTCCAGCCAAGGAAAAACCTGGAAAGACCTGCTCTTAGCAGAAGGACTTCTGCTCAAAGACTGAAGGGGCCCAGGAACATGGGATTCGGGTGCAGGGTCTTCAGGTGATAACCTTTAGATTTTCAGCTCCCTGGCATTCTAATTCCAGGTGAAGCTCCCGCAGTTTCTCCCTTGGTCTGGGAGAAACTCAGTGGTAAAGCACCTGCCTGCCAATGCAGGGGACATAAAAGACGTGGGTTCGATCCCTGGGTGGGGAAGATACCCTGATGGAGGGCCTGGCAACCCACTCCAGTATTCTTGTCTGGAGAATCCCATGGACAGAGGGGTCTGGCTGGCTACAGTCCATGGGGGTCACAAAGAGTCGGACACGACTGAAGTGACTTAGCACTAGAGAGTTCTCAGAGTCCCTGGATGATTGGCTTCCCCAGGTTGTGGTTGCGAGGAGGCCCTGCCTCTTCCTCAGGACCCTTGGAGCACAGCCATCCCCGATCACAGCGCTCAGCTAGGAGGGTCTCAACGAAAGAGGGGTGACAGGTGAGGAAGAGTCACACTGCCTGATCACCTGACTTCTCCCACAAGCTCAGTCATTTGAGTCCTTCCTCACATAGCTTCCATCTTGGAAAAAAAAGAGACACTACTTCCAGAAAGTCTTCAGCATGAGGGGGGTTTTCCAGTTAACGAGCACTTTTATTTTCCTTTGGTCACTATTAGAGCTGGTCTAAGGAAAGAATGGGACTCCGGTCTATCAGAAGAAAACTTAAACTGACCAGAACTTTTGCTCACCAGAATCCTCCCAACTATCAGACAGATTCTTCTCTGCTTTCTGCTCCTGAGAAAGGGGAAACTTAGAAGAAAACAAGCATATAGTCACACCTTCACCTGCTTGTCTGCCCGTGAAATTTATCAAGTGAGTGGGATTTTGTCAGCAACTGTATTTGAAGACTCCTGACTCTGTCCCGAGGGCAGAGTAAAGGTGCTGTCCGATGATGCCCCCATCTGCATCTCTAACCTGACATCCACCCTGTGCTCTGAATGCAGCACCAGCATTGCCTCAGGCTGCGAAGATTCGAGTCTCTGCTAATCAAAATCTACTGGCTTCCACCAGCAATGAATTCAACCCGAAGTTCTGGAAGGACACACATCAATTTGTCGACAGTGATGGCTGGGAGCAAGTGAGAACGGAAAGAAAAGAAACCTTTCCTTTCTTTCTACTTAATTCTCTACAGCTTTTTTTGCTCTGAAAAAAGTATATATACATAGAATATATTCATGGAGTCCCTGAAATATTAAAATAAATTAATACATGGCCAAAAAGGAAAACAAGTGCCTGTTTTCAACAACACAGCCCAGACTCTGTCAGGTCTCTGATCGGGGCTGAGATCCAGAAGCATGGAAAGCATCTGTTCTCAGACAGGCTGATGATTAAGTGACCCAGAACAGACCCAGGCATTCTGGAAGTTCTCCTCTTCAGGGCTGGACACAGCTCCCCGCTCTTGCTGCTGTCTTCCAGCTTTGTGATCTTGATGCAAAGAGCCCCTATACTTCCACCAGCCCTCATTCCACTTACTTAACCCTTTTTGACCCCTGGCAGCTCTCAGTTCTAGTACTGGGGGCACATGCCTTCAAGCTCACCTGACCTCAGGTGACTCTCTGAACTTACTGAGCACAGTCCTATTTCCCTTATTCCCTCATTCTCAGATTAAAGACGGAAACCTTCCTGAGTGCAAAAGCCTGATGTCTGACCAGTTTCTGAAGGACCTTGTACTGGAGGCAGAGGTCAGTTTTGGCCCCATCCATCCCAACCACTCCCCTCTCCCACCCCACGCAGAAATCGAGAAAACAGAAACCGGGTCACTGAAGCTGCAAAAAGGTTCTCTCTGCCACCTCATTCATCACGCAGCTGCTGGCACACTTACCTGCAGATGTAATTGGTCTTGCAGGATTCCTGCAAGTTCAAGCAGTTGGGTTTCTCCCTCTCCTCGTAGGAGCACACGGGCACGATGGTCTGCCGCCTCCGCTCGGTGCAGGCGATGTCCCGGCAGGAACAGAAGAGCATCCCATAGCTGTGCTTGGCCGGGACCTTGTCGAAGAACTGCCGGAGGGCCTTGTGGCACTTGCGCCGGTTGCAGACGTCATTGGACATGCTGGTGGTGCACGGGGTGATGTAGGCCGACCTGTACTTCTTGCAGGTGTCGTCCAGGTTGCAGGCCTTGGCAGCATCCAGGCAGTTGTTCCCTTTCGAGATGTGCTCCACTGCAGAAAGGAGAGAGAGGCAGGTGACCAGAGGGCTAGGTGCCGGGGCGGCTTGCACAGGTCCTCTGCTTGCACTGAGACCTGGCCTCTCACCACCTGGCAGTCCTGGC
The DNA here is from genome assembly GCA_006410675.1 of Oreotragus oreotragus. Taxonomy (NCBI): domain Eukaryota; kingdom Metazoa; phylum Chordata; class Mammalia; order Artiodactyla; family Bovidae; genus Oreotragus; species Oreotragus oreotragus. The sequence continues at coordinate 283,276 of SJYX01007265.1, read as the reverse complement.
AGCTCTCATCAGCTCTGTGTTTTGAAGCTAATAACTTAATGAGTTGGTGACAATGAGGAAGCATCAGGGGCACAGAGGCTGGGAACCATGGCTGCACATAAGCTCCTAGCATTGTCTCAGAGGTATAATTAGGAGGTATTGAGTGAGGCCAAAGGAGCTCAGACACCTGCCCGCCTGGGTCTAAACAAGGCAACAGGAAAACAAGTTTCCAGCTCCTGGCTGGTAAACTGAAATTAGGATAAAAGAAAAAAGCAGCAAATTATATACTTGTTTATTATATAGTATATAAAATGATATGCTGAATGTAAGTATAATTGCCATGCGATCCTCCAGGAATATAATTATGTAATAAATGCACATAGTACATGCTAATTACTATATGATTACAGAGTAATTGCATGGTTATTTGAGCCCAGAAGACAAAATATTATGCCAGCTCTCTAAACAGGAAGAAGCAACTACATCGAAGCTGTATTTAAGTTTGAGCTCACAGGCCACTGGAAGGAAACCAGAATAAATTACACAAAAATTTGCAAACCTCAATTACCATTTAACTTACCACATAGAAAATGTGGGATCTGTGAGTACCGAGGTTGCAGATCAGAAAAATTCAGTTAGTATTTTGGATAGAATTTCAGTGGGCTTACAAACCATAGGCCTTAGGAATCTCACAAAACATATGCTGCCTTCTGCCCAAGCCCTCTGTGCTCAGGCTTTCAGAGAAACCAGGGCCATCCATGGCCAGGAGGCCTTCTGTGAGGCTGGAGACAGAACACAGAGGAGGTGGGGCCCACTGGAGTGGCTGGGTGGGCTGGCAGGGCCAAGTCCAATGAGTAAAGTTAAAAGATGAACGGACCAGGGAAATGAAGCCTATTTCCCACAATATAGGTCTTACCAAAGACAGAGGGAAGTGATGGAAAAACTTCCAAGAGCCAAGTTATATATAATACAGCCCATGGAAAATTGATAATTAGGTGCAGCAATGACCCTCCAGAGACAGCTAGGAGGCAACAGACAGGCACCATACAACTGTGGGATTCAAACCCCAGGAAGTTTCCGCTCAGGCCTCAGCCCCTTCTTGGGTTCTGCAACCCCCTTTCATTCTCTTTATGTCCCCCAGTGATGCGGATCATGAAGGCATTTGAGAATTAGTATGAGAGGAAGGAGAGTTCAGCCAGATTGGATGGGACTGAAAGACAGGACAGTGCATTTAGTATCCATATGAAGGGCACATGGAATATTTCTCCACCTTAAAGAAAGAAGGAAATATGCCATATCCAAAAACACAGGTGAGCCTTAAGGACAAGATACTAAGTGAGATAAGCCAGTCACAGGAGGACAGTATCCTCTATGGCTCTACAGGTGCAAGGCATCTAAAACTCTCAGACTTATAGAAGCAGAAAGGTGAATGGTAGTTACTGCTGTTCAGCAGTACAAATGACAGTTACTGCTACTCAGTAGTACAAATGGTAGCTACTCCCCATTTGCTCCCTTGTTCCAGCAAGGGAGGAAATGGGGAGTTGTTATTCAAGAAGTATAAAGTGGCAGGGATGCAAGATGAATAAGTTCTAGAGATCTGCTGTACAGCATCACAGTTACAGTTAACAATACTGTATTGTGCATTTAAAATCTAAGTGGCATGATTTCACTCTTTCTGATGGCTGAGTAATATTTCGCTGTGGATATAAACCACGTGCTCTTGACCCACTGATCTGTCCATGTACACTTTGGTTGTTTCCATGTCTTGGCTAATGTAAATGGCACTGCAAACAAAGGGGCGCGTGTATCTTTTCAAATGATAGTTTCATCTGAGTATACGCCCGGGAGTGGGACTGCTGAATCATAAGGCAGCTCTGTTTTTAGGGTTTTTGAGGAACCTCCATACTGTTTTCCACAGTGACTGCACCAATTTCCATTTCCATCAACAGTGGAAGAGGGTTCCCTTTTCTCTACATCCTCTCCAGCATTTGCATATTGTAGAGTTTTTAATGATGGCCATTTTGTCTGATGTGAGGTGATACCTCACTGTAGTTACGATTTGCATTTCTCTTAATAATGAGTGATGTCGAGCATCTTTTCATCCATCTATTGGCCATCTGTATATCTTCTTTGGAGCAAGGTCTATTTAGGTCTTCTGCCCACTGGTACCTAAACATTATCATACTAAATGAACTAAGTCAGAAAGAGAAAGGCAGACACCATATGATATCTAAAATACAATACAAATCAACGTATCTATGAAACAGTAACAGACTCACAGATAAAGAGAACAGGCTTGTCGTTGCCAAGGGGGAGTGGGGTTAGGGGAGAGAAGATATGGGACTTTGGGATTAGCAAAGGCAAACTATTATATACAGAACAGATAAACAATGAGGTCCTACTGTATAGCACAGAGAACTATATTCAGTATCCTGTGACAAACCATGGTGGAGAAAAATGGGAAAGAATGTATATATGTGTATGGATGAGTAACTTTTCTGTACAGAGGAAAGTGATACAACATCATAAATCAACACTGTAAATCAATAAAATTTAAAAAAGAACTACGTTAAGAATATAGTGTTAAGTCACTCAGCCAAGTCTGACTCTTTGTGACCCCATGGACTGTAGCCCACCAGGCTCCTCTGGGCCTGGGATTTTTCAGGCAAAATACTGGAATGCATTGCCATTTCTGTCTCTAGGGGATCTTCCCAATCCAGAGACCAAACCTAGGTCTCCTGCATCACAGGCAGATTCTTTACCATGCGAGCCACCAGGATCTCATGTTAAATGTTCTAGTATTGTAAAGCTAAATTTTATACAAGATAAGAACAGACACAGTAAGTCCAGCATTTCAGGGAATGAAAAATTCTCCTTGGTCTACTGATGGTGTGCCTCACTTTAAGAAAGAACTATGTGTAAATATCTGAAATCACAAAAACATACTCGGGCACTACCAGCAGGACTTTGTGATGCCCCAGGTTCACGTCTCTCTCTATGACATGTGAATTCAACAATTTAATGCGCAAGGCAATAAACAAGACCTTCAGCCCTTCTTAGGCGAGCAGTGCAGGGCGCCAGCAGCTGCACGCACATCCTGCTGGTTTAACAAGCACACCTGGAGCATTTTCTCCATCATGATCCTCCCAAAGTGGCTTCGCTCCTGTGCCTCTGTTTTCACACTCAGCCATTTCAGGACCCAAGGAGTGAAATATTCACCACATGCCCCAACAGATCCCCAGGGCCTCCACCAGGCCCTGGGGACACTTCTGGATTTTTCCTCTTTTGAGAGGTGGTGCTGTTGGGCCCACTGGCAGCAGTGACTGGTAATCCTGATGGATTACAGCTGTAGATTTCTTTTATTCATTTCCATTTAAGGCTGTCTGGGTCTTCATGGCTGCGCCTGGGTTCCTCTAGTTGCGCCAAGTGGGGGTATGCTCCAGCTGTGTCACGTGCGCGCTCTGGCGTGTGCGAGCTCAGTAGCTGTGGCAGACGGGCTTAGCTGCCTCACGGCATCTGGAATCTTCCTAGACCAGGAATCTAAGCCCCCAGGTCCCCTGCATTGGCAGGCAGATTCTTAACCACTGGACTAACAAAGGAAGTCCTGGAGATTTCTAAGTTATGCATTTTGGAATAACGATCTAAAATAAAGGAATATGACCAAACTCTGCATCTTCAGGATAAGCCCCTTAAGGCTAGTTGCTAAGTCGTGTCCCACTCTGTGACCCCATGGACTGCAGCATGCCAGGCGTCCCTGTCCTTCATTATCTCCCAGAGTTTGCTCAAACTAATGTCCATTGAATCAGTGATGCCATCTAACCACTTCATTCTCTGTCGCCCCTTCTCCCCCTGCCCTCAATCTTTCCCAGCATCAGAGTCTTTCCCAAGGAGCTAGCTCTTCACATCAGGTGGATATTGGTACGCATTTCACCACCTACGTTTTCCCTTTCATTGGTGTTCAATGGTACTTTATGATCTCTGGCTAAAATGAAAGGAATACAGGCACACAGGTTGACTTAATACTTACATGATGTAGCCAGGGACATAGGAACAAAGAGTTCATATAAGTTCAAATGGAGAAAAATGACAGAAAAATTAAGTCATCATATGGCACCCAGTAATGTAGGCCTGTCAAACTCAAAACAGTACATGTTGAAACAGAGAATTACATACAAACTGTAAGCACCAATTTAGTTTTAGCAGACAATATCATTTTGCATATTAAATGTATGCTATCAACTCACATTTCATAGTTTTTAATGTTTTGTTAACACTTAATTTGTGTGTGTTGTCTTTACAGTTTGTATAAAAGCAAAGAATAAGAGCTGATGGTTTTATGTTTATAAACTTCATCCAAAACAGTACATGTTGAAACAGAGAATTACATACAAACTGTAAGCATCAATTTAGTTTTAGCAGACAATATCATTTCGCATATTAAATGCATGCTATCAACTCACATTTCATAGTTTTTAATGTTTTGTTAACACTTAATTTGTGTGTTGTCTTTACAGTTTGTATAAAAGCAAAGAATAAGAGCTGATGGTTTTATGTTTATAAACTTCAAATAAAATTATAATGAAAATAATTAAACTTAACACACAAGGTCCAGAAAATTTTCTTCTTTCTGGCAGTTCTCCATATAATACAGTTTTTTAAAATTGGCCTGGAAAAAAGCTCTTTGACATGGGTTTTGGCAGTGATTTTTTGGGAATGACACAACCAATAACAACAAAAAATAAACAAGATGAATTACACCAAACTAGAAAGCTTTTGCACAGCAAAAAAAAAAACCATCAACAGAATGAAAAAGTGACTTATGGAATGCGAGAAAATACTTGCAAATCATGTTCTGATATGGAGTCAATTTCCAAAATATATAAAGAACTTGTACGATTCAATCACCAAAGTAACAACAATAATAATAATAACTCAAATTTTAAAATGGGCAAAGGATCTGAAGAGACATTTTTCCAAAAAAGATTTTTGAAAGGCTTCTGATATGGAGTCAATTTCCAGAATATATAAAGAACTTGTACGATTCAAGCACCAAAGTAACAACAATAATAATAATAACTCAAATTTTAAAATGGGCAAAGGATCTGAAGAGACATTTTTCCAAAAAAGATTTTTGAAAGGCCAACAGGTCCATGAAAAGATGCTGATTGGTAGGGAAATGAAAATCAAACCACAATGACATACCACCTCAGGTCTCTTAGAACAACTGTCATCAAGAGAACTTGTCAGAAAGACAAGAGATAAGTTCTGGTGAGATGGTGGAGAAAAGAGAAGCCTTGTGCACAGTTGCTGGGACTATAAATTGGTACAGTCACTACAGAAAACAGTATAAAGTTCGCTCAAAAAATTAAAAATAGAAACATTCTCACATGACTGCAAGCTATCATATGATCCAGCAATTCCACTCCTGGGTATATATCCAAAGGAAACAAAATCACTTTGTCAAAGAAATATCTGCACTCCCATGTTCATTAAAGCATCATTTACAATAGTCAAGTGTTCATCAAGGAACAAACAGATAACGGAAATGTGGTGTAGATTTTCAATGGAACCCTATCCAGCCATAAAAGGAAGGAAATACTGCTATTTGCAACACACAGGTGAACCTGGAGAGCGTTATGCTGAATACAACAAGTCAGACAGAGACAAATATTGTCTGATCACATTTATATGTGAAATCCAAAGAAAAGTTTTGCATGAAGTGGGAACAGGATGAATCATTTTATGTCCAAACCAATGGCTCATAGTTCACTCCATTTAGCACCTGGCATGCTTCAGCCTCACTTGGAGCTGACTCTGTTTTCACTGATAAATAACACTGCTAGAGGACCGTCTCCTTATCATTATTTCAGCCAGACTCCACAGCGTGCAACCTGGCACATTAAGATAGGCAAGAGGCCACTAACTGATCTCCAGCTTACAGGTAAATGAGTGACTTTTTGCTTCTAATTCTCATTCACACTAAACATTCTCATAACCCTTCCCAAATTGATACATGAAGCCAGCATTACCCTAATAGTAGAATCTAATGCAAAAAAAGAAGAAAATCACAGGCAAATATTTCTTAGAAAAGAGTACAAAAAACAATAACTTTAAATAAACTGGTAAGTAGATTTCACTAAGTTAAAAACTCATCAAAAGACACTTAATTTCTTAAGAAATGAGGAAAGCAAATAAGACAAATCACAGACTAGAAGAAAATATTTGCAAAACATGTATCTGACAAAGGACAAATATCTAAAACATATTTGCATTCATGCTCAGTTGCTAAGTCATGTCCAACTCTTTGTAACCCCATGGACTGTAGCCTGCCAGACTCCTCTGTCCATGGAATTTCCCAGGAAAGAATACTGGAGTGGGTTGACGTTTCCTTCTCCAGGGAATCTTTGCAACACAGGGATCCAGCCCATGTCTTCTGCAGGGGCAATTGGTAGGGGGATTCTTTACTACTGAGCTACATGAGAAGCCCAACATAAAAAACAACCCAATTGAAAAATGGGTTTTTTTTCATAAAAGAAGTTGTATGAATGGTCAGTAAGCACATAAAAAGTGTTAAACATCGTTAGTTATCAGGGAAATGCAAATTACAACCACTATGTTGGTGGTTAAAATTTAAATCTGACAACTCCAAATGTTTACAAAGATGTGGTGCTCCTAGAATCTCATACATTCCAACAAGAAAGTAAAATCGTCCATCCACTTGGGAAAATTGGGGGCAGATTTTTATAAAATTACACATATACCTACCCTATAACCTAGCATTTCTACTTCTAGGTATTCATCCAAGAAAATGAGGATATATGTCCATAAAAATACTAGGACAAGAGTATGACAGCACTTTGTTGATAATAGCCAAAGACTAGTTACAGCTCACTCCTTGGAAGGAAAGTTATGACCAACCTAGATAGAATATTCAAAAGCAGAGACATTACTTTGCCAACAAAGGTCCGTCTAGTCAAGGCTATGGTTTTTCCAGTGGTCATGTATGGATGTGAAAGTTGGACTGTGAAGAAAGCTGAGCACCGAAGAATTGATGCTTTTGAATTGTGGTGTTGGAGAAGACTCATGAGAGTCCCTTGGACTGCAAGGAGATCCAACCAGTCCATCCTAAAGGAGATCAGTCTTGGGTGTTCATTGGAAGGACTGATGCTAAAGCTCAAACTCCATTACTTTGGCCACCTCATGCAAAGAGTTGACTCATTGGAAAAGACTCTGATGCTGGGAGGGATTGGGGTCAGGAGGAGAAGGGGACGACAGAGGATGAGATGGCTGGATGGCATCACCGACTCAATGGACGTGAGTCTGAGTGAACTCCGGGAGCTGGTGATGGACAGGGAGGCCTGACGTGCTGCAATTCATGGGGTCCCAAAGAGTCGGACATGACTGAGCAACTGAACTGAACTAAACTGAGAAACAGCTCATGTATCCATCAGTAAGAAAACGCCTAGCAATCTGTGGTCTATCCACATAATGGAATAGCACTCAGAAATAAGAACAGATAAGCTATTTATACACACAATGGCATGGATGAATCTCAAAAACACTGTTCTAAGGGGGAGGGGGGAAGCTTTACAAAAAAAGTAAACATTGAATAATCTGGGATTGGCCAAAAAGTTCGTTTGGATTTTTTTTCCATGACATCTTTTTAGCCAACTCAACATGTACTTGGAAGTTCTGGAAAAGGCAAAATTAACTTATGATGGAAAAATAATCTGAAGAGTAGTTGCTTCTAGGGGATGGAGGTGGGGGCTGACTGGAAAAAGGCAAGAGGAACCTTCTGGAGTGACAATAATATTCTCTATCTCAGTAGAAATTTGGGTCAAAACTCAGAGAATGGGACACAAAGTCTGTACATACAGAAATTTTACCTCAAAGTAAAAAGAAATAAATATTAAAAACTGGCTAATGGTAAATATCCTGAAGCATTTTGGGGAGGCATATTGATAGATGCACAGAAGGATGGGTGGATGGATACTTACAGAGCAACTACATTCAAATGTAATGGTAGCTTCTAGAAGGCAGCTTGGTGTAAAACTTTTTCCAGTTGACTGTAGGTTTGAAAATGTGCAAACAAAACATTGAAAAAAGTTGATTCACGTATATACCTTATTCTTTTAAAAAAAAGTCTCACATGCACAGAATATGGAAAACAACAACCCTTAGCACCGAAAACTTTCACCTCCCTCTTAAGAGTCCTCACAGATTCACTGCCAGCTCTCAGATACCCTGCTGCAGTGGAGTTCACAATAAGCAGAGGTGAAATCACAGGGCATAGAAGTTAGAAGTGAGTTTTTACTTGGTGGGAAGATTGATGCCCCATATGTATTAAATGCATTCCCCAGTACACAACACTGTGACCTCAAAGACTTGATTTAAGAGTCCTCACAGATTCACTGCCAGCTCTCAGATACCCTGCTGCAGTGGAGTTCACAATAAGCAGAGGTGAAATCACAGGGCATAGAAGTTAGAAGTGAGTTTTTACTTGGTGGGAAGATTGATGCCCCATATGTATTAAATGCATTCCCCAGTACACAACACTGTGACCTCAAAGACTTGAGGGCAGAGGGTGACGTGGCCAGAAGGCATGGATTTAGGGAACTGAGTCACACCCAACACNGAGTTTTTACTTGGTGGGAAGCTTGATGCCCCATATGTATTAAATGCATTCCCCAGTACACAACACTGTGACCTCAAAGACTTGAGGGCAGAGGGTGACGTGGCCAGAAGGCATGGATTTAGGGAACTGAGTCACACCCAACACGCCATGCACTCACACACGGGAGGGCGGGGGCGCAGGCGCGCCCCTGGTTTACGGGCTGGGCACGCGCACCCTCTCGCCTGTGTGGGAAGGCCTCGGAACAGCTTTACCATAACTCTGAGTGCCATCCTCTCCACAGCTCATTTTAGAGCTCAGCATTAAAATGTTGCTACCCCGCTCCTCCTCCAACTCTAATCTCCCCCTCCATCTGCTGTTATTCATTCTTTAACTCGGTAGAACGTCTGGGATGCTGTCTGAATGGGAAGCATTCTCAGAATGAAGGCTGTTTACTAGAAATTCTTTCTTCTGGGGGAGGACGTGTGCGTGTGGGTTTGGCTGGCTAAAGAACTCCCTCCAGCACCCGCCGAGCGCTGTGTGATGGAGAAGCCCATTACCCAGCTTTTCCTTTCAAAGTTACACATCACCACACTGTTACTTTGCAGGTTACATATGGCTTTCTCTGTCATTATTCTAAGCTTTTCTGGCTGTGATCACATCTGATGTGACTTGTTTCCTGTTTTCTTGGGAGGTATAACCTTCACAGCAACTGGAGGGCCAGCTCCCAGACCACAGAATAAAAAGATGTTGCTAAAGGAGCAATGAATTCAGAGTCAGGGGGTTGAAACATGGTCCAGTTACCTGAGCGCTTTTTTCCCCATTTGTAAGATGATATATCTAAGGTCCCTTCAAGCCTCAAGGTTTTTTATTTGATGCTTATAGTGTAAATTGCCTTTTCTGATTATAACATCGAGTATTTAGGATACAACTTGATCAGGGATGAACGTAAAAAACGAAAACCAAAACCAAGCCAGCTCTTGACCTCTCAGCTGTTTGCTGCTCCGATGGGTACACGAACCAATTTCCACCCCGACCTTCAGACGGAGCAAATGAAAAGGGTCCCTCCAATACAGGGAGATGCGGAGGTGTCAAGGATGAATTACGCACTGGGAGACGCTTTCACATTCTAAATTCCTCTGGCGCAAGGATCTGCCTTTATTCCAAGTACAATCCTCACACTGTCCCAAATCAAAGAAGCTATCGCTGTGGCTGGCAGCCCTTCATTATTTACACTTAGAAAACGCCACCGTTATTGGCAAATGCTCAGACCAGCAAACCAGTCAAAATGATTCAGGATGAAACACAGATGCAAGGATCTAGAAATCATTTCTATAGGTGATGAGGTGGAATAGAACAGTAACTATATTAAAATTTGCATGGCTGGCCTGAAGATGCGTTTTATTAAGCAGTAAGTTCACAAGACCCAGTGAAAGACCGTTGTTTACAAATGCTTGCCAATTTCCGGGTATCTTTCTGACCTTCTTTTTAAGGCTGCAGAATTGAATCCACAACCAGTTTCCTCTTACTTTCTGGCTTGATTAATTACCATGTTGACATAACTACTGTTCTTCTCCTAATAGGCTCCCTCTAACGTGTTATCCCAGCAAATGAAAAATACGCAAAAAGCTCCAAGATCTTCACAGGGGTAGAACAGGCTTTTCTGGAAGCTTACATGGACAGTCTGGTCTTTGCTGTCCACGTGGATCAGATGGCAAATCTGATCGTACAGGCTGTGACCCTTGTAATCGATCCTACAAGAGCTTGGCCTTTTCCAGCTGGGGTGCTGAAAATTACATTTAAAAGACAATGTTGGCTCTTTGGAGCCCATTTTGTCATTCATACACCGTTTGAGACATATTGTATTACACAATGCTGAATTTCCTCCTTGCCCTGTTTTTTTCACACCTTCCACAACTACATTAAGCCTCAAGTCATATCCAAGATTTCCCTCTAGGGTTCACAGTGACTGAATTATTCGGAGTATCTGTGAATTTGGGTGTAATTCTTCTGCCTGGTGAAGACAGTGCCCTGTATTAACCACGAGTCAGGCACTCGCCCCATGCTCACTCACTCCAAGTTCACCCATTAGAGCTTCCATTTCCATAAGGAACACACTGTGGCCCACACCCTCCACACCATCCATATCTTAAAAAATTAGATGCCTCCCATAAGTGGTGTGTAAGTAAGTCACATGCTTGCTGTTGCAAAATGATTAATAGTGCTGTCTCAGCAAATGGGATCATTACATTTTTAATTAACCTTTCCAACCTCCTCCACCTTTTCCTTTTGTTACACATTGGATCTCTGAAGTTTTCTACTTGTTTATGTTCAACTAGGTTTGAAACAAAGGCATGAAAAACGATAGCAAGTGATGTAGGAGCTGGTGCCCAGGTGAGGTGCAGTGCCTCATTGTACACGGGGCCTGGGGACAGGCACTCGGAACTTGATGGCTGGGTTCCCATCTAATTTTTGTTTTGGCAGCTTAGCGTTATTTAATGGCCTTAGCTACCAGGAAACTGGCTTTTTAAAATCTCTTTCAACCTAATTATAATTACTGTGTATAAATCATACAATGATCAATTATAAAAATCTCGGGTTCATAAATATTTAACTTAGCATTTAAATCCACACTGCAGGAGTGCATGAAAATTCCAAGCCCATCTCTTTGCAAATAACTGCTTTATTACAGTTCCAATGCCAATTACTGAGAATTGAACCAAGTCTGTGTTGCAGCACACTCAGGCACATATTTGAGCACAATGCCTTTCCGTGTATTAAGATGGGATAATTTAGTTTTTTCTAAAATATGCATGCCTCTCATTAAAAAGACACTTGCAAAGTCTTCTACTGCCATCTTTTAATTCTTCAAGTGTGGAGAGGCACAAGTATGATATTAGACATAAAAATACTCATTAAAATATATTTTATCTAATGTACGATAGATTCCAAGATAATTGAGGTCAGATTTGTTTGGAAAATATATTATGACATGTGCAAACGCTGATGCAAAGAGGAAATGATCTCTTACAAGGATTCAAATAAAACAGCTAAATATTTTTCAGCAAAATCATAAAGCCATAATTGGATTTCAATTTAGTAATAGTCAGCCTAAGACAGGCCATTTTTAATAATCTAATTATGTGTTCGAGGGCCTATCCCAGAACTCAACCACTGCTTCAGAACTATTAATTGTCCTCAACGCTGTTGCATCTTCAACCATGAAATTTGCTATTACATGTAGGACTGACTCTCACTTATGAGTATTTTTTTTTTCCTGAATCTCAGATCATCTTTATAACATCCTCAAATGCCTACTCCTTTAATTTGCCAAAAGCAAAGTCTTTAAATGACTTTCTCTGGACCAGAATACTTGATCCCAACTAGCTCAGATTCGTGGTCCTCCTACAGACAAAAGTCACAACAAGATAGATCTACACACATCTCTATCTTTGAAGATAAAAAGAGAAGCCCTTGCTTTTGTCTGATTTTCATTAATTAGAGGTATTTGATTACTAACATCTCTTTAGCAGTAAAATTAATGAGGACTTCAACTACAGGAAAAGATCTGCATGATAATGTGAACCTAATTCATTTTACGGGGTTTACACTGTGACTCCACTAATATTTAGCCTGTGAAAGCTTCACTGATGTCTAGCTGTTTCAACAGTAAAGTGGTAAACCCTTCAAAACTAGTGCTGCTTCCTTCCAGAGAAAACAATAAACATGGGCCAGCCAAGCAACCAGGAACCTAAGTTTCCCATCACTTTTTCACCCACATACCAGAGAGAGTTAACTGGAAGGGAAACATGGTGTGGTGTTTAACAGTTTTCTGAGTTACTATAAAATAACATAGCCTGAAAATAACTGCCCTGAACTTTCAAACTAGCGTGCTCAAATGCAGAAATTTCTGTGTGTGTGCCATGGAAAGTCTTTGCTCTGAGAAGCTGGACACTTATCCCAAAGAGGCTGCCAACACTCTGGACATTTCATGGGACTCTTCCCTAGAAGCCTGAGGCGTGTTCTCTGGAATATTCTGAGCAGCTTCAAACCTCTGCATCAGGGATGGATTTTAAAAGCCAAATGTCATAAAGCACTAAGTGTGGTCATGAAATAAGTGATGATGCTGGGTAATGTTTAGGGGAAGAAAATAAGTGATAAATATGGGAGCACTTACAAACTGGTCATGAAAATAACCATTGAAGTGGTTTTCTGAACAGGTTTTGAGCCAATGAGAGCCCTGGAATAAGTGATTTTCCTCAAGGTGACTACTGGAAGGACAAGATGAATTTGGATGTATGCGCTCTTGGTAATTTTACTATCCATACTCATACCGATGTGCTGCATTTCTCCAATGAGACAGAGCAAAAGGATGCTACCAGAAGGCAGGCTAGAGGCTTAAACGTCATCATCACTCTACAATCTCTAACAGTTTTTCTGACCTCTGATATATAAACAGAGAGGAAAAGCATGCCTTCTAAAGCCAAAGAATCAGCGGAAACAATGAAAAAGGAAGAAGAGGTTGAAGATCCTATTAAGTCCCCTGGATGATGCTGAGATAATAATGAATCATTGATGATGTTGGCGGTTGTCAGGGCCCTCACAGTGCAGGATTTCAGCAAAGATAAGCTAAATATCAGGTCTTTATTTTTAGTTAAAGAGCAGAAAATCCAATGCCTTTCTTCCCACGAGCCTATTTACATACCTGCTGTGCTACCTATTTGCCTTCACCTGCTTCCCAATTAATACCCCATTAAGCCGCTCCACCTGCAGTGGCTTTTACCTCCGCCCCAGCCCGGCAACCATCATTCATCTGCTACAGCTCAACTGTTTCTTCGGGGGAGATAAACAAAAGCCGCATGAATAATAATGGCAGGGCTTTGTATTTCAGGGTGTGCTTTCTCAAAAGATAGTAGCCAGACGCTGAGGCTGGTTTCAGGGAGAGAAAGCCACTAGCTGGGCAGAAATGTCTAGACTTAGTGTAGCCACATTTCAGAAAATGATGGGGAGAAGGGACATCCATCTTAACTGGATTTGTGAATCTGGATTTTATCTACATGTATGCGTGCATACTAAGTTGCTTCATTCGTGCCCAACTCTTTGCGACCCTATTGTAGCCTGCCAGGTTCCTCTGTCCATGGAATTCCCCACTGGAGTGGGTGGCTATTTCCTTCGGTAGGGAATTTTTCTGATCCAGGAATCGAACCCACGTCTCCTGTGGCTCCTACATTGCAGGCGGATTCTTTATTGCTGATCCACCAGGGAAGCTCATCACTATGTATATATATATATATTTTTTTTTTTAAGTGATGTTTTTGCTTTATTTAAGAAGGTGTTTCATATCCAGTCGGGTTAATAAAATTTTGTTTGGTTAAAGATTCTTAGGTGACCCTCCAATGAAAATTAGCACACCTTCTCTCTTTTTTGCCAACAAGTTTTAAGTGTTTGAAAAGTTCGTTGCTTCGAGCAGTGACAAAGCTCAGGGGCCTCAGAATCCTCTGGAGAACAAACTTGAAGAAATAATGGGGGGGGGGAAGCCCCAAACATACAGATTCCTAAGTTTTTCCTGTGCTATCCTCCCGACAATCTGTATTTTTACAGTTTCCAGGTACCACACGGGGAAGGCAATGGCACCCCACCCCAGTACTCTTGCCTGGAAAATCCAATGGACGGAGGAGCCTGGTGGGCTGCAGTCCATGGGGTCGCTAACAGTCGGACAGACTGAGCGACTTCACTTTCACTTTTCTCTTTCATGCATTGGAGAAGGAAATGGCAACCCACTCCAGTATTCTTGCCTGGAGAATCCCAGGGATGGGGGAGCCTGGTGGGCTGCCGTCTATGGGGTCACACAGAGTCGGACACGACTGAAGTGACTTAGCAGCAGCAGCAGCAGGTACTACCAATGGTCAGACTTGGAATTCCCTGGTCTTCAGTCAGTTAAGCATTTCTATTTACTATCCACCTGCACCTCCATTTATTTTCCTAGGAAATCTAGACTTTCTGGTTGGTTCTGATCACATTTTCAGGAGTGCAGTCCCTTCCAGTGAGTGGCTCATTCAGGCCTCATTCCATGAAGACCCTGTTGAGGAAAGGATCCTCCGTGACTGTGTTTCCAGTATAACTTCATAATGCAGCCTAGATTAGATTTATCAGGGAATCCCAGCCCGGATACTTCTAAGGTGGGCTAAGACAAGGCCTCTCCCGCCCCCGCCCCCCACAACCTCCCATGAGCTGCAGAGAAAGCAGACAGCAGGACCAGAATGGGCATGTATGTCCGTCTATATACATGCCTCAGTGAACCTCCAAGTTTATTTTAATGGTGTATTAGCAAATATCCTTGCTCATTTCATTTCTAGCTTTAAATTGGTTCCAAATGCATTCACACATTTACCCTTCTGAGCCCCAGCATAACTTTCCTTAGATCCCCATTTGAATGACTATATCAGTGAGCTCAAGGATTAAGTTTAAAACCCGGGAATTTTTACATTAAAATTCCTTAGCCAGGACCTCCATTGTGACTGTGCAACTTAATCTGCAGCTCTGTCTCCTGCAGGAATGGCAGAGTAAATACAGCTATCTCTGCATGGTGTTCAGTGGGCACTGAGCCACATCCCCTCCCCAGAGGCGGTCTCCCACCTGGTTCCCATCCATGGGATACTGCAAGGCTGCTGAGGCAGGCTGAGGCAGTGGGTAACCCAGAAGTCTCAGGACGCTTCTAGACTGTGTCCTTCCTCACTGTCTCACAGGAGCATACCAGCTATAGAGCGTTGTGTCTCTGATGTACATACACAGTGTGTCCCTGAAGAACACGAGGCTCAATGAGAGCAACCCCAGCTCCTAGAACCTTATATTTCCACTTAGCTATGTGCTTCAGAGGGCTTCCCAGGTGGCTCAGTGGCAAAAAAAAAAAAAGAAAAGAAAGAAAAAATCCACCTGCCAATGCAGGAGTCGTGGGTTTGATTCCTGGGTCAGGAAGATCCCCTGGAGAAGGAAATGGCAACCCACTCCAGTATTCTTGCCTGGGAAATG
Source organism: Oreotragus oreotragus (assembly GCA_006410675.1). Lineage (NCBI taxonomy): Eukaryota > Metazoa > Chordata > Mammalia > Artiodactyla > Bovidae > Oreotragus > Oreotragus oreotragus. Next base: position 267,657 of record SJYX01007265.1, on the reverse strand, counting down.
CCATAGACAGGGGAGCCTGGCAGGCTACAGTCCATGAGGTTGCCAGCTGGTGTCCAACTCTTTTGCAAGTTGGACCCAGCTTAACAACTGAACAACAACATGCGCTTCATCAAACAGGTACTGTGTGTGCTAAGTCACTTCAGTCGTGTCCAGCTCTTTGTGACCCTGCGGACTGTAGCCCACCGGGCTCCTGTGTCCATGGGATTCTCTAGGCAAGAACACTGGAGTGGGTTGCATGCCCTCTTCCAGGGGATCTCCTCCATCCAGGGATCTAATATCTCCTGCATTGGCAGGCAGGCTCTCTACCACTAGCGCCACCTGGGGCTGGGTGCCCTTTCCCTTCTCCAGGGCATCTTCCTGACCCAGGGGTTGAGCCCATGTCACCCACATTGCAGGCAGACTCTACCATATCGCCACCAGGGAAGCCCCCTCCAGGAAAAAAGGTACAGTTTAGGCAAAATGCTTGTGTTCTACCCTAAAACGTCTTCAAGCGTCAAAATGTGCCTTTTTTGATAAGAGATCCAGTTTTGCGTATTAGCTAGTTGTTTTTTTTTTTCCCCAAGAAATGGCCACTCAAATGGTTACATTTAACCCTGGGCTGAAGCTGGACGTGAGTGCTGGGGTCAAGATGATTCCATCAACTTTACGCCTGGAGAGATCGGAATGACATTCAGCGTAAGTGCCAGGGTGCAGGCCAGCTGCTAATGCTGTCCTCAGCACCCGTGGACACGCCAGAGGTACAGGGTCACCCTTTTGCTAGGGCATTCAGGGACAACAGGAGTGAGAAAGGCCAGCTGCAGAGTGGCCAGCCATGCTGCTCTTCAGTAGGAAAGGGATAGAGAGAAGAAAAGCAGCTGTGAATTTCTGCTCTATAGGAAGAAGGCCTGGGCCCCCAAAACCCCTGCATTCATGGAAGAAGCTCTGTGTTGCAGAAAATCTTGTTTCAAGACACAGAAGAACCAACCACACAAAGCCAGACCTTTTAGGTCTGTGATTTCGCCTTCTGGTAGTTCATATGGTAAAGAATCTGCCCACAGTGAGGGAGACCAGGGTTCAGTTCCTGGGTTGGGAAGATTGCCTGGAGAAGGGAACAGCTACTCACTCCAGTATTCTCGCCTGGAGAATCCCATGGACAGAGGAGCCTGGCGGGCTACAGTCCACGAGGTTGCAAGAGTCAGACATGACTGAGTGACTCAGCACACACCACAATATTGCCAAACACACAGTTGGCCTTAAAAATATGAATAATGAACAACCCCTGAGAATTTCCCTCGATGTGTCTAGAGTTGCCTCCCTTACTGGGAAAGACTAGACGGTTTCCTCCCTGTGGTACTGGCTAATAAAATTGACCCAAAAGAGTTGGGAAAGTTCCTAAAGTAGAAAATTTGGTAGAGGGGACAGACTTCCGTGGAGGTCCAGTGCCTAAGACTCTGCGCTCCCACACCAAAGGCCCAGGTTCCATCTCTGGCCAGCAAAGTACGTCACGTGTGCTGCTACTAAAAGTACGTCCCATGTGCCATGCAGCAACTAAGACCAGGAGCAGCCAAATAAACAAAAACAAATATAAAGAGGAATATGGTAGAACTATAGGTCCTCAGGTAGAAATGGGGATTGCTCTGAATCAATAAGAAAGCTGGCATTCCCAGGACCATCGTGTGCCCTCTGGGAAGTTCTTAAAACAAAATGAAAGCCCAGTTGGCCATTTGTCGCGGAATAAAGCTTTCCCAGTTTTTGTTTTACCTATTGCATAGGACAGATGATCTTCAGGGTTAGATTTAAGACCTAATAGTTTTACTGAATGTCGCTCCCTCTCCAAGAGTGTTCCATGAGTCCGTCAAGGATTTCACATAAGAAATCCTGTTCAATATTATAAGTATGAACATATTTACTGGTGTTTGAGGGTGATAGTGGTGGCTTTTGCAGTTCAGAGATTTGACTTAGGAATATATTTGTTTAAAAAAAAGCAAAAATTAAACATAGCATAATAACGGAGAATCAAACTTTTGGAAGTCTAACCTACATCCTGAAATTAGGAATTAATTTCTGCATATTACAAAGCTAAATAAAATTGTCTAAACCTATTTCTTGACACCAATGAGAGATCCTCCTAGTGTGGTAAAGACTTCTTTATAGTACTGTTAACTCAGAAGTGCTTCTCACTGGAGAGAAAATAGGAAGAAAATTATAAACGTGATTACATATAATCCACACAGCCTTTGAAGGAAAGGGATGGCAATCATCTGCTAAAACTGAACACCACAGAGGGGAAAAGGTATCCACAGGAGATGAACGTGTCAGTAAATACATAAAGCACAGAAGTCCCACATTTTTGACATTTGAAGAACAAAGTGATCCATCAATGTCCTTGCACAGATCGATCAGACAGAATGCTACTGCTGAAAACCTAATCGTATGATGGTAATAATGTAGCCATAAAACCTCTGGTCTGTAATTGACTGCTTCCACTTGAAGCTAACATGTCTAAAGCAGTGACTAATGTCCACCTAAAGATTTCACTTGCGTTGAATGACAATCAGTTACACCTGACACTAGTCTCGGTGGATGACTTGTGCTGGATAATGGCCCAGGGACAGACGCCAAGGGGTAGGGGGAGAGCACATCCCTAAATCAGCGATGCTCGGGTATATGATGCTTAAATATGGATCTCATATCTAAATGCCACCTCCTTAGATCTGATGAGGCTGCCAGTTTCTGACAAAGTCATTAGAAATGTACGAGGCTATAGAGTCCAGAACCATTACAGCACGTTCCTCAGGGCATCCAGGTCTTAGCTGTTGAGTTTTGTTTAGTGAGCATATTACTGTAAATCCCATTCCTGGGCCTTAAGAGCTTAAGCGCTCTCTCCTTGCAATAACCTGGCAAAGTAATGTCTCTGCTTTTGAATATACTATCCAGGTTGGTCATAACTTTTCTTCCAAGGAGTAAGCGTCTTTTAATTTCATGGCTGCAGTTACCACTGTCTCTTATACACATCTAGATGTGTATAAGAGACAGGAGCTTAAGCGCTCTCTCCTTGCAATAACCAGATGCACAGAACCCAGATGTGTGTGGAGGAGGGTGGGGGCGGTGCGGGCAAGGCAGGGGAGGCGGGGGAAACAGCATTCACATGTCTTGGCTTTCTCTCCTCTTTTTCTTTAAGCTCCTGGATTGTCTGTGATTTGGGGGCTAGTCTAGTAAATAGTTTAGCTGATTGAGTCTTCTTGGACAGGAGATACAGCTGGGCTATTGGCAGTAAGAACCGAAGTCTGAAAGGAAAGCTCACTACTGTTGTTAGATGACAAAATGGTAGATTACCTACCTCTCAGTACAAATTCAGAGGCGTCCATTAGTACAAATAGCTACTGCAGGGTAGAGACCCTGCTGTGGGGCTCATTCATTGTGGGCCTTTGCCACAAACAGATTGATCAAATTCAACGATGCCTGGCCACACAGCAGGATCAGCAAGGGCTGGATGACACACATCTTAGTGTTTAGTTTTGTCTTTCTCCAGTGAGGTTTCACTGCACCTACCACTCTGGCGGGCTTCCCAGGTGGCGGTAGTGGTAAAGAAACTGCCTGCCAACAGAGGAGACATGGATTCAATCTCTGGGTCGGGAACATCCCCTGGAGGAGGGCATGGCAACCCACTCTAGTATTCTTGCCTGGAGAATCCTATGGACAAAGGAGACTGGCGGGCTATAGTCCATAGCTTCAAAAAGAGTTGGATACGAATGAAGCAACTTAGCATTCACACAGGCATTATTCTGGGTGGTGGTTTAGTCAATGTCATGTCCCACTCTTGCGATCCCATGGACTGTAGCCTGCCAGGCTCCTCTATCTATGGGATTCTCCAGGCGAGAATCCTGGAGTGGGTTGCCATTTCTTTCTCCAGAGGATCTTTCCAACCCAGGAAGTGAACCCTGATCTCCTGCACTGCAGGCAGATTCTTTACCAACTGAGCTATGAGGGAAGGCCTACGCACCATTTTGGTAATGCTTAATTTCAAATTATGAGAATTCCTTCCTTCTCTTCAACACACACACAGGAGAGGAGCGTGACGCTTTCCATTCACAATCCTGAGTAACAGCCCTGTATATGTTGGATTCAAGTAAAATAAATCAGTCCTAGGTTCCACTAAGGCCCTCCCCTGCCCTCAAATAGATCTGCAAGCTCCAGCTGTTCAGTTAGCCCATACCTATTTGTTACTCAAAGCAGAAAATTTTTATGCACATTGTAAAGTTCATTGTAACTAGAAATTTTAATTAATATGTCTGGTGGCTTCTAATGGACTTTGAGTACACATCAGATTGCTTTGTGCCCTTTGATATATACTTAAAGGTAATTGGGTAGTCCTACTGATGTATTTTTAAAGAGCAAACTATTGATTAATAATGTTTCAGTATTAATATAACCACTTTGTGTGGATCAAGAGACATCGATGGTACAAAAAAAACACACCCATATTTATCTACAAATTAACAACTCTATATAGATCTGTTACTTTAAGCTAAATGGGGTGCATCCACTCATTACCCTCCAACAGAGACTCGCCTCCTCATAATAAAGATTAAAGCCGAAGTTGGCCTTATTTCCCCACTGCATGAAATGAATGCTTCTCACCACTTCATGCCCCGGTGCAGCTGAAGAACAGTGGCAGTAAAGCACAGGTCCACTGCCCTCTCTGACAGGCCGATATTTTTAATGCCTGACTTGATGAAAACATTTCATACTTTGGGAGCTTTAATTGCCACCACTGCTGAGCAGAATGAAATAAAAGATGATTGTACCATTCAGGATGGAGGTGAGGATGATCCCAGCTTTATCCCTGCTTAAAACCAGTTGTACGGTTCATATACTCTGAGTGTATGTTCATTCAAATTGAATTACTGTGAAGAGAAAAAGCTGGGAGTATTTTGGAGACTTGTGATGAACTAGTTCCTGAGGCTGGGTTTTAGGACACTGGGCAAAGCATTTCTCAGACAAACAGCAACTGTCAGCTCCCTTTTATTTATTTATGTAATACCTAGAAGTCCTAATGACTCTCCTAAGAAGGCTGGATTGAATAAAAGTCTTTGGTTGTCTTTAGCATAGCACGATGGGTCCACTGACCCTCAGGCACTCTGTGTAAACAACTGTGTGAGCGGCTAACAACCTACAAATGGCAGTGATGGTGGTTTCCAGGTTGGACCCCAAGCTAGATTTTAGAAAGGGTCACTTTGCTCTGAACTGATGACAAAATATCTACATTGCAACTGCTACCTGAATGTTATTTAGATTTACGGGTTGAGGACAAGATAGCAGCTGGCAGGGCTTCTGGTCCTAGTTTAACTCTGTCTCTCTCCCCGACAATGAACATGGCCAATTTAACTGTATCTCCAATGAGCAGGAAGAGCCACAGATGGGGAAATAAGAAACATGCATGAGGAGGTCACATGACCTCAGAAAAAGCCTGGAATATGAGACTCCAGGATCCAATCTTAAGCTAATGTTTTCTCCACTCTAATGTGTTTTTGACCTGCAAGTGTGATGGCTTTGCTAAAAGAGGTGAGCTGGCCTAAATGACACTGAATATCTGAATAGGGATTTTGAATGACATTTCACTAAACAGGTGACTTAAAATTCTGAAGAGCGATAAAGAATCTCCTGGAGAGCTTGGATCCCACTCTATAACAGAGTCTGAGTCAGTGGATCTGGGGTGGGATCCTGTAATGTGCATTTTAACACACTTCTCCTGTGATTCTGCAAGGCCACATTTTGAGAAATACTGCTCTGCTAAGAGAAAATGGCTTCCTAGAAAGCCAAGTCCATTAATGAGATCAATTTCCTGCATCCTAAAGTATAAGATAAGCCAATAATAATCTAAGCTATAACGAGTATCCTTTAAGAATTCTATCATATAACTAATTCATCAATTCATTCATTCAATCATTCACTCATACTTTAACATTAACATTTATTGTGTTTACTATGAGGCTAAGTTGCCTAAATTTTGCCCCTGTCATTCTAAGACAGGAAATGTGTATGACTATTCACTTCCATTCAGGTCAAGTGAGTGAATATTAGCTAAACAAATTGCAAGGGCAAAGTCAGACACGACTGAAGCGACTTAGCAGCAGCAGCAGCAACTTTAGTGCTGGTTACCTGTGAAGACTACAAAATAATGCCAGCTAAGCAAGTTAGCCTTTTCTTGTTAAAAATCTCAAGGAACAAGCATACCTAAGGAATAAAACACACACACATATATGTGTGTGTGTGTATATATATATATATATGAATTTATATATATTATATATATATGAATGTGTGTATATATATATATATATTTGAATTTAACAAAAACTGTCCCTAGGCAAAAGTTGAGCTACTTAAAAACAGTCCTATGACAACTGGATATTCCCTTGAAAAAACTAAAATAAAATTAGCTTTCTAAGGCATCCATACATAAAAATAAATTCTAAATAAATGAAAGAATTAAATATGAAAAATTAAACTTTAAACCTTTAGAAGAAAACATAAATTATATTTATGACTTTAAGATAAGAAAATTTTAAAGAAGACACATAAATCCTCAAGCCATAAAGGAAATGTTAATAAACTAACTGCATTAAAATTAAAAACCTAGTAGAACAAAAAATATCCAAACACACAGGACAAAGACAAGCCATGACTAGAAAATGGCGCTTAAACTCAAAAGATGATAACAGAGCGATATGCAAAAATCATTTAGAACTTCCCTGAATCAATATGAAAGAGAGAAATATGATGATATTATCAATAATAGACTGTCAAACAGAAAAATATACTGCATCAAGAAAAATTCTGAGAATGGAAAAATAGAATTACAAATTCAAAGGGCAAAGGAAGTAATATAAACTTTCTAACTATTAAAGGATATCTTAATAGTATATTATTTAAATGGATGCTAGTGAGAGTCAAATCATTACACTATTTTCATTTCATTGAATTATTTTCAATCTTGTTTTATCTTTAAACATCTATATTACAATGTTATGCAAATTAATCCTTTCCAACTACATAAACTTAGATTGAAATACTTTTTAGATGCCAATTAAAAATGTATGAAGAGTTACACAGTTTTTCAAAATTTTTTTAGGAAATACCTGAGCAGAAAGAGTTTACAGGTCACAGCTATAGAGCATCTCTCACACAGATGAATAAGATTTTCATTGTGTGCTGTTTACTTCCATGTCATCATTATTATAACCCAAGTGCCCACTGACAGAACACAGGACAAATACATTCTAGTATATCCACACCTTGAAAACTATGAAAGCGGTAGTCACTCAGTTGTGTTTGACTTTGTGACCCCATGGACTATAGCCTACTAGGCTCTTGGGTCCATAAGACTTCCTGTGCAAGAATACTGGAGTGGGTTGCCATTTCCTTCTCCAGGGGATTTTCCTGACCCAGGGACTGAACCTGGGCAGATTCAATCGCTGCACTGTACTACAGGAGGATTCTTCACTATCTGAACCACCAGGGAACCCCATATGAAAACTATAAATCCAGTGAAAATAAACGAACAAGAGCTATATGTATCAAAATGTATATCTCTCAAAACAATGTCTGAAAATAAGTTGTAGAAGTATTTGTACTGAATTAATAACAATTTAGGGCTTCCCTGAGAGCTCAGTTGGTAAAGAATCCTCCTGCAATGCAGGAGACCCTGGTTTGATTCCTGGGTTGGGAAGATCCCCTGGAGAAGGGAAAGGCTACCCACTCCAGTATTCTGGCCTGGAGAACTTCATGGGGTTGCAAAGAGTCGGGTACAACTGAGCGACTTTCACTTTCTTTCAATAACAATTTATATAAGGAAATAATTAAAAAACAAGTGTACACACACAAACACGTATGTTTAAAAAAAAGAAAAACATGCAAGAGAATGAGAAACGCCAGATCAAGAGGGGAAGAGAATGTAGAGTCTAAGCACACCACAAGCTTGGAGGCCACAGCATACACGACAGGAGGAGCTCTTTGAAACATGAGCACAGAATTTTGAACAGAAATCACAATGTGTTTATCACTGTATATGCTACATTATCAAATATATTTCTAATAGAGTATTTCCAATGTGAGTTAGGGTTGATCAAAATACGATAGTTTGCTTATAATTTAACATGTTGAATGATGTGACATTTTTTTCACTGTTTCTCCTCTTCTACCTACAAACATCAGGTGTGGGTACCACAGGACACATCCATGTTACTCTATGACTTCTGGTCTTGTGCCCTCATGTCATATTGCTAGTGGGTGGAAACAGTGGGCAGTGAGGTATTCCTGGAAGCTGTGCCATCATGCCTTCACCAGGATGTCTTGCTGTAACTTGAAAATACAATGAAGTAACTGGGAGCCTCCTAAACATATCCTGCTAACTCAAACTAAAGGTATTTGCAACATTCAGTTCAGTTCAGTTCAGTCGTTCAGTCATGTCCGACTCTTTGCGACCCCATGAATTGCAGCAAGCCAGGCCTCCCTGTCCATCACCAACGCCTGGAGTTCACTCAGACTCACGTCCATCGAGTCAGTGATGCCATCCAGCCATCTCATCCTCGGTCGTCCCCTTCTCCTCCTGCCCCCAATGAGTCAACTCTTCACAGCATTAGCTTTCCCCTATCCAGATACTTGAGTGTCTGAGTCGCGTCTGATCCTCTGGACACAGGAGGGAATATGTGATGGAAGAAAGGTCAGGGTGGAAAGAGACTGCGATCTTCACCAATTGCAACTAAAATCTCTCACTTGTGTGAATTTTGCCAAGTTTTATAAAAATATATAATCACTGAGACACTTTGCTAGGGCCTCTCCTAGAGATTGTGGAAGAAAGGGACCGTCATCTTAAGTTTCATTAGCTTCACAGCAAATCCGTCCCTGGGGAACTGGGGATAATGAAGGGATCTGCAATGATTTATTTATCTGCACATGTGTGTGTGTCTGAGCCTGTGTGTGAGAGCAGACACACACACACACACACACACACCCAGATCAGATGCAAATGCAGCAAAATGTTAAGATACGAGAAAGCCGGGTTGGTAGGTACTTGTATATTACACTTATGTTACTGCTTACGTTTGTATGAGGGAAATATTCCATTAAGAGATACTGACGGGGAACATGGAGCCCACTAAATGTGCCTGCATTCCCAAGTCTCCTGGGGAAGGGTGGCAGAGAGCCCTGCAGAAACAGCTGTGAGAGTGGATGGCTCCAGAGACACTGAAAGCCCGACAGCTCTTGCGACAGCTGACCACCGCCAAAGGTCAAGCTCACGTGCACTACTGGCTAAAGCTGGGGGTTCACATCTAAATACATCCTGCTAAACTCAAACTAAATGTATTCGCAACATCAGCTTCCCCTTATCCAGATGCCTGAGTGTCTGAGATGCCTCTAAAAATGCACACAGTGACACATCCTTCTTCCAGGAGAGGCCGGCTCTTGTCCCTGCTCCTGACTCTCCACAGAAAGGCTACCTGTTTTATCAACATGAAAGAATGCGCCCGCGCCAAGCGTGACTCTCTCTCCACATGTCACTTCACGTCGGCTAGCACACGTCAAAGGGCGACACAAGAAGCCGCCAGCTGCTGTGCTCTCACAGAGCACATCAAGCCTCCTTCTGTGACACCTCAACAGCAAGCCACAGAAGATTTCCTTTATGAACCACGATGGCCACCTCAGTGAATGAGAGCGAGGTGAAATCTCGCTTCCTCGAACTGGAGGTGACAGAGGAGCAAGCAAGCCTCCAAAAAGATCTCAAGTTAAAAATAGACCCTCCACTCTTATCGCCGCCGAACGTTCCTTCCCCAGATACTTGTTTCCTGGGGACCCCCGTGGAGGTGTCAGAAAGCCACTCGGAGCCTTTTTTGGAATATGAGTTGTAACAGTTTCTTCACGAAACGATGCATATTATAGGATGGGACTGCTGGCATTCTTTCCACTGCGCTGTCATCAAAAGTGATACTGATGCAAATTATTTGGTGGGAGGTAAAGGGGAGGAGGTGGGGAGGATGTTTTCAGAACTGTGCCTTTTGTCTTCTGGCTTAAGCTTGGAATAATTATTGTGACTTTTAAAACTTTAAGGCTCACTCTGGAGATCATTTCGTCCAATTTTCTCATTTAAAGGTGAGAAAAAGCCACACAGAGAGGCTAAGAGCAGAGGCAGGGGAAGCACTCAGTCTTCCCACAGGAAGGGAACCTGAGTGGCTCTGGACACAGACTTTCAACCCAGATCCCTACAGTCACGTGACTGGACAAGTTACTTAACCTCTATTCTTCCATCTCATCATCTGTTAAATGGGGATATGATATCAGAGTAGGAAGCTCTTAGAGGTGTTGTGAGGATTAAATGAGATAATGTCTGCCTCACACACAGACCTGCCAATAGTGTTGGCTGTTTTAGTTTTATCATTAACCAGTTCACTTACTTCGGAGAAGGCAGTGGCACCCCACTCCAGTACTCTTGCCTGGAAAATCCCATGGACAGAGGAGCCTGGTAGGCTGCAGTCCATGGGGTCACTAAGAGTCAGACACGACTGAGCGACTTCACTTTCACTTTTCACTTTCATGCATTGGAGAAGGAAATGGCAACCCACTCCAGTGTTCTTTCCTGGAGAATCCCAGGGACGGCAGAGCCTGGTGGGCTGCCATCTATGGGGTCGCACAGAGTCGGACACGACTGAAGCGACTTAGCAGCAGCAGCAGCAGTTCTTCCACATTGCCATGACTCCACTATCACCTGCCTTGTTCCAGAAAGAGTTTTACTGTGGGTACCTACTGACAGACTAATACACAGAAAATGAGCATTTCCATATGATGACTTCTATAAAATAATTGGCTTTGATCTTAAGAAAAAAAAAAGATTTAACACGAGAATGCAGCTTTTTCTCAAGACATGGAGAAAAGAGAGGAAGGATGAGAAGATGAGAAGTTGGCAAACTAGAAATGAGACAAGTGACAAAAATGCATCTATATTCTCATGGAATCAATTTTTAACTCGACTCAAATAAAATCTCCAACACAGTATTTTTTAAAGGAAAGAAATCGCTCTAATAATAAGAACCCACTGGGTCTAAGGGTGACTGCACATACCTGGACAAAGGTCTGTCTGGGCACGGTCACCACGCAAGTGCCCCAGAAGCCTAGGAGAATGTGTGCATGCTAAGTTGCTTTAGTTGTGTCTGATTCTTTGCGACCCCATGGACTGTAGCCCACCAGCCCCCTCTGTCCATAGGATTTCCCAGGCAATAATACTGGAATAGGTTGCCATGCCATCCTCCAGGGCTCAAACCCATGTCTCTTGCATCTCTTGCAGTGGCAGGTGGGTTCTTCACCACTACCACCACCTAGGAAGCCCAGGCCTAGGGGATTCACCAGCAAATTATATAGATTAACTATCTCCCACATTACATGCGTCTTTAAAATATGCTTCCAGCGTGTGTCATGTTGGAAAAGTTATAGCAAATTAATAAGGATCTCAACATGCCTGAGAATACTTGGGGTATAACAATGAAGTCATTACTCTTTATCTCCCTGAATTCCAAGAAAGCAAGAAATAGCAGCACAATAAAAGATCTTTCATATAACAGTTGATTAGAAAATATGGCCTGCAGATAGTCAGGCTCTTGTCGCATTTTGCACATTAAAAATCCAAATATGCCAGAGAAACTGGGAATTTTAACCCCCCACAGCTTTAACACAAAGGATCACATTAATAAGATACAATTTAGATTTGCATTTTTTAATAAGCTCAGGATCAAAGAAAATGCATAGCTGAAGGGGTATTAAGCTGTGTGCACACAAACTGCCTACTACACACTGAAGGGAGAAAACACGTGTTCCCCCTGCAGGAAGGCACCTATAATTTGAGAAGTAGAAAATGTATTCTTTCTCTGTTCATGATCTCCACTGCTTAATAATTTCCAAGCATTTCATATCAGTCCAGGTAGATTCATTACTAATCTACTTAAAGACTCAGCCCATCCCTAATGTTGTACCTTCTGACATGTTCATTGAGGGCATTCAAAAAAAGGACCTGATCTAGGACTTAACGTCTTATGCACACTTCCAGTTATGTAAAGATAAAAATAAGTCCCTTACCTCCGGGTGGGTCAGATACAAGAGTGGTTTAGTATTTATAAAAATAAAGCCACTACCATTTTAAAGGGCTTTCCTGGTGGCTCAGTAGTAAAGAATCCATCTGCCAGTGCAGGAGCTGTGGGTTCAATCCCTGGGTCAGGAAGATCTCCTGGAGAAGGCAACCCACTCCAGTATTTTTGCCTGGGAAAGTCTTCTAAAGCTTGGAATCAGGGTCCCAGGGGCCAAGAGAGACTCATACAGAATCTTCCTTCTTAACATGTTCCAAATGCTCCAAGAATGACCCACTGGGGGCAGGTCAATTACAGCCTTCTAAAGATTATTGGTTATATCACTTAATATTTACAGCTTTCTAAAGATTACTAGTTATATCAGTTAACATTTATGGAGGGTTGACTATATGTCTAGGCTGGTGTCAACTGAGCACTCTACCCACATCATCCTACTCTGTTCTCCCCATTTTAAAGATGAGGAAATGGAGGCCCAGAAAGGCGAGGTGCTGGGGCTGTGATTTGAATTCAGGCAGAGGCCTCACCTCTCGGTCCACTGCATTCCTGAAGGCCTGCTGCCCCTCCTCTCTCTCTCCTTCTTGCTCCCCCAAACCCCAGGCCAGCATATTCCCAGTCCAGCATATTCCTCTTCCTCTCTCTATTCTGATGAACAGGATTCCAGTGCTCTCCGCTGGCTGCTAAAACCAAAAAAGGGTATTGAGGCAAGACCCTTTTATAAGCCCCAAATGGGCTTTCAGTGCCTAGGTTTCCAAAAGACACACCCAGGTTCTTAGTTCCCTCTATGAATTAACCAGGTGGAGGTGGTTTCTGTTATCCCCAACCACTGAAACCACTGAGGGAGAAACACTCCAAAGGGGAAGCTTGATACTTTATGCTACTGATGAAGGAAGTCCCCTCCCAGACAGGGAGGCTACAAACACACACCCACCACAAGGCAAAACTGGGAGGGGCATGCATTAAGTCACAACCATCAACTCTGTGAGGGCAGGTAGCCAATGATCATTAACCGGGGACTGGAGCAGTAACTTATCACTGGATAAAATGGAACTGGAGATGATACTTGAGTGGAAATGACGAATCTGCCAGGAGGATGAGAGGTTCAAGCTCCTATGGCAAAATGGAAGGAAAAGAGCCTGCCCGGAATCCGTGACTGTCAGTGAAGAGGGCAGAGAGCTGGCCTGGTGGTTGGTGAGGGCAGGAGGACAGATCCATGATGACCACCTGGCAGGCTGGGAGCCGTGGAATCCGGGATGTGCAGAGGCTGATGACAGGTGGTCATTCATTTATTTATTCAGTTATTGAGCATCTACTGTGTTCCAGGAGTGAACCACAGCTTAGATTCAGTGAGGGAGAGAAGCAAGAAAAACAAACAAATACATAAACAAGATACATAAAATCGTGGTAAGAGGAACAATCAATTCTACCGCCCCACTATAGGGGGAGAAGTCAAGGAAGAGCTTTCCCAGATCTCAAGGATTAAGCCAAGCTTGCTGACTTGGAGACACCAGGAAGGCGACTACTGTGTCTAGAACACAATGTGAGAGGGAGAAGGGATAGGAAATAAGATGGAAAAGCTGGCAAGGGTCAGGTATGCAGATTCAGAAGCCCAGGAAAGCATCTGGATAGCATCCTAAGTGCAACGGGAAATCACTGAAGAGTTCTCATCAAGGAAGTGACAAGACCCAACTCATGTCTGCTGGGTGGACAGTGGATGGGCATGGTGGTGTTAGGTGGACCAGAGAGGAAGCAGGAATACCAGCTGGGAGGCTACTGCAATTATTTAGTACCCTCCATGCTATGTAATATCACAATATCATCTTCATGACCACCATTTAACAATGTTCACCCAAACGCCCCTCTCCAACAGCATATTCACCCACTTGGTAGCAGTCAGGTATCAGTTCAGTTCACTTGCTCAGCCGTATCCATCCGGCTTTTTGAGACCCCATGGACTGAAGCATGCCAGGCCTCCCTGTCCATCATCAACTCCCAGAGCCTATTCAAACTCAAGTCCATCACGTTGGTGATGCCATCCAACTATCTCATCCTCTGTTGCCCCTTCTCCTCCCGCCTTCAATCTTTCCCAGCATCAGGGTCTCTTCTAATGAGTCGGTCCTTTGCATCAGGTGGCCAGAGTATTGGAGTTTCAGCTTCAACATCAGTCCTTCCAATGAACACTCAGGACTGATCTCCTTTAAGACTGACACATTGGATCTCCTTGCAGTCCAAGGGATTCTCAAGAGTCTTCTCCAACGCCACAGTTCAAAAGCATCAATTCTTTGGCATTCAGCTTTCTCTATAGTCCAACTCTCACATCCATATATAACTACTGGAAAAACCATAGCTTTGACTAGATGGACCTTTGTTGGTAAAGTAATGTCTCTGCTTTTTAATATGCTGTTTAGGTTGGTCATAGCTTTTCTTCCAAGGGGCAAGCATCTTTTAATTTCATGGCTGCAGTCACCATCTGCAGTGATTTTGGAGCCCCCCAAAATAAAGTCTCTCACTGTTTCCATTGTTTTCCCATCTCTTTTCCATGAAGTGATGGGACCAGAAGATATGATTTTAGTTTTTAAATGTTGAGTTTTAAGCCAACTTTTCCACTCTCCTCTTTCACTTTCATCAAGAGGCTCTTTAGTTCTTCTTCGCTTTCTGCAGAAAGTGCAGAAGTCAAGAAAAACTTTCTGCAGTCACTTATATTCCAATTTAAATATGCAGTGTCTTTTATGCATTTATTTATTTGGATGTTATCTCAAAATCGCACACCTTTGCTACCATGATCACAGGACAAAGCTGTACATGGACAAAGTGGACATCTTACATAATTTAAACTTATTTTAGTACCTGCTGCACTAGATAAGCTAAGCTGATGACATTTTACTATTGAGCAAATAGCTATTGCTGAGGTTACGCAGGGAGTAGAAAATAAATCCTTTTCTGTGTGTGTGTGCTCACTCGCTCAGTGGTATCCAACTCTTTGCAACGCCATGGACTATAGCCCACCAGTCTCCTCTGTCCATGGGATTTTCCAGGCAAGAATACTGAAGTGAGTTGCCATTTCCTCCTCCAGGGGACCTTTCTGACCCAGGAATCGAACCTGTGTCTCCTGAATTGGCAGGCAGATTCTTTACCACTGAGCCACTTGGGAAGCCCTGAAAGTTTTTTTACTGAACACAAAACCATATGTCAACACTGGACTGAGTACTTTATAAACCTAGTCTTATTTAATGGACAGAACAATCAATCAACCAACCATCCATCCATCCAACAAATAAATACCTTCAGAGGTCCTCTTTACTGTCCCAATTTTAAAGATCAAGAAACAGACGCAGGACCGTTAAGTAATCTGTTTAACAGTACAAAGCCAGCAATCTATGGAGTTCCTGAGCCAGGGGAGCCGGTTAGAAGATGGATACCAGAATTTTCAAAGGATGCAGAGACAAGGGAAGTAAGCGGAGTTCTGAACAAAAAGTAAGACTTTCTCAGAGCACCCACGGCTACGATTTCACCATGCCCTCTCCCTTTATAAAGTTTCTGGAATTCCTAGAGCAGAAGTGGGTTACTACAGGGGAGGACTAGGACAGTTGTGAAAAGTCAGCAGTCTCCTATGGCTACCTGGTCAGGGTCAGGGCCACTGTGGAGCAACAGGGCTTTATAAAATCCATCCCACCGAAGCCATGCTAGAGTTCCTGACAAGTTGGGTGTTACCTGCTGCTTTGGAAATTAAACAGTCATCACCTTACGATGTCAGCTTGGATAGCTTCCTGTTTGAGAGTTCTTTAAAAAGTAGTACTTCTACTATCTCTGAAAGTAAATAACGAACTTTCTAGAAAATAGGAACATATATCAATGACTTGAGATAGACAAAAATTTCTAAAACTAAACACAAAGAGCAGGTATCATAGAAAAAACTGATGAGTTGGAACACAGTAAATAAACAAACTTTTGTTCATCAAATGATATCATTTCAAAAATGAAAGGCAATATATGGTGTGGCAGGAGATATCTGCAATATATTTATCTGACAAAGGGCTTGTATCAGGGCTTTATAAGCACTCTACAAATGAATCACAGAAAGACAGATGGACCAGTTGAAAAATGGGCAAAGCACTCAAACATACATTCACTAAAGACAACTTTCAAGTGGCCGAAAAAAACAATATAAAGTGCTCAATATCTTTAGCCATCAGAGAAATGCAAAATAAAACTGCAATGAGATCCCACTACACACCCACCAAGACAGCTAAAACGAAGGGACACATTTTTTAAAAATATGTAAGGGAGATTTTGGAGCTTGAAGTTTTCTTATAGCCTACTGGTGGGAGCATCAATTGGTACAACCACTTTGGAAAAATAAACTGGTAGCATAAAACTGAATATAAACATTATAATTTTACTTAGCATAAAAGTATGTACATACTCACCAAAAGAAACATACAAGAATTTTTAAAACTTTTTATTCTGTATTGAGGTATAGCTAATTAGCAAGGCTGTTATACTTTCAGGTGCCCAGCAAAGGGACTCGGTCAAAAATATACATGTATGCATTCTCTTGCAAACTCCCCTCCCACCCAGGCTGCCACATAACATTGACCAGAGTTTTATTGGAACATTATCCATAGCCCCAAACTGGATATGACCAAATGTCTAACAACTATAGAGCAGACAAACTGTGACGTATTTTTTATTCTGTATTGAGGTATAGCTAATTAGCAAGGCTGTTATACTTTCAGGTGCCCAGCAAAGGGACTTGGTCAAAAATATACATGTATGCATTCTCTTGCAAACTCCCCTCCCACCCAGGCTGCCACATAATGACCAGAGTTTTATTGGAACATTATCCATAGCCTCAAACTGGATATGACCAAATGTCTAACAACTATAGAGCAGACAAACTGTGACGTAGTCACAGGATGGAATACCATATAGCAATGAATACAAATAGACTGTCACACCATGCGTCACTCCAGGCGGCAACATGGATATATCTCACGAACATAATAAAGTTGTGTAAACAGGAAGAAGCCTCAAAAAGCACATATTACATAATTTCCATGTATGAAATGTGGAAATGGGCAAACTTAATCCATGCTGAAAGAGGGCAGAATAGGGTGACTACCTCTGGGGGAACAGTGACCAGGAGGGTACAGAGTGGGCTCCTGGACGCTGGCAATGCCCTATTTCTCCATCAGGTGCTGTTTCCATGGCTGGGTTCACTCTGCAAAGTTACATCTAGCTGTACAGTTAACTTCAGTGAAAAGTTAACTTTAAAAATACCGACTCCTAACACCTTCATCACAAACACATATTGAGCACCTATAATATACGAAGTCCTGGCCTGCAGCAGAGAGGAAAGGAGATCTGCTCCTGCATAAGACCAGGTCCCCCCACTTCCAGCTTTGAAGTTCCTGAGTCCCACCCCCTTGGCTGCTGCTGACTAATCAGTGGAGACTATTAAATCAATAGACAATTAACCAGACACTAACCAGGGGATATCCAACTGAAAGCAACTGTACCAGTTCATCAGAAAAGGGAATCACCGTGAGTAACAGAGTCAACAGTCCAGAACCTTACCTGTGTTCTAGAGCAGGGGGTTATAGACTAGACATAGTAAAGCTGAAAATACTTGCTACTTTCAGTCTCCTCTTAAATTAATACTATCATAAGAGTTTCTCAGAACTCTTATATGTCAAGAATTTGATGTCATTTAATCCTCACAGCAGTCCAAGGAGATATATCTTATTATTCCCAAACTTAAAATACGAAAATAGATTTAAAGCAGGTGAAGTACCTTGCCGCCGGTCACAAAGCTGATGACTGGCAGAACAAAACGAATTCAACGCAGGTTCCTGCGCTTGCATACCTTTCAAGAACTGGTGGCTCTTAAAGCAACACAGAGACACACTCTCCCTCTAAATCCTCCACCCACTAGTCAAGGTAGGGAAGAGGTAAACAAAGGACGCCACCTGCCACCTGCCACCTGCCTGTCACTCACAGGGTGCGGACAGGCAGCCCCAAGGTAAGAACGATTTGCTCCGAATCCTCCATCAGCATCTAGAGAAGGCCCTGGTGGAAACAAAGACCTTTCTTCCAGAGCCCAGAAAGTGATCAAACATTAATGGAATACAAGATGATAAAATATGATTTTATATTTCACTGCCCAGATTCACGGATTTGCTGGGCAATTTTTATCAACCGTCAGATTCAAGGAAACCCGGTGAACAAAGGCAAGCTCTGAAAGCAGTGTGCTGGGGAAAATGCGAGAAGGCACAATTAGTCTTCTAGCACCTCATGAAAAATTGAAGGGGTGGCTGTCAGGGTGTAAACAGCCCTGCTTCCGTGCCACAAAGCCATCCCGCCAGATGCATGGCAGAGCCATAGTGCTTTACAGATTCGGTAAAAAATAGACGGTTATAAAGACCAACCCTGGGTGATGAATCTAGCCCGATGGAAAGGGAGAAGCCCTTTGTGGGAACAGGCTTTCCCGCACACCCGCTGAAAGAAAATGCTAGAAAACAAAGAAGGCCACCATTCCACACAGACCTGGGTGGCCCCGAAAAATCGGCTGCATGTGAAGCTGGTACCTAACGAGATTATTTGCGTCCACAAATGGGTCTCTTGAGTCAAGGAAGAAAACGATGAAGGGCTCCACGTTCAACCAAGCTGAAGGGCGGGACAGCACCGCAGCTTTCTGAACGGCTCCTGCTTCCAGAATTAGATGGTGGATTGGCCAGGACAACAAAAGAAGACTCCTTTTAATGAGAATGATCTGTCACCACCGCATCAATCGGATTAATGTAACGGGACTATTTCAAAAGGAGGAAATTACAGGTCATTAGGAGTAATTTCAAATTAAGTTATGGGTTTCAATGATTTTCTTCAGTGTTCCACAGAATTTACCGAGAATTTTATTTTGCATGTTTCATTCAGAAGTAATATTTACATGATTTTACAAACCTTGCCTGTGTTTAGAGCCGTGTGGTAGTCGGAATGCTGAGATACAACTAAAACTGTTTCAAAACTCTGTCTCGCCTCCCACGTCTGCCAGTGTTTTTTCCAGTTCCATCGATCACACGTTCCATCCCAACTGATTCTTTATTTATTTTATTCAGTGATAAAACAAACACCTCCATTCCAGGTTGTTTACAAAGCGGTTTGATAATCTGATTCCAACTAAACGGCTAAGTACTACAATAAGAACAAAAATCTAAATCACGTTAACCATCTGTTTTTGGCTGACAAAGGCAACAAATGGAAAGGTTACGTTGATACTCTTCTGCATTTCATCTGTGCTATTGTGGAAGGAAAACCCAATTAGAGAGGGTATTTCATTGTAGGCTTTACACTGTTTCTCTTTTGTTCTTTAATTTGAGTTACACCCATTGTTTTACCAAACTAGGGGAGGGTTCATTATCTCCTCCTCCAATGTGTGGCACTATTGTGCCCTCATTTATAAATTTAACATTCCCAATGCTGGCTAATTATAACCAGCTACTCTCAACTAACGAATAACTCCTTTGCAGTTTAGCAGCAGAAACTGTCTTCAAACCACGAGACAACAATGAACTCGATCGCAACCCAACAATGGACTCGATCACAACCCGCGTTGGTCTCCCATGTCGAATGAATCAGGTGAGAACTCAGTGAAAAGGTGCTTTCAAACATTACACATTTAAAGGAAAGGTAAATCCAAACACTTCCTCTGGCCTCAGCTCTCTGGATGCCTTACGTGAGTGGGCAGTAAAATCTGGAGGTAGAGTATTCCAAAAGAGTTCATTGAGAAAGTCTTGCAGGCTGACCTGAATGCAAATTTCTCTCCAGGTGGATTCCCAAGTAGGGTTCTAGTGATTTCTTCTGAGAGTCTGATTCGCAAAAGCTGCAAGATTCGGGTGTCAAATGCCCAGGAGAGGCAGACATGCTGTTTCTTGCACATTTCTGAACTAGCCGCCTGGGGAATACTCAGCCCACCTGCTCTCAGGTCACTAATGGCAAAAGGAGACACCATCTGTTCTACTACTTTCCACAGAATCTAGCGTTCTGCTTGACCAGGCCTTCATGCTTCTGAACACACCGCCCCTACGCCCTTAGCACCTCCTTGCCCTTCTGCCAATTTCCTCCTTGTCCCTAAAGAAAAAGCCTTCCCTGCCAGCTTGGCCAGGCTGCCTTTGTCCTCCACGAGGCTTGTCTACTTCTGGGCCAGGCCACACTCTCACAGAACTGGTGACCTCTGTCCAGCACTTGTGGGCAGGTCTGTCTGTCCTGCTAAACTGAGAGTTCTTTACTACAGAGCTACCTTCATAAGCTTTGCATTCCTAGTGCCATATACAGCAGTGATTCCTGATGAAGGACTGAGTGAATGGATAGACAGATGGCCACAGAGTCCAGCTCTTGTCCTGAATCTCAGGGATGGTGATGAGGGGCATCTCTGATGTGCTCTGATGTTCCCCTGTGCTGTGCTTCGTCACTCAGTCATGTCCGATTCTTTGCAACACCATGGACTGTAGCCTGCCAGGCTCCTCTGTCTGTGGGACTCTCCAAGAAAGAATACCAGAGTGGGTTGCCATGCCCTCCTCCAGCGGTTCTTCCCAACCCAGGGAATGAACCCAGGTCTCCCACATTGCAGGCGGATTCTTGACCATCTGAGCTACCAGGCAATCCCCTAGCTTTGCATAAACACGGCAAACCTGAACTGACCGGAACCTTCTGTTCCTCAAAGAATAAGTTTGGCAAGTCTAAAAACCTCCAACTAGGAAGATCATCATCCATCCTGGAGTTACTTCTACTAACTAGTCCTGGTGGTGTATGACCTGTTATTCCCGCTTTCACTAGGAGTTGTCCCTGAGTTGTGCTGATGCAGAATCCCTATCAGATCCATCCCCTCTCCTACCCACCAGTGGAGGCAGTAAGTACACTCTGCAAAGAGTCAACATCCATGGGCTGGAAGGTGAGACGGTTACCCCTGGTCATCATGCTGCCCAGAGACTGTTGTAGTCAGAGTGACCCCATGACTGAAGCTCTCCCTTGTGCCAGTGATCAAGCGCATTCAGAAAGGCCATGACCAGATTTCTGGACTGAAAGCTCCCTGAGGGCTGGGATCAATGATGGGCACGGTGGCAGGCTCAAAAGCTATTTGTCAAAGGAATGATTCGGGCAAACACTTGGATGGTGGGCAAAAACAGGGGGTTTGCTGTGCATTTCACTCCTGAGGAAGGTCTGCAGGCCCAAATAGATGGCTCCGTGCAAGCTGGAGTTGAACATCAGGCGTTTAATGCAAGGCAGGCATGAGGCATGAGGTCCTGGAGCGGGGCCAGGCCGCTAGACAGGAGACCATCAGTCCAGAGGAGAAGCCAGCAGTGCTGGGAGGACAGAGTCAGCCTGAAGACACTGGGGTCTAGCCAATGCTCAGCGGATGCTGGATCCACCAGAGATGAGGAAGAGGGAGGAGAGACCTGTTCCCCCGGGGAACACTCAGGGAGCACAAAACAAAGAGGGTTCCCGCAGAAAGCTGGAGCCCAGAGTCCCGGGGGCTACCCTGGTGCAAGGGCAGTGGGTGCCCAGGGGCGAGCTCACTGGGGTGGACGGTGCTCCAAGCTCGGTAGCAGTGCTGAAGACCACACACTGACACAACCTCCACCCCCACAAATGATGCACTCACACACCCTGGGCCCCTCGGTGCCACCAAACACAGGGGCCGCCCACCGTCCACAGCAGACTGTTGCGCTGGAAGGCAAGAGTGCACTCTCACACCCTGAGAGAAACGGCTACGTTAGAACCAGATGCCAGCGTGTGTCCTCATGGTATTTAAATACGGATGACATAGCCATGGACCAAAATGAGTGAGCACAGGCCAAAATGGTGGAGGAAGGGCAAACCAGTCTCTGTCCTGACCTCAAAGTCACAAAGATCTGGGCCCCAGGCTACCTTCTGGCCCAGCCTCTCTGAAGGGGGGCAGGGTAACCCAGAACCCCACTGTCCCCAGCTCCCTCTGCACCCGTGGATCTTCCAACCCAGGCTTCCCTCACGTGCCCCTCAGCACTGGAGGAAAGGGGTCACCTGAAGAAGCTTTCCTGAGTCCCACAGCCCCGGGCCATCCTGGCTCAAAAGAAGCGGAGCACGTCTCTTTCTGTTCCCCCTCCTCCCCTGCCCCTCCTCCTGCCTCCTGGCCCAGTCCCCCCCTCCTGAGCGCGCTGTCACTGCAGACCTCCTCAGAGGCTTTACAGGCCACCGCGTGGACGCCGCCCAAGCAGTGACACTGAGTACCGTGACGTGCCCCCCACCGTCCCTCCCAGAATGGGCCCCAGGGGAGAGGAAGCCGCAGTTCTCTGTCGCAGGAAACCTCCCCACCGGACGGGGCTCCTCTCAGGGTCTACAGCTGCATGGTGCCCGGGCCCCTGGGTCTGGCTGGCCGGAAGTGAGAACCCAGAAGGCTCTCCGTACCCGGCAAGGCTTTGGTGTGGCTCACACTGTCCGCAGACAGGTGAGGTGAGAGACTGTGGCTGCGAAGGAGGCGCCAGCCCGCTCTGCTGACCCCAGGTGCCCTCCTGCGGCATGCAGGCCAGAGGTGGCCATCTACAGAGGGCCAGAGGGTAGCACGTGCTTCCCCACCACTCCGCCCCAGAGCTGCATTTAGATAGATTCGGAAGACAAAACACCAATTTGCAATTTACACAACACGCTGGGCTGTGCGAGGTCACTTTGGTCTTGTCTGACTCTTTACGACCCTGTGGACTGTAGTGCGCCAGGCTCCTCTGTCCATGGGATTCTCCAGGCAAGAGTCCTGCGGGTTGCTGTGCCCTCCTCCAGGGGACCTTCCAATCCAGAGATCAAAGCCATGTCTCCTAGGTCTCCCGCCCGTGGCAGGTGGGATCTTTATCACTAGTGTCACCTGGGATGCCCTCACAAATCATATGTTACTAATTAATCCCACCTCCCATTGATGACTGAACCCTAAAGATTCCAATACGCAACACTGATCTTCTTTGCAAAAAACAATTATGTGATTTTTTTTTTTCCCCCCACCAACCAGTATATTAAGGACATCCTTCCTGGCCACCACATAGAACCTCCTCATCCATGCCATCAACTTCACTCTACCCCCCTGTAAGAACTCTCAGTTATTCCCCGGTCCCCTGTTGCTGAACATAAAAGATTTTTTTTTTTCCTTTTGGCTTTTATTTTCTGTTGTTACAAATAATGTGGCAATAAGTATTCCAGACTTTGTCTTTAGGCACCACATTTTTACCCTAAATTCCTAGAGACGGGACAGCAGAATCATAGGAAAGGCTATTTTTAATTTTAAAAGACACTGTCAAATTACTCTCCCAAACTGATGTAACCATTTTACATTTCTGCCAACACTATAGAAGGGTGCTTAGCACTTTCCTGTAATAGTTATTTGGGTATATGTCTTATTTTCACAACCAGTCTAGAAAATGCCTAGCGGGCAGCAAGCATCACTTTTGCATCTCTGAGTAGCACAGGCATGGTGTTTCATCTCACTCACACTAGATGCTCAAGGAATATTTGCTGGATGAATGTCAGTGAGAAATCATTAGACATCATTCAAGTGCCTGGAATGAAACCATAATCCACAAGCAATAAACTAAGATCCAGTGTTATACAACATGACAAAGGCATACAATTATCTGTAAGAATAACTGTCCTAAATGGGCTGGAGATCAATGACCAATTAATGGGCAATATAAGTTTCACAAAAGGATGTATTGCCTTTAACAAATCATGCCTTTAGACAACTCCCAAGTGCCAGGGACCACCAGGCACACGGCCATGAATAGATCTGAATCTCCACTCACACACCACATTCAATTCTACGCAAGCTACCATGGGTTCTTGAACTACTCAGAAAGGAGGACACCTGTCAATAACAACAATGAATTATTAATTCTATGGCTACAGGATCTTAATTTACTGCTCACTTTCTCATAGGAAATCCATGCAAGAGTAGAAACCAGGACATACCAAGGGCTGTGTCTCCTTCTCAGCAGGCAACCAGAGACACAGGCTGGTTTTCAGCCTGCAGGATGGACTGGGGAGGCAGAACTCAGTACAGGCGTGAGAGCTAAGCTGCCAACAGGGAGAAGAGAGGTGAGCCCAAGTGCCTCAGGCTTCATTCATAAGACTAACAAGACTGGGGGAGGGGAGTGCATGTTTAAGCACAGTTGGGGAAATTTTGCGATTGAAAACATACTCTTCGTGGTCNTTTTTTTTTTCCCCCCACCAACCAGTATATTAAGGACATCCTTCCTGGCCACCACATAGAACCTCCTCATCCATGCCATCAACTTCACTCTACCCCCCTGTAAGAACTCTCAGTTATTCCCCGGTCCCCTGTTGCTGAACATAAAAGATTTTTTTTTTTCCTTTTGGCTTTTATTTTCTGTTGTTACAAATAATGTGGCAATAAGTATTCCAGACTTTGTCTTTAGGCACCACATTTTTACCCTAAATTCCTAGAGACGGGACAGCAGAATCATAGGAAAGGCTATTTTTAATTTTAAAAGACATTGTCAAATTACTCTCCCAAACTGATGTAACCATTTTACATTCCTGCCAACACTATAGAAGGGTGCTTAGCACTTTCCTGTAATAGTTATTTGGGTATATGTCTTATTTTCACAACCAGTCTAGAAAATGCCTAGCGGGCAGCAAGCATCACTTTTGCATCTCTGAGTAGCACAGGCATGGTGTTTCATCTCACTCACACTAGATGCTCAAGGAATATTTGCTGGATGAATGTCAGTGAGAAATCATTAGACATCATTCAAGTGCCTGGAATGAAACCATAATCCACAAGCAATAAACTAAGATCCAGTGTTATACAACATGACAAAGGCATACAATTATCTGTAAGAATAACTGTCCTAAATGGGCTGGAGATCAATGACCAATTAATGGGCAATATAAGTTTCACAAAAGGATGTATTGCCTTTAACAAATCATGCCTTTAGACAACTCCCAAGTGCCAGGGACCACCAGGCACACGGCCATGAATAGATCTGAATCTCCACTCACACACCACATTCAATTCTACGCAAGCTACCATGGGTTCTTGAACTACTCAGAAAGGAGGACACCTGTCAATAACAACAATGAATTATTAATTCTATGGCTACAGGATCTTAATTTACTGCTCACTTTCTCATAGGAAATCCATGCAAGAGTAGAAACCAGGACATACCAAGGGCTGTGTCTCCTTCTCAGCAGGCAACCAGAGACACAGGCTGGTTTTCAGCCTGCAGGATGGACTGGGGAGGCAGAACTCAGTACAGGCGTGAGAGCTAAGCTGCCAACAGGGAGAAGAGAGGTGAGCCCAAGTGCCTCAGGCTTCATTCATAAGACTAACAAGACTGGGGGAGGGGAGTGCATGTTTAAGCACAGTTGGGGAAATTTTGCGATTGAAAACATACTCTTCGTGGTCTTCTGAAACTCCAAGTTTTCTTCACTGAGGTCACTGGGAGATCAATTCTCTAATCTGATGCTTCTCCCATGACTCACAGCATCTGATGTGCTGTTTCTCCTGCTGGTTCGGAATCCAAGACTCTCACCTTCCAACTCCCAAACACGTAGATTCTCATGTAGGATAAACCCCACCATGTTGTAGAAGAACAAATTTGGAAATAGTGGCGTTTCTGTAACAGAGCCTGGAAACCACCTAAGTCAAGAAGGAAGCCGATTACAACTACGCCATGAAAAAAGGGCATCCTTTGCAAAATCCACTACTATTATGCACAAAAATTGTAAGCTCATCTGCAAATGGCTCACATATAAGCTCATTTTCAAATGGCCCTTGTTAACAAAGCACTGAGGGCCATTTAAGACACTCAGAATTCCCTTAGGCCATAACGTCAGATAGTAACACTCAGCTAAGAAGGGGTTTGTTTTCCATGTTGCTTCCTGCTTACCACTTTCCCCCTCAGGTTCATAGGATTATCTTCCTGAATTTGTTATCTGGGACTCTCCTGAGTTCTGACATCATGTCTTATCAGCTCTCCCAGAATCCAAAGGTGCCAAGACTGGGTTAAGCCAGCAGTAACTGGACCTGGAGTCTCTGCAGCTGGATCAGAGCGGGAGAAAGTCAAGCCAGAGACGGTCAGGGACCCAGGTCTAGGTAGAGAGAGGCAGAGATCAGAGATCCTATAGAGTAGCATTAACTCTAGTCTCAGAGCTCAGAGCATCACTTCTCCATCAGCTTTGGTGAACACTTGAACACCAAATTAATCAGTGAGGAAGTGGCTGGGGGCTGAGGCAATCTTGATGGCCTCCCTGAACTGCTGCCTTCCTGGGCAGGACTTCCAAAGCTCGGCTGGCTCACAGTCCCTTCTTGTCACGTGGTCAGGCCTCACAGTCCATCCCAAAGTTCATCTACAGAGCCTCTGGAGAACGTACACACACACACACACACACAATGCATACACACACACACACGGACACTTCACTTAATGCAAAAAGCTCACAGGAGTGCAAAAATCCCATGTTTAAAACTTTCAACCATCAAAATAGATTTTTTAAAAGACAGTTATTCCATCCTTCAAAGGACCCTGTGTTGTGACAGTTGTACAGCTCTGTGAATATGCTAACAAGCACTCTAAAGGGTGACATCATGCCTGTGATGTCACTTTAGTCGTGTCTGACTCTTTGGGACCTCATGGCTGTAGCCTGTCAGGCTCCTCTGTCCAAGGGATTCTCCAGGCAAGAGTACTGGAGTGGGGTGCCACCGCCTTCTCCAGGAGATCTTCCCAATCCAGGGATCAAACCTGTGACTCCTACACTGCAGACAAATTCTTCACCACTGAGCCACGGGGGGAAGCCCAAAGGGTGATGTCAATGGTATGCAAAGTATAACCCACTTGCTTAAAAAAAGACACCGACTTAGAAAAGACTTTTTGCCAGGGCTGCGCCTGCCCTGAGTGGAAGGACGAGGTGACTAGATTCACAAAGACAGATTTTGGATCTGGAGGCTCTGTCTTACAAAGGGCAAGATATACCTTCATGTGGAACAGAATGGAAAGACAGCCACCTCCTCATTGTAACGGTCACAAGGCAACTGACCACTCTCATGCCACAGGCTGCTGCTGGCAGGCGACCCCTGGTCCACAGTGTGGGAAAGGCCAAGTGCCCCACGCTTAATCTCTCTGGGCCTGGACGGGGAAATCAATGTAATGACCCATAAGAGAAGCCCACTCATAAAGAAGGTCACTGAACACCTCTGGTTATTAGCTGGCTCTTCAGGAAAGAGAATACCATAAAAATCTGTGAATAGGGCATAACCCCATGCTCCATTAACACATGCGAGTTGAGGAGGAAAAGGACTCAGGAGCATTCTAAATAACATTTTCAGTCTCATTTCTGTATATGTCCACCACCCTTGCTGGCGTTTAGCATTCACTAAGTGCCTAGAAGCCAGGTACTTGCTAGAGAAACACCAAGGGCCGACACACCAGATGAGCTATCTGTTCTGAACTCATGGAAGACGTTGTTGGAAAAAAGCTCATCCACAGACCAAAATTTCCAGCATCACAATCCTTCAAGGCCCATTTCATCGCTGGTTGTCAGTTGCTAAGTGCAAATGCCCGGCAGCATCTTGAAATTCATGTGAATTCATGAATAAATACAATTTGCTCCTTGGAAACAGGCCTTGGCCTTTCCCAGGAGGCCTCCCTCCCCGCTAGGCTGGGCTGCCTCCCTCCCCCCTTATGAGATGGCCCAAGGCAGGTCCACAGAAGCAAAGCACATGGCCCTTACTTAGGGGTCCTGGGTCCCCCACCATCCCTTTGCAGACTGGAAGGCATATGGTGACTGTGGGGGTTACGGAGGCAAGGGGACCCTGGCTGAGCCACAACCTCACACTCTCCTTCAACGCTGGTCACAGGTCTTCTTCATATTTAGGGACTGACTCAAGTGAACCCTTGAGGGTCTGTGTCCTCAGTTTAATCCTTCTCCCCAGCACCAGGGTGATGGCGGACATTGCATGCCAGTGGGCCCTACACAATGTCAACGCTGTGGATGCTCCGTAGATGCTCCCACTGAACCCCTTGGTGCTGTTCAGCTGACATCATTCCTGTCCCTGAAGAGGTCTGCACAGCCCTAGAGTCCCTGAGGGGATTGACAAAGGACAGCCGTGCTTCTTAGCCCCTCTTGTCATGTGGGTTCTGTGTGCCCCAGACAGAATGCTGGCTAATTCAGACTGACAAGCCCAAAGATCACACTCTCCTGGATGGCCTGTCACACCCCAGCTCCTCATTACTGGATGTCTGGATGCACCGTATCCACGAGCAACCTGAGGCGAGGTACCACTCACAGAGCTTCAAACCCCCTAGCACCTCTCCTATTCTGCATTTCCCTTTGAATACAAATTCAACACTGGCCCCTAAAAACCTCAGACTGCTCGGTTTTCGGTAGTTTTTGTGTAACCAATTAGTCTCTTTTGTGCTGTAGGTCCTGCTTGGGTTTGGGCTAGAGTGAACAGCATTTAAAATGAAGGCATTGTTTATTCACAAATCAAATAAGCTCCTGACAGCTGCCCCAGTGGCTTCCTCATTCAGTTAAATTAATGCCCAAGGCCTCAGGGTGAATGGTCTTCTGGGGAGAATGTGGGCATTTATTTTCGGATTCCCATTTGGTGTTGGGTCTTTTAATGCCAAATCCTATTTAATGTACTTGTGTTATGTTAAACTGTGTGCAAATTTATTCTATGGACTACTTGACAGAATTCGTACTATTAAAGTCAGATACGATTTGCACTTGAAAAATAAGATCTTTACTTCACTTCCAAACAACAGCAACTCAGTGTCACCCTTAGCAAGGGAAGCCTGACCGGACCTGTCCTCCCTCCCTTGTTTTTTTCCCATCGACCAGTGTCAAAAAGGTCATTTAAAAGTACGGCTGACATCTTGTTCCTCACTTATGAAATCATTCATGAGAAATTTTTGGAAGATTTCTTATAAAAAAAAAAAAAACAAACTATTTTTCTTTCCACGTATGTTACTGACACTACTTTCCGATATTGTGTTTTCTCATTCTACCTTGCAAGGACAGACAGCTCTTAATAACGAGTTACTGGATTTTATAACTGGCCTTCAGACTCTCTTCTCTGGAAATACCAGGCTTCTCAGAGCTTTTAGCCCTAAAATCTCTGCACCTGCGTTAAGTTTTGAATCAACTAGTCTGAAGTTTCTTTGGTGGTTCTCTCTTAAATACCTTGGCCTGTCTTCAACACATCCCAGTGGTCAAAAACATCCTAAGAATGCTCAAAAGAGCAGACATATAAAGACTCTGCATTGCGATATTTTGTTTTTATCACTCAAATATGCATCTCCTATCGTGGATTGTTGGTGGTGTTCAGTCGCTCAGTCCTGTCCAACTCTCAGCGATCCCATGGACTGCAGCACGCCAGGCTCCCCTGTCCTTCATCATCTCCCAGAGTTTGCTCAGATTCATGTCCATTGAATCAGTGATGCTATCTAACGCCATCTCATCCTCTGCTTCCCCCTTCTTTCTGCTCTCTCGCTGATTCAGATCAACTACCCACCCACAGTCATTAACAGCATTTTCTTTGGTCACTTCTAACCAGGATAAGACTGGGGAATTATTGCTACTCTCCCAGCCCACAGAACAATTCTGGAAGCCACTGTGCAGCTATGAAGTTTTCAGTTTCTGCCTTGGTCTTGGGCTGTCTGTCTCTATCTATCTCTGTCTTTTCTAACACATACACACACACACACACATACACACACACACGAACATCCTCCTCATATACACATGAAAGAGAGACAGAGACAGGAACGTGACCTCATGGCGAATTAAACCCATTCCCATACCTATCCTTGTTTTGTGGGGCCAATTCCCTTATCTCTTGCATCTTCAGTTAATCTCGATCTCCCCACAGTCTTTTTCTGTGCATAAATATATTCAGATCCCCTCTCCAAAAAACACCTCCCCTTAGCTCCTCAAATTGCCATGGTACTATGGACAGCCCCAGTTCCTGCCCTGAAGTTAACACTGCAATCCCTTTTCTTACCCTTTCCTTAACAGACCCACCCATTCCTTTAACTCTGATTTCAGCCAAAACCTGCCATGGAACTTCCTCCCTTGAAAGATCCAACGCCCTCCTTAATCTCAAATCCAGCAGTGTGTTCTCAGACGTATTTTCTTTAACCTTGAAATAGCAGGAGACTGTCAACTGTTCCCTTCATGGGCTTCCCTCCCTGACACCAGACTCTCAAGGTCTTCCTAATTTGCCATCTGCTCTGCAAGTCTTTCCCATATCAGTACTTAGGCTAAAAAATTCCTCAAACTTGAACTTGTCTTCCTGCTGTCACCGACTGTCTGACTCCAACCCACCACTGCAGGTCCAGCTCCATGATGCCTTTGTCTTTGCTCCCCTCTGTCTTTTTCTCCCCTGAACAACTGTTAACACTTTATCTGATGCCACCCTCTTCCTCTCTACCTCAAGGTCATCTCTATTCACATCATTCCCTCCCTGGCCAGATCCTAACCTTGTTGCTGATGGAGACTGTCTCCATCCTCTTAAAACCTCTGTGCATTTGGCCCAGTGCCTAGTATGGAACCCCTGCTGCATGCTGAAGAAGTTCATTTTCAAAATTAGCTGTGACTCAAGTCGTTTTTTTTCCTTCCCAGTTTCTTTGTTAGACTCTCAACTTGTGGCCCTGGAAGACGAAAGCTGTCAGACTGTATTGTGCAGAATAATCCAGATAACCTGGAATTTAAGATGGAGATTGTCAGGCTCTGCCCTCAGATCAGCTGAAGCGGTGGGTCTAGGCCCACTCTCCAAAACCTGTATCTTCTTCAAGCATTCTGTGATACCACGACACACTTCGAGGAAGCCTGCTTTCTACTCAGAATCTCAATTATAATCCTGCCTGTGAAATACCCATGAGAGTTAACCTCTGGATCAGGTGCAAAGATCAGTCCTGATTCATGAAATTCTTAATTCTTATTAAGAGTCAGTGGTCATAACCTTTTTAGGTAAAACAGGTAAATGTGATTGTCCATCGATAATTATTCATTGAGAAGCTACTAGGTACAAGGGACTGTTCTAGGTACTTGGGATGTGGCAATGAGTTAGACAAAGCTGAAAAGCCTGCTCACCAGAGACTTTTGGAGGAGCCTGGGCATCAGTTCAGTTCAGTTCAGTCACTCAGTCGTGTCCGACTCTTTGCCACCCCATGAATCGCAGCACGCCAGGCCTCCATGTCCATCACCAGCTCCCGGAGTTCACTCAGATTCATGTCCATCATGTCCGTGATGCCATCCAGCCATCTCATCCTTGGTCGTCCCCTTCTCCTCCTGCCCCCAATCCCTCCCAGCATCAGAGTCTTTTCCAATGAGTCAACTCTTCGCATGAGGTGGCCAAAGTACTGGAGTTTCAGCTTTAGCATCACTCCTTCCAAAGAACACCCAGGAATGACCTCCTTCAGAATGGACTGGTTGGATCTCCTTGCAGTCCAAGGGACTCTCAAGAGTCTTCTCCAACACCACAGTTCAAAAGTATTAATTCTTTGGCGCTCAGCCTTCTTCACAGAACAACTCTCACATCCACACATGACTACTGGAAAAACCATAGCCTTGACTAGATGGACCTTTGTTGGCAAAGTAATGTCTCTGCTTTTCAATATGTTATCTAGATTGGTCATAACTTTCCTTCCAAGGAGTAAGCATCTTTTAATTTCATGGCTGCGGCCCCCATCTGCAGTGATTTTGGAGCCCCCCAAAATAAAGTCTGATACTGTTTCCACTGTTCCCCATCTATTTCCCATGAAGTCATGGGACCAGATGCCATGATCTTCGTTTTCTGAATGTTGAGCTTTAAGCCCACTTTTTCACTCTCCTCTTTCACTTTCATCAAGAGGCTTTTTAGTTCCTCTTCACTTTCTGCCATAAAGGTGGTGTCATCTGCATATCTGAGGTTACTGATATTTCTCCTGGCAATCCTGATTCCAGTTGTGCTTCTTCCAGACCAGCATTTCTCATGATGTACTCTGCATATAAGTTAAATAAGCAGGGTGACAATATGCAGCCTTGATGTACTCCTCTCCCCAAACTTGTTACCAGGTCTCAAGAGAGGACAAGGCAGGGAAAAACTGGTTTCCAAAGTTTCTAATAGGGTCAAACCACAAGTGTATCCAGAGCTGTGTAATCAGTTTCTGGGCAGCCCTGGCCCAAGATCCATCTGGATCCTTCCCCAAATGTCTGTCTTCTGCTGTGTCATCCTTGGTCCTGGTCTGGTCCCACCTGCTCAGCTGGCCTTTGAAGGAAGGACAGAGGGGCTGACCTGTGGAAGTAAATGCTCGGTCCCTCTTCAGGTGACATGGCAGGGGGGAAGGGGAGGGAGAGGACAGGGTAGCCCTGAGGGGTCTGGGCAGGGGTTTTTCCTAAGGCCTCCCTTCCACTGTCTGGCAGGCAGAGGCGGTGGGGCTGGGTGCTGAAACTTTCATGTGTATTGGCTGCTGTTTTAGAGCTGTTTTATTCATTGTTACTTTTATTTGATCCAACTGTTTCTTGACGCCAACCACATTCAGCTTGCAGATTACATACATACTAGATTTTCTTTCAAAGATAAAACCCACAATGACTCTGCTATGTAAACAATCTGTTATTACTTCTGATCACTTCAGTAGCTTCCCTTTGAAAACAAAACACCAAGTGGTATGTCGAGGGGTATCCAGATGGGGCAGCCTTTGCCCCTGGGAAATGGGCAGCCATTTCTCGAGGCAGGCCGTGGGCTGGGTCTCATTCCCTGACCTATACTCACTTTGTACCCATTCCCTGCA
This sequence comes from Oreotragus oreotragus, assembly GCA_006410675.1. NCBI lineage: Eukaryota > Metazoa > Chordata > Mammalia > Artiodactyla > Bovidae > Oreotragus > Oreotragus oreotragus. The sequence continues at coordinate 234,734 of SJYX01007265.1, read as the reverse complement.
CTGGTGCTTCACTAAGAAGTCCTGCCTGCAAATTCAAAACACAGGATGAACTCCAGGGTCTTTGTCAGATTCACCCAGTGCCCCGTGTAGGCATTAAGATTCTCCTTGACTTGAGTATTATAGTTCATTCTTTGCCTTTCAAAGGCTCATCTGTATCCTAAACTTTAAAAAGTGAAATAAAATACTCCTTCCCCCAAAGCTGACCCTAACTACCCACTCATCAAAGGCCTCAATGAACTCACTTTAAAGATAAGACTAGGAGGAAAATGACTAAGTTATCCACAACCTGACACTGAGCCTGTCTTGATAAGCAGTCTACTAAGTGAAGAGTTGGACCATGAAGAAGGCCGAGCACTGAAGTATCGATGCTTTTGAACTGTGGTGTTGCAGAAGACTCTTGAGAGTCCCTTGGACAGCAAGGAGATCAAACCAGTCAATCCTAAAGGAAATCAACCCTGAATATTCATTGGAAGGACCGATGCTGAAACTCCAATGCTTTGGCCACCTGATATGAAGAGCTGACTCAGTGGAAAAGACTCTGATGCTGGGAAGGGCTTCCCTTGTGGTTCAGTTGGTAAAGAATCCACCCGCAAAGAATCCACCCGCAATGTGGGAGACCTGGGTTCAATCCCTGGGCTGGGAAGACCGCCTGGAGAAGGGAAAAGGCTACCCACTCCAGTATTCTGGCCTAGAGAATTCCATGGACTGTATAGTCCATGGGGTCGCAAAGAGTCGGACACGACTGAGCGACTTTTACTCACTGATGCTAAGAAAGACTGAGGGCAGGAAAAGAAGGGGGTGGCAGAGGATGAGATGGTTGGATGGCATCACTGACTCAATGAAGAGGAGTTTGAGCAAACTCCAGGAGATACTGAAGGGCAGAGAAGCCTGGTGTGCTGCAGACCATGGGGTGGCAAAGAGTCAGACACGACTGAGCTGCTGATCGACAAGTGAAGGGGACACACTGAGAAGGATCCTTAACCATTTTTTAGCATCTACTGGGTATGTGACATTGCAAAGGAAGAGGGAGAGGTTAACCTTGTGCTCTCTCTGGCTACAACGCTCACAAGCATCTCACTCTACTTTTAAGTTCTGGACAGATAATTCACGCAAAATGCTAGGAATATGACCTGAAAATCATAGTTACTCAACAAATGCTGCTCCACTCGCCCTGCTAAACTCCCATATTTTGGGCCAAATCAAAGAAAACCTGTACCTCTTTGTAACTGACTACAATAGCAGAAGTCTTTTCCACTCTCTCCTTCCCCACCTCTTCCCTTAAACACATAAAAAGCAGATCTGATGCTGTGACTTTGGAATGCTCAATAAATATCTGAAGGCAATTTATTCATGTTGGTCAAGGCTTTGGAAATTTTGAGTTAAATACTCAACGAGGCTCAGGATTTTGTTCTCCAACAGGCCCCTGCTTTTTCCAACCTGATCATAATCAATCAAATGAAACAAGCTAGACTGTTTATGTAAATTTAAACCTATCAGTTGATAAAGCTGGGCTCAGATAAGCAAGAAAACCCCCAAGAGTTTTAGACGAGAAAGCACCAGACAAAGAGCTTCTCCTGAAAGCTTATCTGTTCTCCAGGGACCTTGATTTGCATGGTTGTTGTTAACCTGATGTCGAAAAGTTCTAGAAGAATTCATTTTCAATGTTAAATATTCACAGGACACTTCCTTTGGCTAACACACCCTGGCCAGGGCTCCAAAGTCATCCTCACAATATTTGCAGGCTAATCTTTCTATGTTTAGTTGTAAAAGCTGTCAATTAGGAAACGCTCTCTCTCTGACAGTCAGGAACTGCCTCGTATTTTCATGTACATAGACACACTGTGAATCACAGGCTTCACTAATCCGTTAAGAGTGTTAGAGGTCCCAGGAGACTGTCGGAATGAAGGCAAACCTTGCCCTGTATTATGCTATTTCCTACTAATCCTAGGAAAATGAATGTTAATTTATCATGAAAAAGGGTTAATTATGCATTTATTTCCGACGTAGGTACATGAGATCAGGCTCAGAAATAATACTGAGCCTAATTCTCTTTTAAATGAGGATTCCATTTTAAGTATTTTTATCAAACAGACGCTAAACTGGGAGCAACTGTGCAGAAGAAAAAGGGTGGCTGGGTAATGACAAGACCCAACTATAATTTTAATTAACCTTCTGATCCTGTTTAAATATATTTTGCCTTGTAAAAATCTGTAATAACATCTATTTCAATCTCCTCCGCTATTAGTTATTACATTGAAAATGGATGCTTAGACTGATTTGGCAAAGATATTCAAGAAATTTTTCTTTATTCTCTCTGGTTTATTAAAGTAAGAATTTGCAGCATAAAAAAGTTCTCTGATGAAGTAATTTAGTGTAATTAAATCACCAGATTTATTAGGCTTCCTGAAGCAGCACACACACAGCTGGAACGATGGTGATTGCTGGCAGATGCTGAACCACAATCACATCTTGGCAGTGGCTTCCCTTGAACCTCCCTGCTTCTCAGACCAAGAGTTCATCAGTTTCACATGCCCTCTCCCATGGACTCTGAGGTTTGGAACTTTTCTGCCTACTGATTCCCTCCCACTTGCAATTAAAGAATAGTCCCAAAAGTCTGCTCTACACATCTGTGTCTCTTTTGCTATCTTGCATACAGGGTCCTCATTACCATCTTTCTAAATTCCATATATATGTGTTAGTATACTGTATTGGTGTTTTTCTTTCTGGCTTACTTCACTCTGTATAATTGGTTACAGTTTCATCCATCTTACTAGAACTGATTCAAATGTATTCTTTTTAATGGCTGAGTAATACTCCATTGTGTATATGTACCACAGCTTTAATGAATCGCCAGTCTATGTTCAATGCAGGATGCAGGATGCTTGGGGCTGGTGTATGGGGATGATCCAGAGGGATGATGTGGGGTGGGAGGTGGGAGGGGGGTTCATGTTTGGGAGTTCGTGTACACCCGTCGCAGATTCATGTCAATGTATGCCAAAANGGCTCCCTGTGTTCTGTCTCTTATACACATCTAGATGTGTATAAGAGACAGGAGTAATACTCCATTGTGTATATGTACCACAGCTTTAATGAATCGCCAGTCTATGTTCAATGCAGGATGCAGGATGCTTGGGGCTGGTGTATGGGGATGATCCAGAGGGATGATGTGGGGTGGGAGGTGGGAGGGGGGTTCATGTTTGGGAGTTCGTGTACACCCGTCGCAGATTCATGTCAATGTATGCCAAAACCAATAGAGTACTGTAAACTAAAATAAAGTAAAATGGAAGTTCAAAAAAAAAAAAAAAAGAATAGTCCCCAGGAAGGGTCACCTTGTAGGTGTTGGTGTGGAAAGAAGCAGAGGAGAAGGTGTGTCAAGGAAAAAAACACTCAGATTAGTCCCCACGAAAATGTCTCACGTTCCAGCTTGGTGGTTTCACCTCTTTCCTTCTCCTGCATCTCCAACAGCAACTCCACAACCCCCACCCCTCACCACCACCTCAATTGAATGCCTTCCTTGTTCGGGAGCTGCATTTCAAGACATTATCCTTGTCTATCCTCAGCTCTGAGAACCCCTTGGAAACTGAGACCAGGTCAAATGTTTCTGAGCCAGATTTTGCCAAAGGCTTTATAAAGCCTTTGGGGTTTTGCTGGAACAAGAGCAGAAAGAATCCAGGATGACTCACAATCTTAATAGAATATGCAGTCCCCAATCTCTTTGCCAGGCCGTTTGATCCTGAGAATTGATATACTAGAAGTTACCAGGTAAGACGTGGAAGCTTTCATATCTCCATCCATCCATCCACCCTCCCAAGAGATGTTTAATGAGAGTCTATGAGGCTGAGGTGGTAGGGAGGAGAAACAAAGACCCAGGAATCCTACTCTCACTAAGTTCAGAGTCTAGTAAGGAAGGCAGACACGGATCCTAAAAGTCACAGTCCAACATGGTAAGGTTGTCGGTGGGAAATAGGAGGAAGCCCAGACATAGGTGGAAGAGAAGATGCAGAGGCTTTCAAGAAAAGGTAGTATCTGTGTCCCTTCTCAAAAGGGAACAGGTTCAGAGAGAGAGGGCCAGGCAGAAAGGGGGGCAGCTGTGAAGGCAGGAGGCTACACAGGGACTGGAACTTAGGGGACACTTGAGTAGCTCCAGCCAGCCTGCAGGGCAGTCTGTGTACGAGGAGGCTGGAAAGCTGGCAGGAGTCACAAGGCGTATGGCCCTGCGTGCAGGCCGAGGTGTGGGGACCCTATTCCAATAGGGCTGGGCAGTCACCGCCTGAGGGTTTCAATCTCCACTCCCTTGCTTGCTGGACAGACAGACCTGCTCANGAAGACTCATTAGATGTGTATAAGAGACAGCTGCAGGGCAGTCTGTGTACGAGGAGGCTGGAAAGCTGGCAGGAGTCACAAGGCGTATGGCCCTGCGTGCAGGCCGAGGTGTGGGGACCCTATTCCAATAGGGCTGGGCAGTCACCGCCTGAGGGTTTCAATCTCCACTCCCTTGCTTGCTGGACAGACAGACCTGCTCAGCTCTGTGCTGGAGGAAGGCATCTCTGTGAGAAGGCGGGCTTAAGAAAGGGCACGCGCAGAGACCAAGAGCCTGTTGGTTAGCTGTTGTCGACATCTAGAGCGTGACGACAAAATACTTGATACAAAAACATCCTCAGTGGGCCGCAGCTGCACCTTTCAGGGGTTACTTGGAAGGAGGCAGTATCAATTTCGATAAGTAAATTCATTCACTGATGCTATATGCTGCTGCTGCTGCTGCTGCTGCTGCTGCTAAGTCACTTCAGTCGTGTCCAACTCTGTGTGACCCCATAGACGGCAGCCCACCAGGCTCCCCCATCCCTGGGATTCTCCAGGCAAGAATACTGGAGTGGGTTGCCATTTCCTTCTCCAATGCATGAAAGAGAAAAGTGAAAGTGAAGTCGCTCAGTCTGTCCGACTGTTAGCGACCCCATGGACTGCAGCCCACCAGGCTACTCCGTCCATTGGATTTTCCAGGCAAGAGTACTGGGGTGGGGTGCCATTGCCTTCCCCGCATGCTATATAAATATATATATATACATATATATACACATATACACATGTCTGCGGAATATAGTCTGTGTCTCTGGTATTGGATACATAACTCTTTAAAATCAGAAGTTGTTACAGGCTCAGTTTCTTACATCAACACACTTTTTAATTTAATTTAATTTTTTTTATTGGTGCAAAATTGCTTTACAATGTTGTGTTGGTTTCTGTCATACAACAAGGTGAATCCGTCATAAATATCTATATCTATATTTATATCTATATCCTCTCCCTCTTGAACCTCCCTCCCCTCCCCACATCCCTCTCCTGTAGGTCATCACACAGCACCAGGCTGGGCTCCCTGTGTTACACAGCAACTTCCTACTAGCTATCTATTTTATACATGGTAGTGTAAAATAGTGTAAAATTTTACACATGAGAGTCAGTGCTGCTTTCTCAATTCGTCCCACCCTCACCTTTGGCCACAAGTCTGTTCTCTGCTAGGCTCATCAGTACCATTTTTCTAAATTCCATATATATATTCCAATACTTGTTTTTCTCTTTCTGACTTACTTCACTCTGTTTAACAGGTTCTAGGTTCATCTACCTCAGTACAACTGATTCAAACCCATTCCTTTTTATGGCTGAGTAATATTCCATCACATATATGTACCACAACTTCTTTAACCATCTGTCAATGGACATCTAGGTTGCTTCCATGTCCTGGCTCTTGTAAATACTGCTGCAATGAACACTGGGTTACATGTGTCTCTCTTTTTTTGATTAATTATTTTAATTGGAGGCTAATTACTTTACAATATTGTAGTGGGTTTTGCCATACATTGACATGAATCAGCCATGGGTATACATGTGTTCCCCATCCTGATCCCCCCTCCCCATCCCATCCCTCAGAGTCAAGAGTCATCCCAATGCACCAGCCCTGAGCACACTGTCTCATGCATCGAACCTGGACTGGCGATCTGTTTCATATATGATAATATACAAGTTTCAATGCTACTCTCTCAAATCATCCCACCCTTGCCTTCTCCCACAGAGTCCAAAAGACTATTCTATACATCTATGTCTCTTCTGCTGTCTCACATATAGGGTCATCGTTACCACCTTTCTAAATTCCATATATATGCGTTAGTATACTGTACATCAATACACTTTAAAGAGCACTTTCATATAGATGATTTGGTCTCATCCTCACCCCTGTAGGTAGCCCTGGATACTGAGAACACCTCCCTGGTGGTTCAGAGGGTAAAGAATCTACCTGCAATGATAGAGACCCAGTGTGAGCCCTGGGTTGGGACGATCTCCTGGAGAAGGGAATGGCAACCCACTCCAGTACTCTTGCCTGGAGAATTCTACGGGCACAGAGGGGTCTGGTGGGCTGTAGTCCATGGGGTCGCAAAGAGCTGGACACAGCTAAGCAACTAAACCACAACCACCATCACCTCTCTGGGGCTTCCCTGGTGGCTCAGATGGTAAAGCATCTGCCTGCAATGCAGACGACCTGGGTTTGATCCCTGGGTTGGGAAGATACCTTGGAGAAGGAAATGGCTACCTACTCCAGTATTCTTGCCTGGACAACTCCATGGACAGAGGCACCTGGCGGGCCACAGTCCATGCAGTAGCAAAGAGTCAGACATGACTCATCGACGAACATGTCACACTTCACCCCTGCTGTCCTGGGTAGTGAGAACACCTCACTTCCTGGAGCGGGTGCTATGGGAGTGGTGCTTCTCTGGTTGCTGAGCCACGTGGTCTTGCTTCCTTTATAGGAAAGGCTGGATCACAGTTCTGTGGGTGGGTATGATGGAGGCATGATGGCTGCTACGAACCCCATCACAGAGACAGAGAAACTGAGGTTCACAGTGTCCAATGTCACAGGAGCTCAACGATGGAGCTGAGACCAGATGCCCGTTTCAAACCTTCCCTGTGCAGTCATTTCTCCTATACTGCACTGCCTCTGGCATAAGGCACATTTTACATTTTAATCCACGTACAATGAAGAGTACCCCTACTGCTTTCACACGACTGCCTTTCCAATAACTCTACACATTCCCTTTGAAAGGTACAAGACAGATTAGTACCCCCATGGATTCAGAACAATTCCCCTATTCTAAACTGAGGCACAAAATGTGATATTTTAAAAAACAAAACATTGCATTGACTACCTTCCCTAATCTAGAAGAAGCTTTCTGTTATGTGTCTGTTTAGTTTGGACTGAACAGGTTTTTTGGCAGGTGAAAAAAAGTCCACCAGTGGTCCGATCTGCCAACCCTGATCTTTTCGAATTAAGCTTCTTTAAAAAGAGCACTTTGCTTTTTCTTTGCAAACCTCCAAAGAGTGATCATGTCCTTGTGGGCTAAAATACGATTCCACTATATTTCTGATCCATATAAATTTACCATGTAACCAAGAGGCCCTTTCCAGACTCTGATATATCTATATTTCAGGAAAGGGCGCTTAGTGAATTCTAACGAACAAAATGAGCTAATTTTCTGAATCTTTCAACTAGTCTTTTCTCTGCATTCTTCTCCTTAATAACCTATAAATTTTAGTCATGAGAATCATTCTTCAGTGTCTGGGGCAGTAAAACTCTTGCTAAAAATCAATAGTCTGCCTACTTTTAAGACTTCAACGTGTTGTTAGGCTGAGCAGAGGAGGCTTTTCTTTATAAAACTCCATAATGACTTAAAACAGATTTGATTCTAGAAATCAGAATTCTCACACTAATAGACTTTCATTTAAGAAGGCTCTCGTAACTAAGAACAGACTCACCAAATGGGTTAGATTTTTCAATTTTATTCCTTAGTCCATAAGTGCTAATTTCTCAGTGGAACAGTCAGATAATATACTACTGGAGATTACTGAAACCTCTAGTCACAGTTCTGAATTATTAATTTAAAAGGCTATGCACCAGTGCTAATATAAATTATCTTTTAAAACTATCTATATGGGTAACATTTTAATAAGCTTTAAACCATGATTTTTCTCTCGATATTGAAAGCAAAATATAATATATAAATGGCTCTGAGAGAGCTATGGATTTATTGTATTTTTTTTGCCAAAAGATTTGCATGACCATTTCCTGTAACTGATGAGAAAGCCCCAACCACGGGTCCTGCCTGCAAACGCACTGTCCTAATCAATTTTGGGTGGCAGTAGTGTCCAATGTCACAGGAGCTCAACGATGGAGCTGAGACCAGATGCCCGTTTCAAACCTTCCCTGTGCAGTCATTTCTCCTATACTGCACTGCCTCTGGCATAAGGCACATTTTACATTTTAATCCACGTACAATGAAGAGTACCCCTACTGCTTTCACACGACTGCCTTTCCAATAACTCTACACATTCCCTTTGAAAGGTACAAGACAGATTAGTACCCCCATGGATTCAGAACAATTCCCCTATTCTAAACTGAGGCACAAAATGTGATATTTTAAAAAACAAAACATTGCATTGACTACCTTCCCTAATCTAGAAGAAGCTTTCTGTTATGTGTCTGTTTAGTTTGGACTGAACAGGTTTTTTGGCAGGTGAAAAAAAGTCCACCAGTGGTCCGATCTGCCAACCCTGATCTTTTCGAATTAAGCTTCTTTAAAAAGAGCACTTTGCTTTTTCTTTGCAAACCTCCAAAGAGTGATCATGTCCTTGTGGGCTAAAATACGATTCCACTATATTTCTGATCCATATAAATTTACCATGTAACCAAGAGGCCCTTTCCAGACTCTGATATATCTATATTTCAGGAAAGGGCGCTTAGTGAATTCTAACGAACAAAATGAGCTAATTTTCTGAATCTTTCAACTAGTCTTTTCTCTGCATTCTTCTCCTTAATAACCTATAAATTTTAGTCATGAGAATCATTCTTCAGTGTCTGGGGCAGTAAAACTCTTGCTAAAAATCAATAGTCTGCCTACTTTTAAGACTTCAACGTGTTGTTAGGCTGAGCAGAGGAGGCTTTTCTTTATAAAACTCCATAATGACTTAAAACAGATTTGATTCTAGAAATCAGAATTCTCACACTAATAGACTTTCATTTAAGAAGGCTCTCGTAACTAAGAACAGACTCACCAAATGGGTTAGATTTTTCAATTTTATTCCTTAGTCCATAAGTGCTAATTTCTCAGTGGAACAGTCAGATAATATACTACTGGAGATTACTGAAACCTCTAGTCACAGTTCTGAATTATTAATTTAAAAGGCTATGCACCAGTGCTAATATAAATTATCTTTTAAAACTATCTATATGGGTAACATTTTAATAAGCTTTAAACCATGATTTTTCTCTCGATATTGAAAGCAAAATATAATATATAAATGGCTCTGAGAGAGCTATGGATTTATTGTATTTTTTTTGCCAAAAGATTTGCATGACCATTTCCTGTAACTGATGAGAAAGCCCCAACCATGGGTCCTGCCTGCAAACGCACTGTCCTAATCAATTTTGGGTGGCAGATGCACCTGGTTCCCTTGGTCCTAGGACTCCAAATGAAATCTCTTTCTTCCGCAACCTGTTAGAAAACCTGCACACGGTATTCAAGCTTCACCTGAGCACATCACGGCGAAAGGCAGGATATAGTCAGGCCCCAGGGGAAGCAAATAAAATACCAATGCTGCAGCAGCCTGCAGAAATGTCAGCTTTCCTCCAGGTTAATAGCGTTTGTTCTGAGCCGAGTGCACTGGGTTTTATCCTCAACATGGAGCCTTATCCTTGGGAGAAAGGATGACTTGGAGGAAATATGTGACTTCTAACTACGTGCCAGCTCCAAAAGATAGGCTTGACATTTATCAGAAAGCGTGGGCAAGCGAGAGCCCAGCAGGCTGCCTTCCACCAAGGACGGAGAAGGGAAAAAATGCAATGTTAGATTACCATGCATACATCATTAAAGGGCGAGATGAATGCGAGTTGATTTTACGCTCATTACAATCCTTGCTGGGAAACCTCATCTTAGGATTTCCTTGCTTAGCTTGACTTTGTGGGCTAAATTATGAGCTTCAGAAAAATCAGTAAAGGTAACTGCACAGACATTTCCCATCCTCAGGGTCCCTATGTTTATGGGGCACTGCTTACCCTGCATCCCTCACCACGGGACTGCTCCATTTTACCGTAGCCACAAAATGTAACCATCAATACGGTAATAAAAGGAAACAAAGAATTTAGTTACACTGCTTTCCATGTTCAGGAGAAAATGGAAATCTTGATTTTCTCCTTTTGTTAAGTTCATTGCCTTATTTTCCAAAGGGACCTGGCCATTTCAACTTTGCAGGGCCCAAGCATTAAGTTAAAAAGCAGGCCTACATGGGAGATGGAGTTCCCAGCTGGTTACCAAATACCCTTCCTTTAGCTTTTTCCTAAGTGGAGGCTTTAAAAAATATAGGGGCTACTAATGTCTGCAGACTGTGTCCACCACAAGCAACCCAGCAAATGCACTACTTTTAAAAAAAGACGACAAACAAAATCTTCAATTTATAAGTAGAAAAAACCTACCAAACAGCTTTTCTTCTTTTCTTTTTCATAGCCCAAGAGTTTTAAAGCGCATTTTCCATAAACACGTCCATCGGTAAATGCTTACTAAGGGCCTACTATGTGCCAGTGCTCCTGGTTAGACATGGAGCCGGAAACAAGAAGTACGTGACATCCTTCTGTCTCAGGAGTGCCTGCTTGGAGAACAGAAATCCAAACGGAATTCATTCATTCCTTTCTTCCACCTTTCCCCTTCCTTCCTTCCTTCCTTCCTGTCTTCCCTAACTCTTCTTCCTTCCATCCTTCCATCTATCCAGCTATCCCTCCTTCTATCCTTCAAACCATCCCTGCACCAGTGATATCAAGCCTACCATGGACTGATCCTGGAGATATAAAGATAAGATTCAGGGTCAGCACTCAAGAAGTTACCTTCTACTAACGCACCAACAGACAAGCAGGAGTGCCAGGCAGTAAGGCAGGTGATGATGTAGAGCTGGGGTCTGTGTGCATAGCTTTACAGAGAAGAGACTTCTGAGCTGAGGCTTAAGGCTGAGCAGTCATTCTTGAAGGAAACAAGACTGACAGAGACCAACAGACAGTATGATCAAAAGCGCAGAGGTTGTATCAAATCTGGCTTGTCTGGGAAAGGCAAAAAGTCGTTGAAAACAGAGGATGCTAGATAAGCTGAGGTGTAAAGGAACGTGGAGCCCTATCTGTGAAGAATATCAAAGGCTTATAAGAAATGAAACCTTCCTCCTCCAGCAATAAGGAGTCACCCAGGTTTCTTGAACTAGACGATTATAGGGGCATATCTATGTGTGATGGCGGTGACCACAGTGGCAGTGTGGAGGACAGAGAGAGCATGGCCATCAAGAGGCATGTGTGATGGTCCAGGCCAAACAACTAGGGCCTGGGCTAAGAGAGGAGATACAGGAATGGGACCAACGAGGAGGACTCAAAATTGACCCAGAAGGTAGAATCCTGGATCCTAAGGAATATGCACGTGATGTGTGAAGAGGGGAAGAACAGGAAGAAACAGGCTGAGTCCAGGCTCAGGGCTGACATAGTGTTTCTGATAGGAAACACAGGAAGCGAGCAAGCCTGGGCTTGGGGCATGGATGAGGCAGAGGAGGCTGAGAGAGAAGCATCAGAAATGAGGATCTGGAGCTTGGGAGGAAGGCCTGGGCTAGCTGGCAGGTATCAGAATACAGGTGGGTGATTGCAACCAGGAGGGCAGATGAGACTATGCAGAAAAGTGGGGGGAAAAAAGGGAGCAAGCATTCACTCCCGATCTCCACAGGAACATGAGGCACCACCACTGAGATGGTACTTTAGTGTGGAAAATGTATCACACAGACAAGGAACAATAAACTGCTACCTGAACATCTGCATCATATTACTATAAATATTAAACACCTCTACTCAGCCCGTCCTATTTATTCCTCTTGACAAATAAGTACACACACCTGTGTATTTGGGAGCACAAGGACAAAGCCAAATGTCCCAACTCCTGTTTTTGTTGTTCAATTGCTAAGTCGTGTCCAACTCTTTGTGACCCCATAGACTGCAGCACACCAGGCTTGCCTGTCCTGCACTATCTCCTGGAATTTGCTCAAACTCATTTCCATTGAGTTGATGATGCTATCTAACCATCTCATCCTCTGTCACCCGCTTCTTCTCCTGCCCTCAATCTTTCCCAGTACCTGGGTCTTTTCCAGTGAGTCTGGTTCTTTGCATTAGGTAGCCAAAGTATTGGAGTTTGAGCTCCAGCTTCAGGATCAGTCCTCCCAATTCTTGAGCTACCATGAAACAGTCTCCATCAAGGAGCCCAGGATCAGAGCAGCCATGAGACCCCAGTCTAAGCCCATTCTGCCATATCCACTAACAACAGGTCCTACAGCTACTGCTACAACTGCATTCTCAAAATGTGCACTTTGGCATTTCCTCCAATAGAGTATGCACACTAGACTTATAAATGCACACTTTCAAAAGCAGGGACAGTTCTGCCTGCAGTGTTCCTTGAACTGCATATAGATTTTGTCGGGGCTTGGCTTATTCCCAACTGGTAAATCGTGAAGTTTTCAAATAAAGCTGAATTATAAACACGCCGATCTTCACAGCACCAGGAGCCTTCCCCTGGAGCACTTCAGCCCACAAGGTGTGTATGTGGTGGGATAGGTGCTCTCTCTCCCCAACCAAAACTCATACAGAACGTATTGTTAACTACCTACTTCTTGATTTATTATTATTTAATTGTCATTTAGCCAGATGTCAGCCTTCTTAAGACAGGCAGATTTACTCTGTTCTGTGAGTTCGTTCCCACGTAGGAACGCACTTAACAACTTCACCGCTTCATGAATGTAATTTGGCAGTTTGGAGAAGCAATCTGAAAGGTTTCAAAATTGGGTGCAGGAGACACATCCATAACTGATGAGTAACTGTACCAAGTTCTAAAAGAGGGAGAACCCAAGGGCACTGGACACCCAGAAGAGGGCTGGGATTAATTACCGTCTGTGATCTGATCAAGGTCTTCCATGCTATATGTCTCTGCTGAAGTCAGTTGATGCTGTTCAGCTGCTAAGTAGTGACCAACTCTGCAACCCCATGGACAGTAGCATGCCAGGCTTCCCTGTCCTTCACCATCTCCCAGAGTCTGCTCAAACTCATGTTCATTGTGCTGATGATGCCATCCAGTCATCTCATCTTCTTTTGCCCCCTTCTCTTCCTGCCCTCAATCTTTCCCAGCATCAGGGTCTTTTGTAGTGAGTCAGCTCTTTGCATCAGGCAGCCAAAGTATTGGAGCTTCAGCTTCAGCGTCAGTCCTCCCAATTAATATTTAGGACTGATTTCCTTTAGGATTGACTGGTTTGATCTCCTTGCAGTCCAAGGGACTCAAGAGTCATCCCTAGCACCACAGTTTGAAAGCATCAACTCTTTGGTGTTCAGCCTTCTTCATGGTCCAACTCTCACATTTATACATGACTACTGGAAAAACCATAGCTTTAACTATATGGACTTTTTTTGGCTAGTCAGTAAATATACTCAAACCAAGGGAACCTTGAGTGGAACCAGAGAAGCACTGTCCCAAAAGGAACAGAGGTGCCCAAATAGAGAAGCATCACCCTGTGCCTTCCCCCTTCTCCTCTGTGCTCTTCTAGGGCCCTTCCCCCAAGGGGTCATCCTCGGGGTCACTAAGAGGAGTTTCAAGTTCAACCTTTGAAGCCCTTGTATGCACTGGAGCACTCTGTATATAGGGAGACCACCTCTGTTTGCTAGAGCCAAAGCTCTTCCCAGCCAGGCCCAGCTCTCATCTGTTTCCTTCCTTAACCATGCTGATGTGTGTTACACAGTGTTAGATGCAGAGGGAGCTACACAGAAGCATGGGGTTGGCTGGCCCCCAAGAAGATGACAGTCCAGATAAGAAGACCAACTGCAACCCCAACCTAATCAACTAGGTCCTCAGTATCAAATGGCTCTACTCTCAGGACTCTATTTAACATATTAAGCCTAGGATATGTCAGGCACTGATCTAAGCTTATAAAGAGTAACTAGTTAGCTCTTCATTAAAACCCTATGGGACATTACCACATGTAAAATAGATATGCAGTGAGAATTTGCTGTATGACTCAGGGAACTCAAACCAGGGTTCCGTAACAACCTAGAGGGATGGAATGGGGAGGGAGGTAAAAGGAGGCTCGAGAGGGAGGGTTCGTATGTATACCTATGGCTGACTCACACTGATGCTTGGTAGAGACCAACACAACACTGTAAAGCAATTATCCTTCAGTTAAAAATAAGTACATTAAAAAAAAATTTTTTTTTAAACCTATGAGGTAAATACTGTCATCACCATCTTACCAATGAGGAAACCGAGGCATGGAAGTTAAGTGACCAGCCGTGGTTACATGGCTGGTAGGTGGCTGAGCTGGCATTTGAACCCATCCCCTTGGCCATCCCAATACATGGTCCTTCACTCGTGCAGATGCCAGAACTGGCCTCCAGAGACGAAAGACACAGCCGGCCCTTTGGGGCCAGAGGTCTGAGAGCGTGGTCTGAGATGGAGAGGCATGGAGTGGGCCTGGAATAAGGAGTGGGATTTAGACAGAAAGAGAGGGCCAGGAACAGGCTACTCCAGGCAGTAAAAGGCTCAGAAAGAGAGCCCAGACAGTGCTGAGGGATCCTGAATAAACTGACTCGGCCGGAGTGCTGGGGACAGCGGGAGAGGCAGTGGGAGAGAAGGCTGGACCGTGTCCTGTGCTCATCATAGAGCAAAAGCTGCCTGCCCGAGGCAGCAGGAGAAGACTCACCCGTCTTGAAGGCTCTGAAGAGTCACAGGGGTTTGGAAGTGAGCAGGTACTCGAGAGAGACGCATGTTTTATGGGAACAGAAGAGCAAGGGGCCGAGTCTAGAATTCAGGAGTCGTTGGCCCAGAGAGGCTGGCCCTGTGCACGGTCTCCTAGACTTGAGGTCACCCACCCTGCCGACCTTGCAAAAGAGACATGTTATTTCCTGACTCCTGTGACGCTGGCAATCCACAAATTGTCAAACGAACTCAACTCCCTAATAATCATTATTCCCATCCACGCCATTCAGCAAATATTTCTTGCCGAACAAATACAGAATTAATTCAGACAACACCTTTTTGACTCAAAGGTTTTTAAAGTGCTTGGCTGAGGTGAACATGCAGGAAAAATAATGGTATTTCCGAAGGAAAAAAGCCATACGTAGTTCAATTTACAATATTGTAATAAGACTTGGCAGCATAAATTCCAGCACACTGGACAG
Source organism: Oreotragus oreotragus (assembly GCA_006410675.1). Classification (NCBI taxonomy): domain Eukaryota; kingdom Metazoa; phylum Chordata; class Mammalia; order Artiodactyla; family Bovidae; genus Oreotragus; species Oreotragus oreotragus. The sequence continues at coordinate 219,460 of SJYX01007265.1, read as the reverse complement.
AAAACCTATTTGTGTAGCATGTGGGTGAACAAATACAGAATTAATTCAGACAACACCTTTTTGACTCAAAGGTTTTTAAAGTGCTTGGCTGAGGTGAACATGCAGGAAAAATAATGGTATTTCCGAAGGAAAAAAGCCATACGTAGTTCAATTTACAATATTGTAATAAGACTTGGCAGCATAAATTCCAGCACACTGGACAGAAAACCTATTTGTGTAGCATGTGGGAACATAAATAAAAGCCAAATACTTATACTGTCCTCACAAATATGAAATTTTCTTTTGTGAATCTATGCTCCCTGACACATATTCCAAGAAAGTTGGGGCCCGTGATAAATATTTCGGCTTGAAGGTCTTCATCAATATCAATGCTCTCTCTCATTACTCAGTTGCTAAATAATAAGGGTTGTAATAATAGAGTAACAAATAACAGAAGGATATAATTAAAGTTATGTATCAATTTTCAGTCAATATTCAGTCACTACAAATTTTGTCACTAACTTCCTAACTTTTCCTCCCAACAAAACTAATTCCAAGCAGACCTCGTTTGGTTTGATTGTACTTTGCTTTATCGTGCTTCACAGATATTGCATTTTTTGCAAATTTGACAGCTGTGGCAACTTCATGTCTACCAAAACTACCGGTGTCATTTTTTCCAAAAGCATTGGCTCAGTTTGTGTCACAGTTCAGTAATCCTCGCCGTATTTCAAACTTTTCCATTATTATTATTTTTATTACCATGATCTGTGATCAGTGGTCTTTGACGTGACCACTAAGACTCACTGAAGGCTCAGATGATGTTTATTGTTGCTGTTTTGTCAGTAAGTCGTGTTCGACTCTTTTGTCTGCCAAGCTCCTCTGTCCATGGGATTTCCCAGGCAAGAATACTGGAGTGGGTTGCCATTTCCTTCTCTAGGAGATNTGTCTCAAATGGCAAGATTCTAGTCCTTATTATGAAAGGGAAAGTCACTCAGTTGTGTCCTACTCTTTGTGACCCCATGGACTATACAGTCCGTGGAATTCTCCAGGCCACAATACTGGAGTGGTAGCTGTTCCCTTCTCCAGGGTATCTTCCCAACCCAGGGATCGAACCCAGGTCTCCCACATTGCAGGCAGATTCTTTCCAGCTGAGCCACCAGGGAAGCCCTTTCCTTACTATGGCTGAACAATATTCCATTGTGTTTATATAATGTGTTTTCTTTGTCCATTGGTTTGTGGACTGTTAGGTTGTTTCCATGTCTTGGCTATTGTAAATAATTCTGAAATGAATGGGGGGGGGGTGAAAATATCTTTTCAAGGTAGTTTTTTAATTTTCCTCAGAAACTTTATTATGTTTAGGTATGTTTCTTCTGTACCCAATCTGCTTAGGGTTTTTATCATGAAAGAATGTTGTATTTTGTCAAATTGTTTTTCTGCGTCTATTGAGATGATCATGTGATTTTATCTTTTATTTTATTAATATGTTTATTGATTTCCTTACTGTGAACCATCTTTACATTCAAGGCATAAATCCCACTTGGTTGTTATGTATAATTCTTTTTAACTGTTCTTGAATTCAGTTTGCTGATACTTTGTCGAGACTTTCTGTTCCTATATTCACCAGGGATGTCGGTGTGTAGTTCTCATTTCCTGTGGTGTCATTACCTGGCTTTGGTTTCAGGTTAATGCTGGCCTCATAGAATGAGTTTGAAATTTCCCTTCTCAAATTTTTGTGAAGAGCTCGAGAAGGACTGATGTTGGTGATTCTTTGAATGTTTGGTAGAATTCTTCAGTGTAACCATCTTGTCCTGGGGTTTTCTCTGTTGGGAGGTTTATGATTACTGATTTAATCTATTTGGTTATTATTGGTCTGTTCATATTTTCTATTTCTTCCTGATTCAGTTCTCTTTTTAAAGTTTATATTTTATATTGGAGTGTAGTTAAGAATGTCATGTTAGTGTATAGCAAAGTGATTCACTTCTGCGTATACTTGTATCTGCTCTTTTTCAGGTTCTTTCCCAGTTTAGGTTATTACATAATACTGACTAGAGTTCCTGTGCTATATAGTAGGTCCTTGTTGGTTATCTGTTTTAAATAAGTAGTGTCTATATGTCAATCCCAAACTACCAATTTACCCTTCCCTTTAGCAACCTTGTTAAGTTTGTTTTCTAAGTTTGTTTTGTAAGCAGGTACATTTATCATTTTTATTTTTCTTTAGATTCTGCATATAAGCTATATCATGTGATATTTGACTTAACTTCACTTAGTCTGATAATCTACAGGTCCATCAATATTATGCAAATGGCATTATTTCATGGATTTTAATGGCTGAGTAATATTCCATGTGTATGTATACATGGAATATTTTATCTCTTCCTCTGTTGATGGACATTTAGGTTGCTTTCATGTCCTGGCTATTGTAGTCTTGCAGTAAACACTGAGGGGCATGTATCTTTTTGAATTGTAGTTTTCTCCAGGTATATTCCCAGTAGTGGGATTGCTGGATCTTCTTTTCCAGTTTGGATTCCTTTCTTCCCTGTTTCTGTGGCTAGGACTTCCAAAACTATGTTGAATAAAACTGGCAATAGTGGACATACTTTTCTTGTTCCTGAGCTTAATGGAATTCATTCCACTTTTCACCATTGAGTAAGTGATGCTAGCTGTAGGTTTTTCACATACGGCCTTTATTGTGTTCTGTTAGTACCCACTTTCTGGACAGTTTATCAAATGCTTGCTAAATTTTTTCAAAGGCCTTTTTACACCTATTGAGATGATCATATATATGGCTTTTATTCTTCAATTTGTTAATGTAGTGTATCACACTGAGTGATCTGTGGATATTGAAAAATCATTGCATACCTGGGATAAATCCCTCTTGATCATGGTGTGTGATGCTTTTAATGTATTGTTAGGTTCACTTTGCTAGTGCTTTGCTGAGGATTTTTGTGTCTTTGTTTATCAAAAGATGAGCAGCATATTCATCTGTGTAATTTTATTTTTTTAGGTATTCTTGACTTTTTAAATCAGGATTATAATGGCTTCATAGAATGGGATTATTTCTTCCTCTGCAACTTTTTTGGGATAGTTTCAGAGGGATAGATATTAACTCTTCTTTAAATGTTTGATATTTGCCTGTGAAGCCATCTGTTTCTGGACTTTTTTTGTTGGGATTTTCTCAGTCAGTTTCAAGTTTAGTACTTGTGATTGGTCAGCAAACCAGATTTTAGTTTTATTGCTTCTTTCTGTTTTATCTCTATTTAATTCTGTTCTAATTTTTATAAATTATTTCCTTCTACTTGCTTTGGGTTTTGGTTGTTCTTTAGGTGTTTTGGTGGTGATGGTGGTGGTTTAGTTGCTAAGTCGTGTCCGACCCGTGTGACCCCATGGACTGTAGCCTGTCAGGCTCCTCTGTCCATGGGATTCTCCTGGCAAGAATACCAGAGTGGGTTGCCATTTCCTTCTCCAGGGGATCGTCCTGACCTAGGAATTGAACCTGGGTCTCCTGCATTGCAGGCAGATTCTTTACCGACTGAGCAACGAAGTTGCTTTAGGTGTAAGGTTAAGTTGTTTGAGATTTTTCTTGTTTTCTGAGGTAAGACTGTATTGCTATAATCTTCCATGTTAGAACTGCTTTTCCTGCATCACATAGGTTTTTATTGTGTTTTTATTGTCATTTATCTTTAGGGATTCTTTGATTTTCTCTTTGATTTCTTCAGTGATCTATCAGTTATTTAGTAGCATCGTTTAGCTTCCACTTGTTTGGGTTTTTTTGAGGTTTTTTTTCTTGTGATCAATTTCTAATCTTCTAGTGTTGTGGTCAGAAAAGATGTCTGATATGATTCCAATTTTCTTAAATTTACTGAGACTTATTTTGTTATTCAGCATATGATCTATCCTGGAAAATGTTTCATGCGCACCTGCAAAGAATGTGTATTCTGTTGCTTTTGGACAGGATGTTCTATAAATATCAGTTAGTCTCTTTGGTGAAAAGTGTCATAAGGCCTGTGTTTCCTTATTGATTTTTCTGTGTGGAAGGTCTGTCCATTGATGTAAGTGGACTGTCAAAGGCTCCCTGTTTCTGTTTTGCTGTGATTTCTCCATTTATGGTTGTCAGCATTTACCTTATGTGTTGAGGTATTGAATAGTTAAGTGTTTCTAATACAGTATTAGAAATATTATAAGTGAAGAACTTTTAAGATACAACCCACTGTGACTTTCACTGTGTAACTGTGGCTTGCTATGTCGTAGGTCTCCTTTTTACGTATGGTGTGACGGGAAGCGGAAAGACTCACACTATGACTGGTTCTCCAGGGGAAGGAGGGCTGCTTCCTCGCTGTTTGGACATGCTCTTTAACAGCATAGGGTCATTTCAAGCTAAACGATACGTAAGTGTGTGTGTGTGTTTTAAATTAAATTGTGACTCTCACTAAAAGACATAGGTGCCAAAATACCTGTGACTATAATTATTAAGGGAGAGCTAAGGCACTGAAAACGAGAAGGCAATGGCACCCCACTCCAGTACTCTTGCCTGGAAAATCCCATGGACGGAGGAGCCTGGTAGGCTGCAGTCCACGGGGTCGCTAAGAGTCAGACATGGCTGAGTGACTTCATTTTCATGCATTGGAGAAGGAAATGGCAACCCACTCCAGTGTTCTTGCCTGGAGAATCCCAGGGACAGGGGAGCCTGGTGGGCTGCTGTCTATGGGGTCGCACAGAGTCGGACACAACTGAAGCGACTTAGCAGCAAGGCACTGAATATCTTTTAAAACCTTAAATATGTTTAAATGTTAACTGTCTTGTTTCTTAAATATATTTGTTACTATTTATGACAAAGTCTAAAAATTATGGTCTGATTTTTGCCCTCACTTCAGGTTTTTAAATCTAATGATAGGAACAGTATGGATATACAATGTGAAGTTGATGCTTTATTAGAACGGCAGAAAAGAGAGGCCACACCCAATCCAAAGACCCCCTCTAGCAAGTAAGTAATTATATTTTGTAATACTGGCCTCATGGGAGCCCTGTCTGGTGGTCAGAAGTGGGGAAGTTGGTGTGATAGTTGACTTCAGTGAGATGAAAGTTGAGGGGTATTCTTAATCATGTTTGCTCAGATGTTCCATTTGGTTTTGAATGCACTGCCCTTGAATCACTGTGTAGGGAAAAGGTGCCACTCTGGGTGAAAGAAGGTGTAAGTCTGTGCTGTGTATCTGGGAAGACATGGGAGAGCATTGGCCCAGCCATGAGTATGAATAAAGTTGCTCTGTGCATTCTTGCTTGTAATAAAGGTTATTTCTCAGAATGTGTAAGATGAGATTGAGACTTTTTTTTCTTTTTTCAGACGACAAGTAGATCCAGAGTTTGCAGATATGATAAATGTGCAAGAATTTTGCAAAGCAGAAGAGGTTGATGAAGATAGTGTCTATGGTGTATTTGTCTCTTATATTGAAATATATAATAATTACATATATGATCTATTGGAAGAGGTGCCGTTTGATCCCATAAAGCCTAAGTAAGTAGTGGAGAGAGTCCCTTCTTAGCTGACTAACCTTGACGAAGTCACTTCACATCATTGACCTTAGTTTCCTCAGCTATAAATGGGGATAAAGCTTACTTCTGTTTTCAAAATGAAATATAACTCATATATCATGCAGTTGGTGTGTGGTGAATAGTTCTGTTATTTACTTGATATGTAGTTAGTTGTATTAGGAAAACCAGTGGGTTAAAGCATCTAAGAATATCTGCCTTAGACTTTACTTTTGGAGAAGGAAATGGCAACCCACTCCAGTATTCTTGCCTGGAGAATCCCATGGACGGAGGAGCCTGGTGGGCTACAGTTCACGGGGTCGCAAAGAGTTGGACACGACTGAGCGACTTCACTTTCACTTTACTTTTGAAAACTCTTGGCCCTAGGCTGTATTTTGAGAAGGATCTTAATTGTATAAAGAAGTGTCCCTATAGATGTGCCTTGGGGCTACCTTTCAAGAACCTAACACTTAATGTTGGGAATTTGCACCCTCTAATCTGTGTCCTGGTGATCTCCACAGAATGGAGCCTAAAGCTGCTGTCCGTACAACTAACAGTCACAGACCTTCCATCATTGACTAATAAGAAGCGACATCCGTACTGTCATTGCACCAGGGTTAAAAGACTATGCGTTAGATTTCCTTGGGTCTTGCCCGCTGAGACTGAAGGCCAACTGCAGTCTGGCATTACAGATTACCTTTGGGCCAGAGTGGACTCCAGAGTCTCATGTCTAATGACAGTACCTTGTTCATAGTCTTAAGCTGATGCTTGTCTTCAGTGCTGTCTCTGTTAGGGCCTCTTAAGACGTGAATAATGTGAAGACCTGTACTATATATTTAACTTTCGCGTCTATGACTCAATCAGATATTGAAGGAACAGCTAGATTTGGAAAACCGTTACACTGAGGTGTCAGTACACCCACTTTGTATTATAAATATAATACTTATATTACAGAGTTTATAGACTACTTTTTAACTTAGGATTTATATTGAAGACTTTATAGACTAAATTATCATCAGGCTTCCCTGGTGGCTCAGTTGGTAAAGAATCCACCTGCAATGCAGGAGACCTGGGATCGATCCCTGGGTTGGAAAGATCCAGGGAGAAGGAAATAGCAACCCACTCCAGTATTCTTGCCTGGGAAATCCTATGGACAGAGGAGCCTGGCAGGCTATGTTCCAATTAAAAGCTCCATCCCTTCTCGGCTTCCATAGCTCCATCACCACCCTCTTCAAATAATATTCTTTCTAGACTCGTCTGTAAACTGCGTCTGTAGTCTCTTTAGAAAAAGCATCCCTCTTCTGAGATCTTTGTTCCATTTCTGAACAGTGTTTATAAGCCTTTCACAGATCCACAATTCTAATTAGGAAAAGCCTTGGGTCCAGAAGCCCAGTCTTTTCCTCCCTTCTAAATCATCACACACAACTGCTGTCATCCATAAGTAATGTATTTCCTGGTAGAGAGCCGATTTTGATGAAGCTCTTGAGGTGGATGGTATTAGTGAACTGAAACAAGCCCACTGGACTCCATTTGTGAGAACCTAGAAGCAAAGACACTATTATTCTTATGCCCATAGGAATAATCACATGCTGGGAATACTACCTTTGCACTAGAGTACGGGAGGCACTGCTCGTTCCTGTTGAGTAGCAAAGAGCAGAAAACATGGGTAGAAATGGTCTGTGAGCACAGCCTTTGTGAGACTAATAGAACAGGAGGGGAGAGGTGAAAAGCCTGGGTGCTCAGGTTCTGTCCAAGGGCTTGATAAGGATGCAATCAACAAGATGACCATGATCAGACCCTTTAATAAGCTCAAGTCACCAAGAGGTTTTAAAAACCTGAGGTCACTGACACAGTGGTGGAAAGAGCACAGAACAGGAGTTAGAAGTGAGGCCTAACTCTGCCATGTACGTGTGCTAAGTCGTTTTGGTTGTGTTTGACTTTTTGCGACCTTATGGACCGTAGCCCACCAGACTCCTCTGTCCATAGAATTTTCCATGCAAGAATACTGGGATGGGTTGCCATGCCCTCCTCCAGGAGATCTTCCCAACTCAGGGACTGAACTCACATCTCTTTCATCTTCTACATTGGCAAGTAGGTTCTTCACCACTAAAACCACCTGGGAAGCTCTGCTGTACACCTTCATGTATGTTCTTAGGCTAGAAGTCTCAGCTTGGTTATTTGCAAAATAGCCATAATAGCACAATTTTTTCCAAGCATTTACTATTTTGTTAAAGACTGTTTTGATACGGACCATTTTTAAAGTACATTTATCGAATTTTTACAATCTTGCTTCTGCTGCTAAGTCACCTCAGTCGTGTCCGACTCTGTGTGACCCCACAGACGGCAGCCACCCCCCTCCCCCAACCCTGGGATTCTCCAGGCAAGAACACTGGAGTGGGTTGCCATTTCCTTCTCCAATGCATGAAAGTGAAAAGTGAAAGGTGAAGTCACTCAGTCGTGTCTGACTCTCAGCAACCCCATGGACTGCAGCCTTCCAGGCTCCTCCATCCATGGGATTTTCCAGGCTAAGTACTGGAGTGGGGTGCCATTATATTGCTTCTGTGCTTTAGTTTTTTGGTTGCGAGGCATGTGAGAGCTTAGCTCCCTGACCAGGGATCGAATTTGCAAACTCCCTGTGTTGGAAGGCGAGGTCTTAACCACTGGACCACCAAGGAAGTCCCTCCAAGAATTTATTAAAACGCTCCTGCAGAAGAAGTTATGAACTTGTTCTACCTCCAAAAACATGAGTTGATCTTTTAAAAAGTTTTATGTGGAAATATAAGAAACTGAACAAGATCTGAAGTGCAATATCCTTTGTGCTTTTTAAAAGATGGGCACAATGAAACTGGAACCAATTATACAGAGTGAAGTAAGCCAGAAAGAAAAACACCAATACAGTATACTATGGTGGGAGGGGGGTTCATGTTTGGGAGTTCGTGTAAAAAAAAAATTAAAAAAATTAAAAAAAATAAATAAAAGATGGGCACATAAAAGTATCTTTTTCATGGATACACATATATTCATTAACACACATATTCAAGAACACAGACTAAACACATATGAGTGGGGGTCGGGGGTGGGGAGGAGGGCACCGATGAGAAAGGAAGGGGGGAAACCTAGATATACAAAAGCTGGATAAACCTAGATAAACCGAAAGGGCTGATGCTGCTCCTTTGACAATGTCGTGACAACTGTCTTCCATAAATCAGGGAGGATGATTAATTGACCAAACGATGATATTAATAATAACACAAGAATTTTCTTTCTGGCTCTGAATTTCATTTAGGAACCACAGGAAGAGAACACGTCTTATATGTTCACTTAAAAAGCAAACGTGCTTTAAGTGGCAGAGTTTGGACTGAACATCATTCTGTTTGTAATCACTCCCCTGCCCCCAACCCCCAGAAGTCAAAGCCTAATTTAAAAAGCACTTCACAAAGTTGCTGAGTAAGGGGATCTGCAGTGCTCTCGACTCTGTGGCCAGCAGCAGTCACTGCGAGACATTCAGGAACACCCTAGATGCTGAGGCCAGTATCAAAGCAGATCAAGTTGTTCCCCATCTTCTGAACTGGAGATGATCCAGAAGCAGCTCTGTGACTCAGCGGCTCAGGAGCCAACAAACCACCATTTGTCCCCTGTCCAGCTTCTGGGACACTAGAAAACCCCACTCGTACCACTCTCACATGCCACAGGCGGAAAGACAGGCAAAGGACTTGTCACTACCACTTTGCCAGCTGTGAAACCTGTCCAGGCTTGGACTTGGAGCGCAGCAGGCAGCAGGCCAAGTCTAGGACTGACGGCTGCAGTCACCTGGGCAATGGCCTCCACCTTCAAGTCTCACCAAGGGCTGAGCCTACCAGGAAGACACCTCACAAGAATCTTGAGATCCTGGTTCCCCCCCACTTCCAGCCTAAAGTAGCCCAGGAGTTTGTGATGACAGCACGGGGCAGTTTATCCATCAGAATCAAGGTCACCCCCCAAAAAAGAAAGTGAAAGTGAAGTCGCTCAGTTGTGTGCAACTCTTTGTGACCCCATGGACTGTGGCCCACTAGGCTCCTCCATCCATGGGATTCTCCAGGCAAGAACACTGGAGTGGGGTGCCATTTCCTTCTCCAGGGGATGTTCCCGACCCAGGGATCGAACCCGGGTCTCCTGCATTGTAGGCAGACGCTTTACTGTCTGAGCCACCAGGGAAGTCCAAGGGCCTCCCGAACTTTCCCAAGTCTTGAGTATTAAAGGGAGGAAAAAAAAAATGTATTCTTTTCCTCTGAGAGAACAAGCGTGGCATTTGTTGATCAATTTTCTTTTCTTTCACTATTTCAATACCATCTGATCGGTATATTCCAGAAAGACGAGAAAGCAGCTTTGCTCCCTGGTGACCCAGGGATCGAACCCGGGTCTCCCGCATTGTAGGCAGACGCTTTACCGTCTGAGCCACCAGGGAAGTCCAAGGGCCTCCCGAACTTTCCCAAGTCTTGAGTATTAAAGGGAGGGAAAAAAAAATGTATTCTTTTCCTCTGAGAGAACAAGCGTGGCATGTGTTGATCAATTTTCTTTTCTTTCACTATTTCAATACCATCTGATCGGTATATTCCAGAAAGACGAGGAAGCAGCTTTGCTCCCTGGGACTGGGGTTCAATGCTGATTGATCCCCTCAGATCAGATAAAGCCAAGTGGGCAAGAACAGCACCTCACACTGGAAGGTTACCCACCATTCAGAGAGCACCCCAACTGGTCCATCCTCATTCTAACAGCTCATACTCACTGCCTGCAGTGTGTGTCCCGTGCCACTGCCTACTAAGGGTTTTAAATGCATTATGTTATGAAATTGTCTCAACAGCCTGCGAGGTGCCCTTTATTATACCCATTCCATGGAGGGTCTCAGGCTTAGAGAGGTTAACTTACTCAAGGTCAAGAGGCTGGATTTGAATACTGGGGGGTCTGAAGTCATGCTATTTCACCCCCACTTTCAGCACCAAGTGGGCTGAACCCAGTGGAAGGAGGGCAAGGTGCTCATATGCCACCAACTAGTAAAAGCATGAGAAGCAGGAAGAGGAAGACACCAGCAGTTCTTCCCTCTCCCATCCTTCTCCACTCTGGGAAAGGCCGAGGGCTCCTCAGGCTGGGACGAGGTGTCCAGCTCATGGCCCTCCCTCTTCTTTTCACCCTGTCCCCGTTTCTTCCTTTGCTCATTCACCTACTCCTTCTCGATGTTCACTGGGTCCCTCTTTCAGAGAAGGGCAACAAGGGCTCATGCCCTTGACTAGGCATTCTGGTGCCACACTGCTCTGTGCTTGGTGACCCATCAGGGCTGATCTGAGCATCACTGCCCACCTGTAGATCCAGTTTCTGCTCGAGATCCCTGAAGGCTGGGAGAGTGTTTTCTCCATCTCAACATCCCCAGGGACATGCTCTGATTTCACAATCAGGATCCAGGACAGATCTCCCGATCACCAGACCAATGTTCTTCACGTCACACCACTGCCTCCCCTGGGAACTTCACTGGTGTGAGTGTCACTGCCTGGGCCGGTGCACAGAAGCATCCCAGGGCACCGGCTGCAGAAAGTGCTTCCCGAGGTTGCATGGATCATTTTCACAAGGTGTGGTGCCCACCACACCAGGAAGTCTTCTAACAAAGTCACCTGCTTTTGCCTAAGCCCAACTACTCATGAAATGCACACTTGTAACAGATTCTATGATTTCCGTATCCTGTAAAGACAGGCCCAGAGGGGAAGCTTTCCTGACTTTCTATTAACCAGGTTGTCAGATCTCCAGGCAAGCAATGAGATGCCCTCCAAAGCCCCCAGACAACCAGGGGAGCCCCTCAAAAGCATAGGCTGCCAGGACCTCCTGACTGGCTGTTAGAGGAAAGGTTTTGGAAAGGCTACCCACTCCAGTATTCTGGCCTGGAGAATTCTATGGACTATATAGTCCACGTGGTCACAAAGAGTCGGACACAACTGAGCAACTAGAAGAATGAGAAGTTACCCAGCTTAGAGGAAGACGGGGCAGGCGGGCTCCTTCTCTCTAGGTCCACATGCCAGCATCCATCAGCTCCCTTAGTTTTCAAATATGCCCTCAGCTCACCAAGCTAATGATAAATGACAGCATTTCCCCAGAGGAACAACGTGTTCCTTTACTGGGCCTGGCAGGGACCTGCAGCTTCTGGGTACAGCCCCAGACCAATCCCCAGACAGGCTGGGGTGGCTTTTGGCCACCAGAGAAGGCTGCTCTCTCATAAGGCCCTGACCTCCAATAGGAGGTGGCACCGTAGCCAGGCTCCCTGGCTGGCTGCCCCAGGACTAATTGAAACGTCTTCTCGAGGTCACAGCAGAAACACAAGGCCCCCTCGGTGCCTCTTCCCTGCCACGGCAGGCGGCAGGATTGAGTTCTCAAAGCAGGAGGCTCAGGGAAAATTGGCCACATCAGTTACACCCTGGGGTCTTGGCTGTTTAACCAGAGCCCTGGCCGATGAACTGGAGGCTTCTTCGCCTTGGAGCCAGGATCCATGTGGAGAGCATATTTGGCGGGACACCCCTTTCACCAGGAGCACACATGTCAAAAGGCCTTCATCCAAATCTGCCCTGGTTTCTCCCACTTCTCTGCCCTGCCTCCCTTGCTCCCTTCCCAGTTTTTTCAGGCAGTTCTTCCTTAAGGAATCATTCGCACACACATTCTCTTTTCAGAGTCTGCTGAATGCTAGCTGGACAATAAAGGCTGGGTACCATTGTTATTGTTACTTTTTAAACTATAGATATTATTGTACCTTTCACAATGTCCTATAGGACTAGATTCCCCCAGTGGATATCTAGGCATGAACTCTGTACCATCAAGAAAGCTGCAGTTTAGGCCCTTTTATTATTTTTTTTTCATGAACTTCATTATTTTGGGGAGGACTTCCCAGGTGGCTTAGTGGTAAAGAATCGTCCTGCCAGTGCAGGAGATTCAGGAGACTCAGGTTCAATCTCTGGGTCAGAAAGATCCCTCAGAGAAGGGAATGGCAACCCACTCCAGTATTCTTGCCTGGAGAATTCCACGGACAGAAGAGCCTGGCGGGGTTGTAAAGAGTTGGATGCTACTGGGCACGCAGAGTTGGCTTACAATGTCATGTTAGTTTCCTCTCTATAACGAAGTGAATCAGCTGTATGTATACATATATCCCCTTCTTCTTGGGCCTCCTTCCCACCTTGCCATCCCACCCCTCCAACGCACCCCTCTAGGTCATCACAGAGCACCGAGCTGAGCTCCCTGTGCTATTCAGCCGCTTCCCACCAGCTCTCTGTTTTACACATGGGAGTGTACATATGTCAATGTCACTCCGTTTTGAACCTTTTAAATGTATTTTACTTTATTCTTTTTTGGGGGAGGTGTGATGGAGAAAGGACCACAGGGAATTTCTTCTCAGGGCCTTAGGACACTGGGTCAGCTAGCAGGACCCATTCTGTGGTTTGAGCAAGCCCCCAGCATAGGATGGCACGAAAGCCTCCATTGCTAACTGGAGTGGCAGCAGCGTCGGCCCAGTGACAGTCCCCAGGAAAGAGCGACACTGCCGAGGGTTCAAATGCAGTTAAAACAGTTCCCGACCACCTCACCATTTCCAAACAGGTTTGCATTTTACCAGTGATGAAATGTGACTCCCCCATACCTCCTCCGAGGAACCAAATGACAAGAGGAAAAAAAAGCCACATTACTTCCCGCAGAGGTGGTGGCAGTTCCTGATTACTGATGCGGCACTAAGCAAGGTCTTGCCAACAGCCAAGTGAGCGGGACACTTACAGAATGAGGGCATGTGGCCCAACTGATTGGTTTACACATATGCCAATGACACTACACAATTCTGAAAGGCCAGACTCTTTATCTGTATAAGTCAAAGGGGAAAGGCTCTTTTACAAAAACTTACACTTAAATGCCATATTGTTTCCCATCCAATTATCTCTGTACTCTGTATACAGACGGGGGAAAATGCTGAACGTTCATTTTAAGTGCCATCTATCATCTGCTTAATTAATCGCAAGCAAACTCCTATTTGCATTTCAGGTGAACAGAACATAAAAGAAATGAGATTTTCCCAGTAAATGAAAGTATGGTATTTATAAGGAATATGACTTTTTCCCTCAAAGAAACAGAACAATATTAACTGCACTTCATCTCTCAAGTCCATGTGAGCTTTAAGCAAACATTAAGTGCTTTTCCCACTCACCAGCCAGGCTCAAGCTAATGTCCCTTCAAGCTATTACTCCCCAAAACTAGAGAGGACCTGTTCACACAGGGTCACATCTCTGCTCTCTTCTCAAGAACCAGTAACGTTCCTGGGAACTTGAACGTGAGAACTCAGTGTACAGGTACCTTGAGGATTTTCACAGATGCCTTCAGATAACTGCTATTTAAAGCATCACACTTCAGTGGAAGAGGAGGTTTTCAAGGCAGTGAAGAGTAAAAAATAATGAGGGCAATACTTATATTTGTTTTAAAAAGTACCCAGTAGTCTAGAAAAAGACTTAACTCTTCCTGAATGCAAATATTCTGTGAGTATTTAGTATTTACACATTGTTTTCTCAGAACCCTGTTCCAGTGTTTGCTCAGCCAGTATTTCTGGAGAACTCTGGGTGTCCCCTGAAGTCACCCTCCTGCAGTTTCTCCTTCACACAGTGAGTCAGTTGGACTAGGTGCTCAGTGAGGCCCCTCTGACACTTCCTAGCCTTCTTCGAAGAGTTATATTCGAATTCTCCAGGCCTGAAAACTGCTATCTTATTTTTAATATTAATAAAGTCTAATTAGCATAATAATCTAAGAGTTAGTGGCTTGAATAATCCAGTGAAGAAGCTCAGCCACAAGGCATTTTATCTTTTCATCAGCCACAGGAAGTTGGGGATTGACTTTTCTGTAGAAGAAATGTTTTCACTTCTAATTGTGTTTTATTTAGGTGGGTATTAAAATATGTTTACCTTCTCCGAGTACATACCCATGGAAGGGCTAGAGCAAAGCAGTTCACAATCTTATTGCACTAGGAAAAGGAACAGTCTGAAACCCGAGTGCTTGTGCTGGAAACTGTCCGTGAAGGTTGGGCAGACTCTAATGAGAATACTGCTACTGCTAAGTCACTTCAGTCGTGTCCGACTCTGTGTGACCCCATAGACGGCAGCCCACCAGGCTCCCCCATCCCTGGGATTCTCCAGGCAAGAATACTGGAGTGGGTTGCCATTTCCTTCTCCAATGCATGANCTGCTACTGCTAAGTCACTTCAGTCGTGTCCGACTCTGTGTGACCCCATAGACGGCAGCCCACCAGGCTCCCCCATCCCTGGGATTCTCCAGGCAAGAATACTGGAGTGGGTTGCCATTTCCTTCTCCAATGCATGAAAGAGAAAAGTGAAAGTGAAGTCGCTCAGTCTGTCCGACTGTTAGCGACCCCATGGACTGCAGCCCACCAGGCTACTCCATCCATTGGATTTTCCAGGCAAGAGTTCTGGGGTGGGGTGCCATTATCTCTGAAGCGCTCAAAACACAGCCACACGTATGACCTCATGAGGGTTCATAGCCAAGGCTAGAGCCAGACGCCTTCCTTCACCCTCCGTCCACTACCCTATACCACAATGTTTACTGAGCACTTATCATGTGATAAGTAAGCACTAGGTCATGCTCCAGGTAGACATCTAGATGCCTGGACGCCCCAGCCCTCTCAGATCTTGTAAGCTGCTGGAGCCGTCAGACAACGAGGAGGAAACCATAAACCTATACATAATTTAGGCAGACAGGAAAAATTAGAGCAACAAGCAGAATACAGGGGTCAAGAAGGGGGAAGGGATCTTAAGACAGGATGTTCTTCAGTGCACTGGGACAAGCCAGAGGGATGGGATAAAGAGAGAGGTGGGAGGGGGGTCAAGATGCGGGATACATGTACACCCATGGCTGCCATGTACGGCAAAGACCACCACAATACTGTCAAGTAACCAGACTCCAATTAAAAGAAATACATTAATTTTTAAAAAATGAAGATAGGATGCTCTTTGCAATCCTATGGACTGTAGCCCACCAGGCTTCTCTGTCCATGAGATTCTCCAGGCAAGCATACTGGAATGGGTTGCCATGCCCTCCTTCAGGGGATCTTCCCAATCCAGGGATCCGACCCGCATTTCTTATGTCTCCTGCCTTGGTGGATGGGCGCTTTACCTTTAGCACCACCGGGGAAGCCCTAGCGCGCAGCACAAGGCAACAAGGAGGATTCAGGGGCCAAGATGGGGAAACAGAACCTCTTAGGATGGTTGGGGTGGGGGGCCCCTTTTGAGGCAATACCATATAAGCCAAAATCTGCAGAGGGAGGGATCCAGTCATATGAAAATATGCCCATAGGAGCCGAAGTTGAAAAGAACAAATACCTGTTACATAGACTCTTGGTTATGATAAACCAGTCTCCAAAAAAGTAGACAACAATGAAGTAAGCCAGGCACAGAATGACAAATGTGGTATGACTTCTCTTATATGAGGTATCTAGAATTGTCAAATTCACGGGGACAGCAGAAGGCAGGCTCTCAGCGGCGAGGGTAGGGGAGAAAGAGGAGCTATTGTATAAGGGGTACAATGTTTCTGGGAACATGAAAAAGTGCTAGAGATGCCCAGTGGTGATGGGTGCACAGCAGTGGGAGTGTGTTTAACACCTCTGAATTGTACACACAAAAATGGTTAAAACGTTAGGCATACCTAACATAAAATTGACCATTGTAACCACTTACGTGTGTACAATTCAGAGGCATTAAATACGGCTTCCCTGGTGGCTCAGACAGCAAAAAATCCACCTGTGATGCGAGAGACCTGGGTTCGATCCCTGGGTCGGGGAGATCCCCTGAAGGAGGGCATGGCCACACACTCCAATATTCTTGCCTGGAGAATCTCCATGGACAGAGGAGCTTGGCGGGCTACAGTCCAAGGGGTCGCACAGAATTGGACATGAGTGAGCAAGTAACACGTATATTACTAGAATTATAAGGAAAAGATAGATGGGCTGGCAATTGGGCATTTTTAAGGCACCAAAGCATGCTCCCTTGGCCAGTCAATGAATCCACCTGCAGGCAGAGATGTGGTTCTGCCTCTTCTCTGATTTAAAGGTGGAATAAACGTCCTTCCCCCACCAAGAGGGCAAGCGCTTGAGGTGGAGGGTCTCAGGGGGCAACTGGCACACAATTCTTCTGTTCCTCCAAATCCTAGCTCAAGAAACATTTCCTCCAAGGACCATTCTGGACCAACACATCTTGTTCACCAAAGGACTAACACTCCCCTCAGCTCCACTGAGCTCTCTGCTGTGTTCATCTACACGTTCATCTTCTGCTCTGTCTCAGAATGCATCGTCCCTCTGTCCTTCCGCCACACACTCCCACTCCTACTTCGGATACACCCTGAGCCTGTTTTACCCTTGGGGACAACATTTACATCTGCAACCAGATACATTAACTATCTTAAGTTTTATTCTCTTCAAGTATCAAGTGCAGCAGAATTATTACATAAACAGGTTCTGAAATTCATTCATACAGCCGTTCATGGATACTTCTTGAGTGAAACATCTCTTAGGGAAGAGAAATAAAGAAAGTAGGTTGAAAACCATTGACTTCCCCAATTATATTCAACGCTTTGAGTCTAATTTTCTATTACAGTTTACAGTTCCAGTCTTACCCAGTACAATGCTTTCTTTCCAAGCCAAAGACAGAATCTTCTTTGAAAACCACGGATATATAATAGTTATCTATTTCTCCACTTACAGCACTCACCATTTTAGAAGGTCAAAGCAAATGCACTAGGCTAGAGGTTTTGTTTTTGTTTTTAAAGAACTCTTTTCCTGAAGAAGGTGAAGGTGGGCATAGGCTTTCTAGAAGGAGACAAATGCCCCCCCAGGGAGGCATTTCAAACCTGATGAGAGCACCCAGGCAAAGGCAGACAGAGAAACATTTTGTAATTGGGATGCAGCTGAGGAGAGCAGTCGGAAGTCAGGCCCAGAGCCCATACAGCATGCATACACAACGGCAGGCTCCCATCGAATAAGAATCGTTTATTCCCTGTGAGGTTCCCAGCACCTGCCACAACACACAGTGGGTGTACCCAAAACTTCACGGGTGTTTGAAATCAAACTTCTAGAACCGAATCATCTCCAGACTGTACTTCTCTCAGCCTAGACAGAAGAGCTGAGCAGCCCACCCTGCTTACTGAGGTTCAAGAGCAGTGAGCTCCCAGGAGGTCAGGTGCACTGGAGCCAGGGCTCCCAGATAGGAAGTCAGGGTGGGGAGCTATCATTTCCTCCCACTGGGGGCTCCTTTCCTGCAGAGACCAGAAGATTGCCACCTGGATCCCACCCTCTGCTCCACCTCCTATGCAGGGAAACTGCAGAATGTATGTCTCATTCAGTCCTTCCAAAGAAGTCTCAAAAACCCTTCCCCCAAACACAGCATCAGGATCTGCCAATTCCCAAAATCCATTTACGAGAGGTTCTGAAAGAAAGTGAAAAGCAAAGAGCTGAGAGAGAAGGAAGAAAAAAGAAAGTCTAATCTGATTCTAAGGGGGAAAAAAAAACCCACAAAGCCTTTCCCTTCATTCCCTTTGTCCCACCGATGTGCGTCATTTATTTGGTGACAAAGCCCTGAATGTTAATTGAATGCATTAAAGGCATAATAACACAATCCAGAGAATTGTTTTGCCATATTTTAAAACTTCCATGTGCCTGGCTACCTACAGCTAAACAAGAACAGGTAAAAGATCTCTCTGAAATAAAAAACAAGGGGACTCGAGAAGGGGAGCAGGCACCTACTTGAGTGATCACGGGTTCCCATGGAGAAAAGGGCAACTGCCTGGTGCAAGGCAGTTTGGTATCAATGCAATAATTTCTGGATAGCTGCCAGTGCTAAGGTTAAAAAACAATATTACAAGGCTTCTATGATGACAGCCTACTGGGAGACATTTGTTGAAAATTGCTTTGCCTATCATTTAGTCAGCAAAAAAACCTCACAGTACTAGTTATGCTAGAACTCTGTTGAGTGTGCATCTATAAATGATTCAAATTGTAAGCACATAAAGCCCCCATACAGGTAGATGTAATCACCATAAAAGCCTAGAGCCTCAGCTCTGTTCTTTTACATTGATAGGCCGTATAAATTTTCACCATATGCTGCCAAATAAAAAGCATAATTATAAAGAAAGTGTATTCTGAGTTTTAAATTCAACTTTCAAAAATGAAATCAGAATTACTTTTTTTGGCACAAGGCAATAAACTTTTCAGCAGCCACACCATGAAAAACTGACATTCTAAACCACACAGCATCCTGCAACTTGACTTGATTTTAATGACACCTTTCACCCTGCAAGAAGGGACAACTCACACATTGCCGGGGAAACAAGACAAGGTTTTTACTAGGCTGTCTCCTCCAAACACAGTTGGCCCTCTGGAGCCACAGGTGCCACACTGTGGAATCAACCAATCACGGATCAAAAGTATTCAAAAAAAAGAAAAAAATTCCAGAAAAGTTCCAAAAAGTGAAACACAGCATTTACATTGTACTTACAACTATTTACCTAGCATTGCTGCTGCTGAGTAGCCAAGTGTTGTCCAACAATTTGTGACCCCGTGGACTGCAGACCACCAGACTCTTCTGTCCATGGGATTTCCCAGGCAAGAATACTGGAGTGGGTTGCCATTTCCTGTTCCAGGGGATCTTCTTGACCCAGGGGTAGAACCTGCGTCTTCAGCATCAGCAGGCAAATTCTTTACCACTGAGCCACCAAGGAAGCCTTACCCTGTATTTGGTATTATAAATCATCTAGAGATAATTTAAAATATATAGAAGGATAGATGTAGGTTATATGCAAATTCTGTCATTTTAGATAAGAGGCTTGCTGCTGCTGCTGCTAAGTCACTTCAGCCGTGTCCGACTTTGTGCGACCCCATAGACGGCAGCCCACCAGGCTCTGCTGTCCCTGGGATTCTCCAGGCAAGAACACTGGAGTGGGTTGCCATTTCCTTCTCCAATGCATGAAAGTGAAAAGTGAAAGTGAAGTCACTGAGTCGTGTCCAACTCTCAGCGACCCCATGGATTGCAGCCTACCAGGCTCCTCCATCCATGGTATTTTCCAGGCAAGAGTACTGGAGTGGGGTGCCGTTGCCTTCTCCGAGATAAGAGGCTTGAGTATCCTCAAATTTTGGTATCCATGGGAGGTCCTGGAATTGATCCTCTACAATGCCAGGGCAGGGTTGGGGGGTGGACTGGGACTGTACCTAAACACATTTTGAAATGAGCTAAACCATCTAAAAGAAAACTAAAGGCCTGATATTTCAGTAATCAGGATAATATGAACAAATCCATTAGTCTGCAGTCAACAGGAGGGTAGGAATTGTCTGGTAACTGTGTAGAGCACAAATGAATCCTTCCTTTTGTTTCTCCCTATGAGTAAAGGAATAATTTCATTACTTGGTGGTTTGGGGCTTTTTGCCTGTACTGAGATAAAATGAACATGTTTTGAATGCCCCATCTCACCCCCAAGCAATTCTTCATCCCATGGGCGAAGAATGTCTATCTTAAAGCAAACAAATACATCCGCATTCCGGAGACTGGGAGTTGGCGTTTGCAGGCTGGGTGCCTTGAGGCCTCTCATCTAGGAAAAGAGCCGAGGTAGGGCTCTGCTTGCATCTAGCTGTTAGGGGTTCTTATGCCCAGGAACCACCATTCAATTACCTGTCCCCAGCACTGTCCCCACCATTTTGACGGTGGATTGTGCATATGCGCTCAGTTGTGTCCGACTCTTTGGGACCCCATGAACTTGCCATGCTCCTCTGTCCACAGAACTTTCTAAGCAAGAATACTGGAGCGGGTTGCATTTCCCCTTCCAGAAGATCTTCGTGACCCAGGGATCCAACTCAGGTCTCTTGAGTTTCCTGCACTGGCAGGCGGGTTCTTTACCAGCTGAGCCACCAGGGAAGTTAGGAGATGGTCTTCCCTGAGAGTCCCTGCTTCCAGGGCATCCCAAGTCTGATCAACAAAGGGTCTGCTGCTGCTGCTGCTAAGTCACTTCAGTCGTGTCTGACTCTGTGCGACCCCATAGACGGCAGCCCGCCAGGCTCCCCTGTCCCTGGGATTCTCCAAGCAAGAACACTGGAGTGGGTTGCCATTTCCTTCTCCAATGCATGAAAGTGAAAAGTGAAAGTGAAGTCGCTCAGTTGTGTCTGACTGTTAGCGACCCCATGGACTGCAGCCCACCGGGATCCTCCATCCGTGGGATTTTCCAGGCAAGAGTACTGGAGTGGGGTGCCATCGCCTTTTCTGAACAAAGGGTCTAGTGAGGGGTAAGTGAACTAGTGAGGGGTAAGTGAACTGTCCAAGGCAAATACAGAGCTGGCTTTGTCTGGAGGCTGAATCTACAAAGAGTCAAACTGAAGAATCTGAGAATCAGAAGAACCTGCCTAGTGCACCCTCATCCCAAGAGAAAACCTCTCTCTCAAAGCTGATGAGCTCTTGTCCATCCAGCCTCAGCCCAAGCACATCCTCTTAGAAGCAGGGCTTATAAAAACACGGAAAACTCTATATGAAGGTGGCTGGGCCCTCCACAGTGCTCAAGATCCAAACTGGCTGTCCCAACAACCAGTTCTGGGTACCAAGAACAGTCAGAGAATTTGAAATGCTTCCTTTCTTTCTCAACCAAGCCTGGAGAAACAGAGGCAGTCCCAGGGGAGTGTGAGAAGGTACTTTCTGCCTTTATGTTTTTAAGTGATCAAGTGAAGGCAGAAACAGCTGCCACCTAGGAATCAAATCCTTCGGCCCTTCTCACAGCACCCTCCTCCACCTTCATCTCTCCCCAGCTCCCCTCCACTCACACAGCCAACCCCCATGACAAAAAGCTGCTCTCTGATCAAGCTGGGAAACCATATTTGTCAGGCTAATTTTCAGAAGTTACTAAAGTGGCCTGAAAAAAATAGAAGCCAAGGAGCATCAAGATTATGAAATAAAAATAGATTTTTTTTCTCATTATTGAGGCATTTTAAGAGCAATTATGTTGCAGCAGTCATAACAGCCACTTCTGCAAACAGCAGGTTTAGAAAGTACAAAAGACTCCTGCCACCTCCACACCCACTCCAGGGGCTATTAAAGTTTGGGGAGGGGCAGGAAACACAAAGGATTTTTAAGATGTTGGGGTTTTTTGAGTTGGTTCTTAAAAATCTATTAACTTATTCTTTACCATTCAAAGGAAATTAAAACCAAATACATTCTGGGGAGATGAGGTGAAAAAAAACTACGTTGGAGATAAGATATAAAGGGCTTCATTAAGTCCCAAGTTCATGGAAATGACATCAATCCCTCACCATCAATCACATCTGTCTTGCATTTTCTGACGTAGCCAGCAGAGAAGGACTGGTCTCCTAAGAGACACAAATCCTGTCTGTTGGAAAAATTCTGTATTCTGCTACCTGAGAAGACAGGCAAAGGGGGTGCAGACAGTCTCAAAGCCAAGTCCAGTGGGGGTCCTCTTACATTTGAACTTGCTTCCAGGTAGCACTCCCTCCCTCCCTCCATTTACCTGTGCCAGCCCTGTACCAAAGTCAACCAGTCAACAATCTATAAAAAGGAAGTTCATTATAAACTCTTAAATGAGAAGCCTTAGGATGGTGAACGAGTTATTAATAATTTGCCATCCCTCAACCTGCTGTATATGCAGACAGTAGTTTCTATATATTCCTGTGGACTTATTTCACTATTTACAAATTGGGTCTGTTAGGTAAATCAATGTTACCAAAGTTGACTGATAAATGAGAACAGAAAATCTAAAAATAACCACACAAATTATTTCCCACCAGAAAGTCAAGACAACAAAGCCATCTCCAATGAATCATTCCTGACCCAGCTCACCTTTCTGGGTCACCTTTAAACTACTTCTTACTTTGGGTGAACCCAGTAGACTCTCCATGCTCTCTAAATTATCTTGAAGAAATCGAAAGGGAGTTTGAAAGGTTAATTAAAATTTCTAGTATAGCTCTTGTCGATATCTAACTAAGTGCACAATATTTAGCTGGATCAAGGACCAGTTTTCTGAATAATGAAGTATTCTGGTTGACACAGAATTACCCTATATCCACAGATTACCAATGCTCAAACAATTAGAACCGAAACAAAAACACTCAAAAACTTTTCTATGACCAGCCCTTAGCCTACTGATTGACACATAGAGGAGCATCAATAATTTTTTGCTACATGACTGAATTAAGAAGATACTCCAACATTTAGGAGCCCTTCTGAGACACTGAGAAGCTCATCTCATCAGTCCATCAACATCTTCATGTTAATTCCCTCAACAGACTGAGAACCATCTCTGAAACTGTTGATTCATTTTGTCTGCTGACCAAATACCTGCTGCGGAGGAAAGGAGGGCAGGAGTTCACAAATAACAGATGTTTCCATTCTGTAGATCACACAGGCTTTGTGGAAACCAGTCAACCACCACCACAGTGCAAAAGCGGCCATAAACAACATTCAAATGAGGGGGCGTGGCTTTGTTCCAATAGAGTTTTATTCATAAAAATAACCAGCTAGCAGGCCACAGTTTATGAGCCCCCTACACTAAAATAACATTTTCATTTCCTTCAGGGCCAAGTTTAGAAAACACATCCCCCACTGAGCCTTCCTTAGTGTCTTCTGAGAGAACTGTGTCTCTATTTTAAATTTCACTGCTTTCGTTCTATCTTTTTTGGTAATACCTTCACAGCCAAGTTTAGAAAATATAAATCCTCCACTGGGTCTTCCTTAGTGCCTTTGGGGAGAACTTCTTCCCTACTTTAAGTTGACCTACTGATTCAGTTCTTCCTTTTTTGTTATACTTTCACTATCAGACTGAGTGTCACAGCCTGCCAAATGGACTGCTACTTTTGTGCCCTTCAAATTGACAGCCTTTAAACAGTATCTCAGCATTCTTGTAGGAGGAGGGCCAAGTGCTGTTTCAGGGGAGGGTAGCCGGGACCATCAGTGGGGCACTCAGATTCATTCCCTCCTTAGTTTCCAGTGATTCAGCTCAGACTCAAACTTGCAAACTCTTTTCAGTGAACCCTAAACCTCACCAAGGAAGAAGGTTCCTTTAGGATTCTCCTAGTTATCCCAAACTATGCATCAAACAACCTTTTCCATACATATCTTGTATTCTTTTTTCAGAAGAGTCTTACAGGCTTTTCTAAACCATATTTGATAAGGTTTGAGCACCCCTCATCTCTGCATACATGGGTGCCCTAAGCAAAGGTCTGCAAAGTCCTTTTTTCCATGCAACACAACATAGTTCACACTTTTCAAGGATTTCGAGGCACAGATCCTTGGTGGGCCAATATTCTGTCTGCCATACCATCTTTACAATCTAAAAGAATAGGGGATGAATGGACAAAGAGACAGACATTAGTTTCTGAAGGAGCGTTGTGCTGCCGGCTGGGCTGCTCCCCACTGGGAATCCCCACCAGACACAGAGAAACCTTTTGAGTAAGGCTTCAAAATCTACCCCCAAAATTCGGACTGACTTTTTAGAAACCTGCATACCACCATTTCAAACAAGAAGCAGGTTCACAGAAAAGATACAGTCCTGGTGAGCTGTTGAAAAAACCAAGGCAGTCTCAGGGTGATTAATACTTAGTTCAAAGTGAGATGAAATACACATACACAGCTCACCATGCCCCTGGGGATGCCGTGATGGAGGAGAGGCCTAAAAGCTAGTTAAGAAGGAACGACTCAAACTGGGGGTGGGGGTGGGGTTGGGGAAAGAGACAAGGTAAACAGCTTAGAGTATCAAAGCAGAAGTGGTTGGAAGTCGTCATTTCATAGAATAATAGACTACACAGGGTTAGTCTTCCAGATGTTGTCTAATCCCTTCATCTCATAGATGAGAAAATTCAAGCATTGAAACTAACTTCCCTGATAACACAGTAGTTAGGTACGATCTCCCCAAAAGTCCCCAAGTCCGCCTCAATGTCAGTTTACTACGATATGAATTTTCTACTTTTCACTCGATACATTTTTAAAATTTTAGAGCAATTACACTTTAGTGACTATTAAAAAAAACCATAAGAACCCCATCTTTGATCCATCATTATAAAAACCCTCATCAAGCTCTCTGGGGCTGAGACATAGTTTTTTGAGGCAGAAGCCTGGTGTGTCTCCCTTTGTCTGGCAAAGCAATAAAGTTACCCTTTTATACTTCATCACCCTCTCCCCCAAAGAAAACATAAGACAAGAATTTAAGGAAACGGCAACCCACTCCAGTATCCTTGCCTGGAAAATCTCATGGACTGAGGAGCCTGGTGGGCTGCAGTCCATGGGGTCGCAAAGAGTTAGGCACAACTGAGAGACTAGCACTTAACCACTCAAACATATAAACCATGACCATACAGCCAGGGGCCTCCTTGAACAGAACAGAAAGCTAATATGTAGCATTAGAGTGGCCACACATATAATCATTTTTCTAAATTCTATACAGGGTTATTTTTCAGAATAAGGCTCACCATAAAGCTATTAGTCATCCATCGACCCATCCATTCATTCAAACTCCAATTAAAACTCCCTGCTACCCACTGTGTAGCAGGCCTAGAAATAAAAAGATGACTAAGACGCGTCCCACCAACAAGAAGCCTGTAGTCTAGTGGGGGAGACAGGAAAGCCATTCTGCTAACCCTAACACTACATTCTATTTCAGACCCAGACTGGCAATACCGCAGCTGATGACTGGCTCACTTTAGTTAGGGATATGAACTTTGAATGACCTTGAACTTATTTCCAAAATCCAGTCATCCTCATATAACCAGACACGCACTGGGAAAGGATATTAGAAAACCTATATTCTATATTACTTTTTCTTAAGAATCACGTTTTATTATTTACCAAAAAAAAGAGAGAGAGAAAGTTGTAATAAGGGGAAAAACAAGCTTTACACAAAGGTTCTACAATGTAACTTCCTTTGGTTCAAAATTTGAAAAACTGGAAAATCTGTTTGTAGATACTAAACATGAAGTCACATAGTCCTAGAGTACAGAGAGGCTAGAGAAGTTCTGCTGGTGCAGCAAAGCACATTTCCTTTAATAAAAAAATGAAAGTATGTACATTTCTACCAAAAAAAAAAGTTAAAAGTGTATGTGTGAGAGAAAGAGAGAGACAGAGAGAAGCAGGTAAATAGCACTAGGGTGGGCTAGAAAAGATGCAGGCACAAGCAGACCCACAGGAACTGAAATGACGAGTGACGTGAGCCCGCTGACCTTGAGAACTAGAGGTGAGGGTTTAGATCAGGCACCAAGAGATTCATCAGGTATCGAATCAGGCCCTGCTGGTGACAGAGATGTGTTTGAGTGAACAAGGGGGAAAAAGTCAAATCCAAGTTTCCCTTTTTCTTTTTGCAGGACGAGGAGAGGAGGGATGACCAGCAAGGCCACAGTCCACCAGAGAGCTGTGCCTCCCCAGTCTGTCTATAGAGGCACACCCATCTGGCCCAGGGGTGAACGGCATCCAGCTCCCTCCTGGAAGGTCAGGCCCCAGGGGAGTCCTGCCTTGGCTCTGGTGGGGTGTGCGTGAAGGCTGCCTGTCCCTGTGCCCGTGAGGACTTCCTTCTGCTCCAGCACAGGCTAAGACCCCAAACCTCCGAGGGAACGTTCCAGCTCTGGCTTGGTAAAGTATGCTGCTGCTGCTGCTAAGTCGCTTCAGTCGTATCCGACTCTGTGACCCCATAGATGGCAGCCACCAGGCTCCCCCATCCCTGGAATTCTCCAGGCAAGAACACTGGAGTGGGTTGCCATTTCCTTCTCCAATGCAGGAAAGTGAAAAGTGAAAGTGAAGTCGCTCAGTCACGTCTGACTCTTAGACCCCATGGACTGCAGCCCACCAGGCTCCTCCATCCATGGGATTTTCCAGGCAAGAGTAGTGGAGTGGGGTGCCACTGTATAAAACTATATTATTTGGGGGAGATGCATTTCAAACAAGTCATAAAGATTCTAAGGATAATATTTTTAATTTCAATAAAGCTGTTGTGATGTCGTAGACTAAACCTCAACCTGAGGACCAGAAGGCCTGAGTTTGAATCCCGACTCTTCCAAATGTGTGACTTTGGGTGAGTGAATAAACCTCTCTGGGTGACAGTTTTATCACCCAGAGATCAAGATAACAATGCTTATCTCACAGGGTTCATTAATTTGGCAAATACTTATTGAGCACCTACACTCTGCTCAGCACTATTCTAAACACTGGGATGTAGGGATGAACAACACAGCAAGGCCCTGCTACCTGAGTAGTTTATATTCCAGCTGGAGAGACAGGAAAACCATAAGCAAACAAAGAAATGAACAAATAATTTCAGACAGTATTGGGTGCCATGTTAGTTTCTTAGGACTATTACAACAAATGACCACAAACTTGGTGAATGAAGATAACAAAAATGTACTTTCTTGCAGTTCTGGAGGACAGAAGGTTAAAATGAAGGCATCAGTAGAGCTGTATGCCCTCTAAAGTTTCTAGGAGAGAATCCTCCTGTGTCTCTTCCAGGTTCTGGTGGCTCCATGGCTTGTGGCAGCATCACTCCAATTGCTGCCTACATCTTCATGTGACTTTCTCTCTGTAGTTCTCTGGGGCCTCTCTTCTTCTTAAAAGAATAGCTAGTCATTGAATATAGGACCCCCTCTAAATCCAGGACGATTTCATCTCAAGATCCTTCACTCACACTATTTCCAAATAAGGTCACATTATGAGCTTTCAGGGATCATGAATTTGGGGGGCACACTAGTATTTTTAAACCATTTAACTGTACTCTGTATATCCTAAATTTTAAGAAAAAGATGTTGCCGTCCTTTGTGGCATGTGGAATCTTAGTTCCCTAACCAGGAATTGAACCTGCACCCCCTGTCTTGGAAGTGCGAAGTCTTAATCGCTGGACCACCAGGAAAGTTCCCTGGGGCACACTATTTAACCCAATACCCATCTTGTACAGTGCTGTAAGGAAATAGGTGAGGCATGGAGGAACGTGTCTGGGGAAATATCTTCAACAAAGATGGCCAGGGAAGGCATCTCTGAAGAGGTGATTGCCTAACAAAGGGCAGCCTGCTACAGGAAGAATGTTCTGCGGTCCAAGAGTCCAAATGGATGCCTAAGGAGGTGGCTGAGAACTGAATCTGACGTGAGAACTGAATGCGATGAGAGATCTCAAGAACCAGGAGGTATTACCTCCCTCCCCTAAAGGGCTCAGAGGACTGAGCTTGTAATCCCCCTACCAAAGAGAGTGGGTGGTCCACGCTCAGGAAGCCCCAGCCCACGGAGGGCCTCCCTTCCAAGAGCACATTAATTTATACGCCTCTCTCCCCGCCGCCCCTCACAATGCAGGTGGTTTCCTGACGCAGGATATTAACTTTCAGCTGCTGGAGGTCCCTAACCTCCATGCTGGCCTAAAAGGTTTCGTCAGGTTTGGATAAGCCTCAGATAAGGAGCTGAACTTTTGCAGGCTTATGAGAACTGCACCTCCAATCCTTCAGAGATTCGCTCATCACGAACCTTAATCCATCTCAAATAAATCTTGTGCATACAGACATGGTTTCCCACCATGGCTGTTTCACAAGGAAAAAGAACAGCTTTGTCTGTTCTGCAAAAGCCCTCTCTGTTGACATTGTGCCCGTGGATTTAATTTCCGAGATTTACATTTTAATTCTTTAAGATATTCAGGAGATAAATAAACAGAGAGGCCCATGGTTGAGACACAGCCCTTTCCTCGAAAACCTACTTGCCTTGTTTTCCTCTCTCTGGAGCCCTTGTTTCTTTCTCTTACCAAATTTAATTCCATTTCCTTCTCTACTCTGCTCAGGGTTTCCTCCCTATCTCTTAACCCTTTACTTTCTTTTCAGCCACCTTGCCCTCCCATAATCCCCTCTCCTTATACTGGACCTCCCAGATTGGCTGTTCACTTGTCATGGTTGAGTAGTGTCCCCAATCCAAAAGTTCATGTCTACCCTGAACCTCAACATGTGATCTTGCTTGGAAATAAGGTCTCTGCCATCAAGTTATGACGTGGTCACACTGGATTAGAGTGACTAAATCCAGAGACTGGTGTACTTCTAAGATGAAAAGAGGCTACGTGATGGTGAAGGAAGAGATTGGAAAGATGCAGCTACAAGCTGAGCAAAACCAAGAGTTTCTGGGAGCCTCCACGGGCTGGTTAAGAGGCAGGGAAGGACCCTCCCCTAGAACCTTCAGAGAGAGCAGGGTCCTGCCAACATCTTGACTTCAGACCCTTGACTTCTAAAACTGTGAGAGAATAAATTTCTGTTGTCTTAAGCCCTCAAGTTCTTGGCTATTCATTACAAGAGCACCCAGGAAACTAGCAGAGCACTCAGCCTGCTCTCCACCTGTCTCTCACCTGGGTCCCCACCTCACCTGGAACCCCACAGCTGGACCCCATGACCGGCCCACTCCTCTAGGGAGGCCCAACCTCTGACTGACCTCTCTTTATCCATGACTGTGGAGGCCATGTGATCTCTATTCCTATGAAGAACCCAACGAAAGTTTCTTTGTTTTCTCCATATTTTATTATGAAGTTTTCAAACATATAGCAAAGGTGAGATCATTTGCAATGAACACTCATATAGCTAATACCTACATTAACCATTAATCTGGTCCCTCCAAAATTACTCTGTGATATGGTGGTAAGAATTTGAACTAAGTCCAATTGCCAGGTTCTGAATTCAGGCCCTGTTCTTTACTAGATGGGAGACCCTCTGCAAAGTAAGGCTACGTGAGCTTTCTGAATCTAATTCAGCATGTGAAAAATGGGGATAAAAAATGAAGATAAATGAGTACGTGAAACTCTTAGGGTCATTCTGGGGAAGAAAGGCGTTAAAGTATGTGCCTGGCACATTGTACCTAAGTAAGCAGAGGCCATCTTTATCCTGTGCCACCCAGCACATAGCATTTTCATCATGTGCACAGTACATGCTATTTCTCTGCTCAAAAAACTACAATGGCTTTCTTGTGGTTCCTAGAACAAATCTAAATTTTGCTACCTAGATTTAAAAATAATCAAGAAAACTATTGTTCAAGCTATCTAAAATATCAAGCTAGTTTTTTTATGGATTAGAATTCCATCAACTCAAGGGCATAACTAATTCACTGTAAAGATTAGAAACACTGATTGGTCAACCTTAAACAGCAAAAGGCATAATAAAATGAATAAGAAAGTGCAATAACTCAACAACAATACTATGCACTTGGGAGACAAAATCTTTTCAACCACACTGGTAGATTTTGGGGCACAAGAAAGCAGAGAGGCTTTCGGCCCTTGACAGTCCGAAGCCTCTATCACTGGTCCCACCCAGTCCTAACCTAGAACCTGGTGAGTGTACTGCGCTCTCAACATCCCATAAGCATAACACCAAACTTGTCTTTGCCTCCACCTCCATTCAGACTGTCTTCCATCTGCCCACCTACAGGTCCGCCCTGGTCCTGTCCACTCAGGTCCTCCACCTTCTTTAAACCATCTCCAGCCCCACTCTTTCAGCAGAAGAACCCCCACCCTCTATGACCTCCTCCAGCACTGAGAAAGGCTAGTGCCCATTGGCCCCTAAACAGACTGGCTTTGAGTTTCCAATAAAATTGTCAGTTCTTGTCTGCTATATAGCTCATGTTTCTGCTCATACCCACACAGACCACAGCAGGTAATACCTGCTGATTCATTCTGGGTCCAAAACCTGTCCCCTCGGGGAAAAAAACAGTGGTGAAGGAAACAGAATGGAAAAAAGACTTTTGGACTCATGGATAAGAAAGGATTTGGCTTTGCTGTCAACATCCAACTGATACAGTGACAGCATCTGCTTCAGCCTTACTAAGCACCTAAACTGTCAAACATAAAAGGAAGTGTGTGTACCTATGTGTGCACGTTCATGCATGTGCACACACATAAACCATGCACACAAAATGCATTTCCTCTGAGCTTTGCTGTTTTAGTCCACTGTTATTCATCAAACATCTACTGAGCAGCCACTATGTGCTAAGCACTATACTGTGCTGGGAATTCAAATGAAAAGACACAGTTCCTTCTGTCCCGGAGCTTGACCTGGGGTGGGAAGACTTGCTCAAACAGATTATTGCAACAACATGAGCTGAGAGAAGGGCTGATGGAGGCAGGAGGGGGTAATAGGAAACTCCGTAGAGTAGAAGGCAGAATTCCCCACCTGTTGGGATGAGTGAGTCAGGGTAACCCAGCAGAGAGGTGTCCTGAGTTTTACAAAGTGAGCAGGAGCAGGGGCATATCTAGGAGAGGAACTGGGAGGGGAGCTGAACTCACAACCATTTCAAGATAAAATGTCGTTGCAGGGATTTTAAGCATGGTCCTAATAAAGACATCAGAAGAAGACTGTGAAAATGCAGTGAGAAGATCGCTTCTCACACACACACACATTGGAGACAGCAGCATGGACCAGAGAGCTCATTCCCTTGTGCTTCCTGGGGACACAGAAAAAAGATGACTTTCTCCAGATCAGGAAACTAGCCCGCAGCAGACATGGAATCTACCAGCAACTTGATCTCACACTTTCAGGCTCCAGAACCATGAGAAATAAACGCTTGCTATTCGACACCCCACCCCACTCCCCGTTTATGGCATTTTGTTACAACAGCTGGAACTGACATAGATAGGTATCTAATAAACTCACCCCTCTGCATCTGGGTGGTCCTGTTGAGCCTAGGGAAGGTCAAGGATCTGTGACTGCATTTCACCAGGAGGAGAAGAAAGTCCTTCAGTGGGAATCATGACAGTGCTGTAAAACCTAAGTCAGACTTCCTGAGTTGAAAACCCTGGCTTAAGTGTCTCACCTTGGGAGTGGGAATGTGCAGATAAGCAAGGGAAGAAGCCTAGAATGATCCATGTGGTAATGATGAGAGCCAGACACACCAGTGGAGAAGGCAATGGCACCCTACTCCAGTATTCTTGCCTTGCATATCCCATGGATGGAGAAGCCTGGTAAGCTGCAGTCCATGGAGTCGCTAAGAGTTGGATACAAGTGAGCGACTTCACTTTCACTTTTCACTTTCATGCATTGGAGAAGGACATGGCAACCCACTCCAGTGTTCTTGCCTGGAGAATCCCAGGAACGGGGGAGCCTGGTGGGCTGCCGTCTATGGGGTCGCACAGAATTGGACATGACTGAAGTGACTTAGCAGCAGCAGACACACCAGTAAGAACTCACATTTAATATAGATACAACTGGTTGTATATAGAAACAGACAGGCATATATACATGGGTGAGAATACACACACATGCGTTTTTTGCTCTGTCAACTGAGAGGGCCTAAAAGAAATGACACCCCAATAACAATGAGCATACCCAGCACGCAGATCTTGGTTTTGCAGCAGACACACCAGTAAGAACTCACATTTAATATAGATACAACTGGTTGTATATAGAAACAGACAGGCATATATACATGGGTGAGAATACACACACATGCGTTTTTTGCTCTGTCAACTGAGAGGGCCTAAAAGAAATGACACCCCAATAACAATGAGCATACCCAGCATGCAGATCTTGGTTTCTAACATCATTCTCCAATAAAAGGAAGCAGAGCTCCTTTAGGAAATGGCTGACTCAAGGACAGGGATGGGAAATACACAAGATGAGCATGGAGCATCCTATAGTATCAGAAAGTACTGCAGAAGGCCTCAAAAAATAATTGACAGTAATATATCAAAGGGACACAAGGAGTCCACGGAAAGAGCTTCCAGTGGACAAGCCAAGAAAATAAATTAAATGTGCATTACATTGTAACCCAAGGTATAGAGTAAAACTCTGAGGAGAGGAGCCTGGCAAGCTACAGTCCATGGGGTCGCAAAGAATTGGACACAACTGAGCAACTGTCACGTAGGATAAAGAATCCGTTGCCAGAGCAGGAGCTGTGAGTTGGATACCTGGGTCGAGAAGATCCCCTGGAGAAGGAAATGGCAACCCAATCTGGTATTTTCGCCTGGGAAACCCCATGGACAGAGGAGTCTGGCAGGCTACAGCCCATGGACTTGCAAACAGTCAGGCACAACTTAGTGCCTAAACGACAACAACAAAATAGGATAAATAATCACAAGTCCATACTGGTCTAAATATATGATTGTATACAGTAAAAAATGAAGCCTAGGAACCAAATCTCCCTTGCAGAAAAATAACTTGAGTAGCTAGCCTCTGTATAGTAAGATGGAACACAGCTCCACACTTTCCCTAAGAGTAGGCTATGCGTAGATTTCCTTCCAAAGAGTACAGTGTGGAAAGGAGTCAGGAAGTAATTCTGCAGTGGAAACCTGATAAACGCTACTTCAGCCAGGTGTTCAAGATCNGAACACTGGAGTGGGTTGCCATTTCCTTCTCCAATGCATGAAAGTGAAAAGTGAAAGTGAAGTCACTGAGTCGTGTCCAACTCTCAGCGACCCCATGGATTGCAGCCTACCAGGCTCCTCCATCCATGGTATTTTCCAGGCAAGAGTACTGGAGTGGGGTGCCGTTGCCTTCTCCGAGATAAGAGGCTTGAGTATCCTCAAATTTTGGTATCCATGGGAGGTCCTGGAATTGATCCTCTACAATTCCAGGGCAGGGTTGGGGGGTGGACTGGGACTGTACCTAAACACATTTTGAAATGAGCTAAACCATCTAAAAGAAAACTAAAGGCCTGATATTTCAGTAATCAGGATAATATGAACAAATCCATTAGTCTGCAGTCAACAGGAGGGTAGGAATTGTCTGGTAACTGTGTAGAGCACAAATGAATCCTTCCTTTTGTTTCTCCCTATGAGTAAAGGAATAATTTCATTACTTGGTGGTTTGGGGCTTTTTGCCTGTACTGAGATAAAATGAACATGTTTTGAATGCCCCACCCCACCCCCAAGCAATTCTTCATCCCATGGGCGAAGAATGTCTATCTTAAAGCAAACAAATACATCCGCATTCCGGAGACTGGGAGTTGGCGTTTGCAGGCTGGGTGCCTTGAGGCCTCTCATCTAGGAAAAGAGCCGAGGTAGGGCTCTGCTTGCATCTAGCTGTTAGGGGTTCTTATGCCCAGGAACCACCATTCAATTACCTGTCCCCAGCACTGTCCCCACCATTTTGACGGTGGATTGTGCATATGCGCTCAGTTGTGTCCGACTCTTTGGGACCCCATGAACTTGCCATGCTCCTCTGTCCACAGAACTTTCTAAGCAAGAATACTGGAGCGGGTTGCATTTCCCCTTCCAGAAGATCTTCGTGACCCAGGGATCCAACTCAGGTCTCTTGAGTTTCCTGCACTGGCAGGCGGGTTCTTTACCAGCTGAGCCACCAGGGAAGTTAGGAGATGGTCTTCCCTGAGAGTCCCTGCTTCCAGGGCATCCCAAGTCTGATCAACAAAGGGTCTGCTGCTGCCGCTGCTAAGTCACTTCAGTCGTGTCTGACTCTGTGCGACCCCATAGACGGCAGCCCGCCAGGCTCCCCTGTCCCTGGGATTCTCCAAGCAAGAACACTGGAGTGGGTTGCCATTTCCTTCTCCAATGCATGAAAGTGAAAAGTGAAAGTGAAGTCGCTCAGTTGTGTCTGACTGTTAGCGACCCCATGGACTGCAGCCCACCGGGATCCTCCATCCGTGGGATTTTCCAGGCAAGAGTACTGGAGTGGGGTGCCATCGCCTTTTCTGAACAAAGGGTCTAGTGAGGGGTAAGTGAACTAGTGAGGGGTAAGTGAACTGTCCAAGGCAAATACAGAGCTGGCTTTGTCTGGAGGCTGAATCTACAAAGAGTCAAACTGAAGAATCTGAGAATCAGAAGAACCTGCCTAGTGCACCCTCATCCCAAGAGAAAACCTCTCTCTCAAAGCTGATGAGCTCTTGTCCATCCAGCCTCAGCCCAAGCACATCCTCTTAGAAGCAGGGCTTATAAAAACACGGAAAACTCTATATGAAGGTGGCTGGGCCCTCCACAGTGCTCAAGATCCAAACTGGCTGTCCCAACAACCAGTTCTGGGTACCAAGAACAGTCAGAGAATTTGAAATGCTTCCTTTCTTTCTCAACCAAGCCTGGAGAAACAGAGGCAGTCCCAGGGGAGTGTGAGAAGGTACTTTCTGCCTTTATGTTTTTAAGTGATCAAGTGAAGGCAGAAACAGCTGCCACCTAGGAATCAAATCCTTCGGCCCTTCTCACAGCACCCTCCTCCACCTTCATCTCTCCCCAGCTCCCCTCCACTCACACAGCCAACCCCCATGACAAAAAGCTGCTCTCTGATCAAGCTGGGAAACCATATTTGTCAGGCTAATTTTCAGAAGTTACTAAAGTGGCCTGAAAAAAATAGAAGCCAAGGAGCATCAAGATTATGAAATAAAAATAGATTTTTTTTCTCATTATTGAGGCATTTTAAGAGCAATTATGTTGCAGCAGTCATAACAGCCACTTCTGCAAACAGCAGGTTTAGAAAGTACAAAAGACTCCTGCCACCTCCACACCCACTCCAGGGGCTATTAAAGTTTGGGGAGGGGCAGGAAACACAAAGGATTTTTAAGATGTTGGGGTTTTTTGAGTTGGTTCTTAAAAATCTATTAACTTATTCTTTACCATTCAAAGGAAATTAAAACCAAATACATTCTGGGGAGATGAGGTGAAAAAAAACTACGTTGGAGATAAGATATAAAGGGCTTCATTAAGTCCCAAGTTCATGGAAATGACATCAATCCCTCACCATCAATCACATCTGTCTTGCATTTTCTGACGTAGCCAGCAGAGAAGGACTGGTCTCCTAAGAGACACAAATCCTGTCTGTTGGAAAAATTCTGTATTCTGCTACCTGAGAAGACAGGCAAAGGGGGTGCAGACAGTCTCAAAGCCAAGTCCAGTGGGGGTCCTCTTACATTTGAACTTGCTTCCAGGTAGCACTCCCTCCCTCCCTCCATTTACCTGTGCCAGCCCTGTACCAAAGTCAACCAGTCAACAATCTATAAAAAGGAAGTTCATTATAAACTCTTAAATGAGAAGCCTTAGGATGGTGAACGAGTTATTAATAATTTGCCATCCCTCAACCTGCTGTATATGCAGACAGTAGTTTCTATATATTCCTGTGGACTTATTTCACTATTTACAAATTGGGTCTGTTAGGTAAATCAATGTTACCAAAGTTGACTGATAAATGAGAACAGAAAATCTAAAAATAACCACACAAATTATTTCCCACCAGAAAGTCAAGACAACAAAGCCATCTCCAATGAATCATTCCTGACCCAGCTCACCTTTCTGGGTCACCTTTAAACTACTTCTTACTTTGGGTGAACGCAGTAGACTCTCCATGCTCTCTAAATTATCTTGAAGAAATCGAAAGGGAGTTTGAAAGGTTAATTAAAATTTCTAGTATAGCTCTTGTCGATATCTAACTAAGTGCACAATATTTAGCTGGATCAAGGACCAGTTTTCTGAATAATGAAGTATTCTGGTTGACACAGAATTACCCTATATCCACAGATTACCAATGCTCAAACAATTAGAACCGAAACAAAAACACTCAAAAACTTTTCTATGACCAGCCCTTAGCCTACTGATTGACACATAGAGGAGCATCAATAATTTTTTGCTACATGACTGAATTAAGAAGATACTCCAACATTTAGGAGCCCTTCTGAGACACTGAGAAGCTCATCTCATCAGTCCATCAACATCTTCATGTTAATTCCCTCAACAGACTGAGAACCATCTCTGAAACTGTTGATTCATTTTGTCTGCTGACCAAATACCTGCTGCGGAGGAAAGGAGGGCAGGAGTTCACAAATAACAGATGTTTCCATTCTGTAGATCACACAGGCTTTGTGGAAACCAGTCAACCACCACCACAGTGCAAAAGCGGCCATAAACAACATTCAAATGAGGGGGCGTGGCTTTGTTCCAATAGAGTTTTATTCATAAAAATAACCAGCTAGCAGGCCACAGTTTATGAGCCCCCTACACTAAAATAACATTTTCATTTCCTTCAGGGCCAAGTTTAGAAAACACATCCCCCACTGAGCCTTCCTTAGTGTCTTCTGAGAGAACTGTGTCTCTATTTTAAATTTCACTGCTTTCGTTCTATCTTTTTTGGTAATACCTTCACAGCCAAGTTTAGAAAATATAAATCCTCCACTGGGTCTTCCTTAGTGCCTTTGGGGAGAACTTCTTCCCTACTTTAAGTTGACCTACTGATTCAGTTCTTCCTTTTTTGTTATACTTTCACTATCAGACTGAGTGTCACAGCCTGCCAAATGGACTGCTACTTTTGTGCCCTTCAAATTGACAGCCTTTAAACAGTATCTCAGCATTCTTGTAGGAGGCAGGCCAAGTGCTGTTTCAGGGGAGGGTAGCCGGGACCATCAGTGGGGCACTCAGATTCATTCCCTCCTTAGTTTCCAGTGATTCAGCTCAGACTCAAACTTGCAAACTCTTTTCAGTGAACCCTAAACCTCACCAAGGAAGAAGGTTCCTTTAGGATTCTCCTAGTTATCCCAAACTATGCATCAAACAACCTTTCCATACATATCTTGTATTCTTTTTTCAGAAGAGTCTTACAGGCTTTTCTAAACCATATTTGATAATGTTTGAGCACCCCTCATCTCTGCATACATGGGTGCCCTAAGCAAAGGTCTGCAAAGTCCTTTTTTCCATGCAACACAACATAGTTCACACTTTTCAAGGATTTCGAGGCACAGATCCTTGGTGGGCCAATATTCTGTCTGCCATACTATCTTTACAATCTAAAAGAATAGGGGATGAATGGACAAAGAGACAGACATTAGTTTCTGAAGGAGCGTTGTGCTGCCGGCTGGGCTGCTCCCCACTGGGAATCCCCACCAGACACAGAGAAACCTTCTGAGTAAGGCTTCAAAATCTACCCCCAAAATTCGGACTGACTTTTTAGAAACCTGCATACCACCATTTCAAACAAGAAGCAGGTTCACAGAAAAGATACAGTCCTGGTGAGCTGTTGAAAAAACCAAGGCAGTCTCAGGGTGATTAATACTTAGTTCAAAGTGAGATGAAATACACATACACAGCTCACCATGCCCCTGGGGATGCCGTGATGGAGGAGAGGCCTAAAAGCTAGTTAAGAAGGAACGACTCAAACTGGGGGTGGGGGTGGGGTTGGGGAAAGAGACAAGGTAAACAGCTTAGAGTATCAAAGCAGAAGTGGTTGGAAGTCGTCATTTCATAGAATAATAGACTACACAGGGTTAGTCTTCCAGATGTTGTCTAATCCCTTCATCTCATAGATGAGAAAATTCAAGCATTGAAACTAACTTCCCTGATAACACAGTAGTTAGGTACGATCTCCCCAAAAGTCCCCAAGTCCGCCTCAATGTCAGTTTACTACGATATGAATTTTCTACTTTTCACTCGATACATTTTTAAAATTTTAGAGCAATTACACTTTAGTGACTATTAAAAAAAACCATAAGAACCCCATCTTTGATCCATCATTATAAAAACCCTCATCAAGCTCTCTGGGGCTGAGACATAGTTTTTTGAGGCAGAAGCCTGGTGTGTCTCCCTTTGTCTGGCAAAGCAATAAAGTTACCCTTTTATACTTCATCACCCTCTCCCCCAAAGAAAACATAAGACAAGAATTTAAGGAAACGGCAACCCACTCCAGTATCCTTGCCTGGAAAATCTCATGGACTGAGGAGCCTGGTGGGCTGCAGTCCATGGGGTCGCAAAGAGTTAGGCACAACTGACAGACTAGCACTTAACCACTCAAACATATAAACCATGACCATACAGCCAGGGGCCTCCTTGAACAGAACAGAAAGCTAATATGTAGCATTAGAGTGGCCACACATATAATCATTTTTCTAAATTCTATACAGGGTTATTTTTCAGAATAAGGCTCACCATAAAGCTATTAGTCATCCATCGACCCATCCATTCATTCAAACTCCAATTAAAACTCCCTGCTACCCACTGTGTAGCAGGCCTAGAAATAAAAAGATGACTAAGATGCGTCCCACCAACAAGAAGCCTGTAGTCTAGTGGGGGAGACAGGAAAGCCATTCTGCTAACCCTAACACTACATTCTATTTCAGACCCAGACTGGCAATACCGCAGCTGAAGACTGGCTCACTTTAGTTAGGGATATGAACTTTGAATGACCTTGAACTTATTTCCAAAATCCAGTCATCCTCATATAACCAGACATGCACTGGGAAAGAATATTAGAAAACCTATATTCTATATTACTTTTTCTTAAGAATCACGTTTTATTATTTACCAAAAAAAAGAGAGAGAGAAAGTTGTAATAAGGGGAAAAACAAGCTTTACACAAAGGTTCTACAATGTAACTTCCTTTGGTTCAAAATTTGAAAAACTGGAAAATCTGTTTGTAGATACTAAACATGAAGTCACATAGTCCTAGAGTACAGAGAGGCTAGAGAAGTTCTGCTGGTGCAGCAAAGCACATTTCCTTTAATAAAAAAATGAAAGTATGTACATTTCTACCAAAAAAAAAAGTTAAAAGTGTATGTGTGAGAGAAAGAGAGAGACAGAGAGAAGCAGGTAAATAGCACTAGGGTGGGCTAGAAAAGATGCAGGCACAAGCAGACCCACAGGAACTGAAATGACGAGTGACGTGAGCCCGCTGACCTTGAGAACTAGAGGTGAGGGTTTAGATCAGGCACCAAGAGATTCATCAGGTATCGAATCAGGCCCTGCTGGTGACAGAGATGTGTTTGAGTGAACAAGGGGGAAAAAGTCAAATCCAAGTTTCCCTTTTTCTTTTTGCAGGACGAGGAGAGGAGGGATGACCAGCAAGGCCACAGTCCACCAGAGAGCTGTGCCTCCCCAGTCTGTCTATAGAGGCACACCCATCTGGCCCAGGGGTGAACGGCATCCAGCTCCCTCCTGGAAGGTCAGGCCCCAGGGGAGTCCTGCCTTGGCTCTGGTGGGGTGTGCGTGAAGGCTGCCTGTCCCTGTGCCCGTGAGGACTTCCTTCTGCTCCAGCACAGGCTAAGACCCCAAACCTCCGAGGGAACGTTCCAGCTCTGGCTTGGTAAAGTATGCTGCTGCTGCTGCTAAGTCGCTTCAGTCGTATCCGACTCTGTGACCCCATAGATGGCAGCCACCAGGCTCCCCCATCCCTGGAATTCTCCAGGCAAGAACACTGGAGTGGGTTGCCATTTCCTTCTCCAATGCAGGAAAGTGAAAAGTGAAAGTGAAGTCGCTCAGTCACGTCTGACTCTTAGACCCCATGGACTGCAGCCCACCAGGCTCCTCCATCCATGGGATTTTCCAGGCAAGAGTAGTGGAGTGGGGTGCCACTGTATAAAACTATATTATTTGGGGGAGATGCATTTCAAACAAGTCATAAAGATTCTAAGGATAATATTTTTAATTTCAATAAAGCTGTTGTGATGTCGTAGACTAAACCTCAACCTGAGGACCAGAAGGCCTGAGTTTGAATCCCGACTCTTCCAAATGTGTGACTTTGGGTGAGTGAATAAACCTCTCTGGGTGACAGTTTTATCACCCAGAGATCAAGATAACAATGCTTATCTCACAGGGTTCATTAATTTGGCAAATACTTATTGAGCACCTACACTCTGCTCAGCACTATTCTAAACACTGGGATGTAGGGATGAACAACACAGCAAGGCCCTGCTACCTGAGTAGTTTATATTCCAGCTGGAGAGACAGGAAAACCATAAGCAAACAAAGAAATGAACAAATAATTTCAGACAGTATTGGGTGCCATGTTAGTTTCTTAGGACTATTACAACAAATGACCACAAACTTGGTGAATGAAGATAACAAAAATGTACTTTCTTGCAGTTCTGGAGGACAGAAGGTTAAAATGAAGGCATCAGTAGAGCTGTATGCCCTCTAAAGTTTCTAGGAGAGAATCCTCCTGTGTCTCTTCCAGGTTCTGGTGGCTCCATGGCTTGTGGCAGCATCACTCCAATTGCTGCCTACATCTTCATGTGACTTTCTCTCTGTAGTTCTCTGGGGCCTCTCTTCTTCTTAAAAGAATAGCTAGTCATTGAATATAGGACCCCCTCTAAATCCAGGACGATTTCATCTCAAGATCCTTCACTCACACTATTTCCAAATAAGGTCACATTATGAGCTTTCAGGGATCATGAATTTGGGGGGCACACTAGTATTTTTAAACCATTTAACTGTACTCTGTATATCCTAAAT
This sequence comes from Oreotragus oreotragus, assembly GCA_006410675.1. Lineage (NCBI taxonomy): Eukaryota > Metazoa > Chordata > Mammalia > Artiodactyla > Bovidae > Oreotragus > Oreotragus oreotragus. The sequence continues at coordinate 178,793 of SJYX01007265.1, read as the reverse complement.
TTTAAGAAAAAGATGTTGCCGTCCTTTGTGGCATGTGGAATCTTAGTTCCCTAACCAGGAATTGAACCTGCACCCCCTGTCTTGGAAGTGCGAAGTCTTAATCGCTGGACCACCAGGAAAGTTCCCTGGGGCACACTATTTAACCCAATACCCATCTTGTACAGTGCTGTAAGGAAATAGGTGAGGCATGGAGGAACGTGTCTGGGGAAATATCTTCAACAAAGATGGCCAGGGAAGGCATCTCTGAAGAGGTGATTGCCTAACAAAGGGCAGCCTGCTACAGGAAGAATGTTCTGGGGTCCAAGAGTCCAAATGGATGCCTAAGGAGGTGGCTGAGAACTGAATCTGACGTGAGAACTGAATGCGATGAGAGATCTCAAGAACCAGGAGGTATTACCTCCCTCCCCTAAAGGGCTCAGAGGACTGAGCTTGTAATCCCCCTACCAAAGAGAGTGGGTGGTCCACGCTCAGGAAGCCCCAGCCCACGGAGGGCCTCCCTTCCAAGAGCACATTAATTTATACGCCTCTCTCCCCGCCGCCCCTCACAATGCAGGTGGTTTCCTGACGCAGGATATTAACTTTCAGCTGCTGGAGGTCCCCAACCTCCATGCTGGCCTAAAAGGTTTCGTCAGGTTTGGATAAGCCTCAGATAAGGAGCTGAACTTTTGCAGGCTTATGAGAACTGCACCTCCAATCCTTCAGAGATTCGCTCATCACGAACCTTAATCCATCTCAAATAAATCTTGTGCATACAGACATGGTTTCCCACCATGGCTGTTTCACAAGGAAAAAGAACAGCTTTGTCTGTTCTGCAAAAGCCCTCTCTGTTGACATTGTGCCCGTGGATTTAATTTCCGAGATTTACATTTTAATTCTTTAAGATATTCAGGAGATAAATAAACAGAGAGGCCCATGGTTGAGACACAGCCCTTTCCTCGAAAACCTACTTGCCTTGTTTTCCTCTCTCTGGAGCCCTTGTTTCTTTCTCTTACCAAATTTAATTCCATTTCCTTCTCCACTCTGCTCAGGGTTTCCTCCCTATCTCTTAACCCTTTACTTTCTTTTCAGCCACCTTGCCCTCCCATAATCCCCTCTCCTTATACTGGACCTCCCAGATTGGCTGTTCACTTGTCATGGTTGAGTAGTGTCCCCAATCCAAAAGTTCATGTCTACCCTGAACCTCAACATGTGATCTTGCTTGGAAATAAGGTCTCTGCCATCAAGTTATGACGTGGTCACACTGGATTAGAGTGACTAAATCCAGAGACTGGTGTACTTCTAAGATGAAAAGAGGCTACGTGATGGTGAAGGAAGAGATTGGAAAGATGCAGCTACAAGCTGAGCAAAACCAAGAGTTTCTGGGAGCCTCCACGGGCTGGTTAAGAGGCAGGGAAGGACCCTCCCCTAGAACCTTCAGAGAGAGCAGGGTCCTGCCAACATCTTGACTTCAGACCCTTGACTTCTAAAACTGTGAGAGAATAAATTTCTGTTGTCTTAAGCCCTCAGGTTCTTGGCTATTCATTACAAGAGCACCCAGGAAACTAGCAGAGCACTCAGCCTGCTCTCCACCTGTCTCTCACCTGGGTCCCCACCTCACCTGGAACCCCACAGCTGGACCCCATGACCGGCCCACTCCTCTAGGGAGGCCCAACCTCTGACTGACCTCTCTTTATCCATGACTGTGGAGGCCATGTGATCTCTATTCCTATGAAGAACCCAACGAAAGTTTATTTGTTTTCTCCATATTTTATTATGAAGTTTTCAAACATATAGCAAAGGTGAGATCATTTGCAATGAACACTCATATAGCTAATACCTACATTAACCATTAATCTGGTCCCTCCAAAATTACTCTGTGATATGGTGGTAAGAATTTGAACTAAGTCCAATTGCCTGGTTCTGAATTCAGGCCCTGTTCTTTACTAGATGGGAGACCCTCTGCAAAGTAAGGCTACGTGAGCTTTCTGAATCTAATTCAGCATGTGAAAAATGGGGATAAAAAATGAAGATAAATGAGTACGTGAAACTCTTAGGGTCATTCTGGGGAAGAAAGGCGTTAAAGTATGTGCCTGGCACATTGTACCTAAGTAAGCAGAGGCCATCTTTATCCTGTGCCACCCAGCACATAGCATTTTCATCATGTGCACAGTACATGCTATTTCTCTGCTCAAAAAACTACAATGGCTTTCTTGTGGTTCCTAGAACAAATCTAAATTTTGCTACCTAGATTTAAAAATAATCAAGAAAACTATTGTTCAAGCTATCTAAAATATCAAGCTAGTTTTTTTATGGATTAGAATTCCATCAACTCAAGGGCATAACTAATTCACTGTAAAGATTAGAAACACTGATTGGTCAACCTTAAACAGCAAAAGGCATAATAAAATGAATAAGAAAGTGCAATAACTCAACAACAATACTATGCACTTGGGAGACAAAATCTTTTCAACCACACTGGTAGATTTTGGGGCACAAGAAAGCAGAGAGGCTTTCGGCCCTTGACAGTCCGAAGCCTCTATCACTGGTCCCACCCAGTCCTAACCTAGAACCTGGTGAGTGTACTGCGCTCTCAACATCCCATAAGCATAACACCAAACTTGTCTTTGCCTCCACCTCCATTCAGACTGTCTTCCATCTGCCCACCTACAGGTCCGCCCTGGTCCTGTCCACTCAGGTCCTCCACCTTCTTTAAACCATCTCCAGCCCCACTCTTTCAGCAGAAGAACCCCCACCCTCTATGACCTCCTCCAGCACTGAGAAAGGCTAGTGCCCATTGGCCCCTAAACAGACTGGCTTTGAGTTTCCAATAAAATTGTCAGTTCTTGTCTGCTATATAGCTCATGTTTCTGCTCATACCAGCACAGACCACAGCAGGTAATACCTGCTGATTCATTCTGGGTCCAAAACCTGTCCCCTCGGGGAAAAAAACAGTGGTGAAGGAAACAGAATGGAAAAAAGACTTTTGGACTCATGGATAAGAAAGGATTTGGCTTTGCTGTCAACATCCAACTGATACAGTGACAGCATCTGCTTCAGCCTTACTAAGCACCTAAACTGTCAAACATAAAAGGAAGTGTGTGTACCTATGTGTGCACGTTCATGCATGTGCACACACATAAACCATGCACACAAAATGCATTTCCTCTGAGCTTTGCTGTTTTAGTCCACTGTTATTCATCAAACATCTACTGAGCAGCCACTATGTGCTAAGCACTATACTGTGCTGGGAATTCAAATGAAAAGACACAGTTCCTTCTGTCCCGGAGCTTGACCTGGGGTGGGAAGACTTGCTCAAACAGATTATTGCAACAACATGAGCTGAGAGAAGGGCTGATGGAGGCAGGAGGGGGTAATAGGAAACTCCGTAGAGTAGAAGGCAGAATTCCCCACCTGTTGGGATGAGTGAGTCAGGGTAACCCAGCAGAGAGGTGTCCTGAGTTTTACAAAGTGAGCAGGAGCAGGGGCATATCTAGGAGAGGAACTGGGAGGGGAGCTGAACTCACAACCATTTCAAGATAAAATATCATTGCAGGGATTTTAAGCATGGTCCTAATAAAGACATCAGAAGAAGACTGTGAAAATGCAGTGAGAAGATCGCTTCTCACACACACACACATTGGAGACAGCAGCATGGACCAGAGAGCTCATTCCCTTGTGCTTCCTGGGGACACAGAAAAAAGATGACTTTCTCCAGATCAGGAAACTAGCCCGCAGCAGACATGGAATCTACCAGCAACTTGATCTCACACTTTCAGGCTCCAGAACCATGAGAAATAAACGCTTGCTATTCGACACCCCACCCCACTCCCCGTTTATGGCATTTTGTTACAACAGCTGGAACTGACATAGATAGGTATCTAATAAACTCACCCCTCTGCATCTGGGTGGTCCTGTTGAGCCTAGGGAAGGTCAAGGATCTGTGACTGCATTTCACCAGGAGGAGAAGAAAGTCCTTCAGTGGGAATCATGACAGTGCTGTAAAACCTAAGTCAGACTTCCTGAGTTGAAAACCCTGGCTTAAGTGTCTCACCTTGGGAGTGGGAATGTGCAGATAAGCAAGGGAAGAAGCCTAGAATGATCCATGTGGTAATGATGAGAGCCAGACACATCAGTGGAGAAGGCAATGGCACCCTACTCCAGTATTCTTGCCTTGCATATCCCATGGATGGAGAAGCCTGGTAAGCTGCAGTCCATGGAGTCG
>SJYX01007265.1:126143-164820 GCA_006410675.1 Oreotragus oreotragus | reverse complement strand
GACCCGGCCCCAAGAAGATGCTGTGCAGTCACGTTTCAGACACTGTCTGCAAGACACAGAAGCTTTGTCTTTTTCTGAGGTTACTGTCACCGACACATTTTTACTGTCACATTTTACTGAGCATTCATTTCACAGGGAGAATGGCCAGAAGCAGAGGTAAGGAGGGGTACCAGCTGGTGAGTTCTTGGCCATCATTTCAGAGAATGTCCCTCTGTATGAAACAGTCCTGCAAGGCCAGAGCCATGTAAATAATTCACAAAAGCAAGTTCAGTTCTCCCCATCTGTAATCCTAGTACTATCTCACAGGGCTAGGGATAGCTAGCAGCTTCTGTCTCTGGAAGATGTTATTAAGTCTCGATAGTCCATGATTTACAGGTGATTATAAGTTTTGCTCTGCATATCATTGTTACCGACAGTCAAATTCCATCAATGGAATGGCATGACTGATTAAAAAGGAGGCAAACTTGACATGAGCAGTCTGATAAGCCATTTTTTATACTGACTACAATAACTGAATGCTCATGGTTGTAGGTAGAAAAGCCAGATCTGATACCAACCTTTTCTCTCTCCATTCTCCAGGGGCCTCGGCACACAGGCTCCAGCAAGACTTTTCCAAACTCACACATTTTTTGTCTCAAATGAAGACATGTAGTTCGGCATTGGGGAGAGCTTGGCTCTCTAGCTTATAGAAAAAAAACAAACAAACTGCCTCCCAGAGCCTGTCACTGAACCCTCAATGTGTCAAGGACCCTGACGGCACATGCTTTACACCCACAGTCATGGCACCTTCTCAATTTTGCCCATCGCTTCGTCTCCAGCCAAATGGAACTTATCACTCTGGCTGGTTTAGATTTATGAATTATTTATAAAAGTAGGTCTATGATTCCACACTCTTAAAAGACAACACAAGTCCCTTCGTTGTTACCCACAACTGTGCTTCGATGAGAGAAAGCAGACAGACCTTCTCCATCACACGCTGCATGTTTGGGGTAAAATAATCATTGAGAAAATATCCAGCCCATAAAATTATTTGGAAGCTACTTCTGTGATGTCTGGATTTTTTTTTTTTTTTTTTTACACCAGTCTCTTTTATCCTAAGGCAGCCTGGGATTTGAGAGTGAGGTGGCAGGTGTGGGATACACACACTTCCCACCTTGAATATATAAACAATCTGGTCTGTCCACTTTCTCCCAGTAGTTTCAGATGGTGATGAAAAACGGAAAGAGGCAGTTGCCCTGAATGCGTATCTAGTGGGTTCGATAAGGCCATGCCCACGAGTCTCCCAGAGTACAGAAGCTGTGTATCCTGAGTGGGGACTTAAACATGAGCCAGAAGGACACGTAGCCTAGACACAGTCTACACTTTCCCTCTCCAGTTCCCCTGAACATAAAAACGACGGAAATATATGTAAGACACTGCACACCCTTGCCGGGCTCCTCTCAATCACTGGCCCAATTGGAGGGGTTGTGAGGTCCCTCTGGGCTGAAGGGCACAAAGTGGCCAGCCAGCCATGGTCTTGCCCACACCTGTACTTGACAGAGAAGGTCCCAGGTAGAGGCGGCGTGTGAAGACGTGACCAAGCAGAAGCTGGCCTGGATGCAGGAGCTCTGAGAAACAGGGGCCTCCACCCGATCCCCTCCAGAGACATCGGCTCCCCACCTGTCTCACAAGCCCACAGCAGCCCTGCCCTCGGACAGGTGCCTGGGCATGAACCCGTGCCCAGTGTCCCTGCCCCAACTGTCCAGTCCTCATTCTACCCCCAAGCAAGGTCCAGAGGAACGGGCAGAGGCTGGACAGCAGAGGTTCTGGAAGGCTGATGGCACTTCAGGCCACCCCAGGCCATCCTCCCCTCACGGTACGTCTGTCTTAAAGTCCCCGTGGCACGTCCACAGAAGGATGGAAAGCCCCATAACCCTCTGCACACGGGTGATACTCTTTCCCAAAAGAGAACAAGCAATAGAAAAGCAGACGTGAGGCAATGAGCTTACCTTGCTGGAAAACATCTGCCAAGAGGAAGGAAAAACAGGAGGAAAAAGGGAGAGAGAAAGGAGAAAAAAATTAGTAATTATGTTGCAAATGACAGTGATGAGCATCATAGCTAATATACACTGACTGTACTAAACCCTCTTGGTGCAATATGTCCTCTACCCAGAGACAGTGGTTAAAAGCTTCAGCTCTGGAAGGGAACTGCATGGGTTTAAATCCTGGCTCGATGCTTACCATCCCTGTGGCTTACAGATTCCTAAACCACAAATGCATTTGCATTGGAAAGATTAAACAAACTGTGTCCTATGTTTTAAAGTCTTAGACTGGTGTCCAGGACATGGTAAACATACAAAAGTTGCTAGTTACTATTCATTCTAATATTATTATTTTCACTACAACCCTATGAGGCAAGTTGCAATATTATCCTTACTTTATAGATAGGGCAACTGAGCTTCTGGATGGTTGAGAAACTGATCCAAGTCCACAGAGGAATAAGCAATGAGCTCAGGATTGAACCCAAATCTGTCTGATTCCACAAACCATCTTCTTGCCTACTACTAAGCCGCCGGGCTGGCTCATAATCAACAGAAGTGACAATGGCCCACAGCAGGATAAACAGAGGAAAGCCTTGTGAACCTGCTGAAGTCCACATGTAAATCGTAATAAGCACAAGATCTGCACGAGTTCTCCACACATACTTCACAACTAATAACACCAGGTCTTCATATTAAATCTGAAGTCAAAATCTGTGACAAGTTGAAAAAAAAAAAAAACTCAGATGCCAAGCACTAGGTCTGGCATCTGAAAACACACATATTAGCAAAAAGCATAAATTCGCAAGCACTGGCTAACGCCCACCAACGGTAACCACCAGGCATACTTCTGGGCTCTGTGCTCATTTGCTTCGGTTATGGTCAGCTCTTTGTGACCACAGCCCACCAGGCTCCTCTCTCCAGGAGATTCTCCAGGCAAGAATATTGGAGTGGGTTGCCATGGCCTCCTCCTCCAGGGGATCTTCCCGACCCAGGGATGGAACCCACATCTCCTGCACTGCAGGCAGGTTTTTTACCTGCTGAGCCAACAGGCTTTATATAAATGGATTAATCCAATACAAATTTGTTCTGCCTGCCTTCTTTACAGTGATTATGGGAGTCATCCATGTTGTGGCATGCAGTAGGTCATTCATTCTCACTGACAGGTATATTCTACTGGGTGATTTTATGATTTTATCACAATTTACTTCTCCATCCTAATGTGGACGGATATTTGGATTGTTTCTGAAGACAACTGTTGGGCAATTACAAACTGTGATGTTTTGTCCATATCTTTTGGTGAACATGAATGCATAGGTCAGGTACATGTTTCAGGATTTTTTGGTTTTTTTGATGTGGACAATTTTTAAAGGTTTACTGAATCTGTTAAAATTTTGCTTCTGTTTATGTTTGGGTTTTCGGTCACGAGGCATGTGGGATCTTAGTTTCCTGACCAGGGATCGAACCTTTACCCCTTGGAAGGTGTAAGTCTTAACACTGGACTGCCAGGGAAGTCCCTGCAGGGTACTTTTTGACATTAGGCTCACCCTGCTTCTACAGACTCCCCGTCACCCCCAAGATACTCCTGTCTGGTCCTGCTTTCTCATCCAGTAATTCAAAGATGGAGGGTAGCACTGTCAAGAATACAGACACCACCATGCAGACGCACGCCAGTTCCTGCCCTGATCACGGGGCTGTGCCACGCTCAGTCGCGTCCGGCTCTTCGCGACCCTCGGGACTGTAGCCTGCCAGGCTCCTCTCTCCGTGGAGACTCTCCAGGCGAGAACACTGAAGCGGGTTGTCATGCCTTCCTCCAGGGCATCTTCCCAACCCAGGGATCAAACCAGGGTCTCCAGCACTGCAGGTATATTCTTTACCATCTGAGCCAACACGGGGCTGTAAATAGGTACAAAACTTCTACAAGATAGTTTGACAGTATGTATGGAAAAGTTAAATATACATCCTTAACCTAACAACACCACTGCTAGGAGTGTCATCTAATGAAATACCTAAAGGTCTTCAAATATCTAAAGGCTACAAAGATGTTCATTACAGCATTGTGTATAAAGGACAAGCAACAGAGATTGTCTATTTGCCTGTCAAGGAGAAGGCAATGGCAATCCACTCCAGTACTTTTGCCTGGAAAATCCCATGGATGGAGGAGCCTGGTGGGCTGCAGTCCATGGGGTCGCTAGGAGTTGGACACGACTGAGTGACGTCACTTTCACTTTTCATTTTCATACGTTGGAGAAGGAAATGGCAACCCACTCCAGTATTCTCGCCTGGAGAATCCCAAGGACGGGGGAGCCTGGTGGGCTGCCGTCTATGGGGTCACACAGAGTCGGACACGACTGAAGCGACTTAGCAGCAGCAGCAGCAGAGAACCAAATCAAAACAATACATCTATTCAATGAATTATGGTTCAGCCATTTTAAATGGTGGAAGATTTTTATTATTTTTGAGCAAAGAAATCGGAAAGTAATATGGAACATGTATCCTGAACCCATGTATGTGCATGTGTGGGTGTATATGTCTAGAGACCTGAGATGATGGTCACAGAAATGTTAACCTTCAGGTAATTGCATCTGGAATCATTTTAAATATAATATAAGAATTTCTGCATTATTTTAAATTTAACAATGAACATGCCCTACATTTACAATCTGAATTCAAAATTTACCTGCATCTTAAAAACTAAATGAGAATTATATCATCAACATCTATATTTGCTGTCAATCTTCAGCTAAAACATCAGCTCCCACAGGTCACAAAGAGCCAAGGGGCCACAAATGGTGTGGATAACCATGTACTTAATGGGTTAAACAGACTGCAAGGAGAGAAGACCAGTGAGAACAGTTTTCATTCCAGGTTCCTCTGCCCATGGAAATCTCCAGGCAAGAATACTGGAGTGGATTGCCAGTACCTTCTCCAGGGAATCTTCCGGACCAAGGATCAAACCTGGGTCTCCTGCAATGCAGGTAGATTCTTTACCATCTGTGCCACCAGGAAAGCCCCCATTGGGGCACATGTGCCCTCATAAGGGTGTCACTCACATGCAATACACATGCTCCCCAGGGCACACCTAGGCCAGTGGCTATAGGACAGATGAGACCAACATAGGCTTAAAACTTCCAGGGAGTTGGCTAAATCACCACCCCTCCTCTCACACTCAGGAAAGCCAACTGGTGCCATTACAGGAAAACTTAAACCCTGCTTTAATTTATACATGCCATACATTACTTTCTAACCTCAGTAATTCATCACTGGCCCAAGTTCTGACACAGCAGTGTATACAAAGCTACTCGGCCCCCATGCCCTGAAGGTCCAGAGACGGTGAGAAGGATCATGTGCAGCTCCCTAAATTACCACAGTCACGTGCATCTACTGCCTGCAATGCACAGTCTGAGCCATCCACCCTCTGACCAGCCTGCACACCTGGAGAAGCCCTCCTCCTCCCCCTTCAAATGTCACAGCCACTGTGAAGTTTCTCAGAGCCTATCCCTGCTGAGAAGGAAGTCACTCTTTCCGCCTCTGTGCTCCCAGAGTAACTTGTGCATGTTGCAATTAGAGTTCATACTATAATTAGTTATTTATGAAGACCATGTGCTCCTGAGAACAAGAGCTATGCGTCTTGATGGCCTTTGTGGATCCTAAGTGCCTGGCATGGTGTGTTCCCACACAGGAGGGAAGGGCAGGGGGCTGGTATCTCTCAACACTCGTCTGCTACAACCCCCTAGTTTTATAGATGAAGAAATTGAGTCCCAGAGAAGGAAGAAATCTCTCCCAAGATCACACATGGTGTCCGTGAAAGGCTGAGCCAGGACGACATGAGATTCATTTAACCTTAATGAAGCACAAAATCATCCCTATTAGTAGCAAAGTACAAATTAGAGATTTATCATTCTCCTTTAATGAATACAGACAAAAATTTCCAACATTGAAAACATCAGTGAAATGAGATTAGCCTTTCAAATACGGATCCAGCCTCGACATCCGTCCAGAAACTTCAACCTCCTCTCCATGGCATTCAGTACTGATCTGAGTTACTGGAAAGTATCAGTGGGCAGGAAGGGAGGAAATTCAGGCAGAGATTTAGGAAATCAGAGACCTTATTCATTCCAATCCTACTGTATATTTCATGGTTTAGCAGACAAACCTACACAGAGTACTATTCCTATCATCTATCCTAGAAAACTCTCCTGATTTTCATATAAGCTATTTCAGATTCTTTTCAAATCCACTTTTCAGCTTCATTTACATTTTACACCTTTTTATTCAAATGTAAATTTTAATAAACACTAGTATAAATATTACAACTATTTTGCACATGAGTTATCTTGTAATTTACACTATAAATTTATGTCTTTTGTACTCTATGACATAAATCATTCCGTTCTTAGCATTCCCTAGCTCTTTCCTCTGAATAATAACTGCCTGGGTACCTTCTTTAAAATTTCACATTTCCAGACAGAAGCAGCCATCCAGGTTCATGTTCAAATGATTCATGGACAGAAGAATGGGAAGTAAGTGAGAAGAAGGTAGATTCTGTGCCACTTTACACCTGCCAAAACTGCAGACCTCAGAGGACCTCAGCCACAGAAATACCTTTTGTAATCTTCTATTCTGGCGCATGTGTCCACCACCCCCAACTCACAAGAACTAGTCACTTATAGGAATTAAATGGCCTCAAACTTTGAGGGCAACCATCTCCATCCAGTCTAAGCGACCACTAAGAATTATCTGGGAGTCAATCCCTTACAACGTTGGAACCAAGCTGACCTGGAGAGATTTTAACACTCATGCCATGGCATTGAGGAAGTTAAGCCCGGTGATTTACACAAACATTTTCTCATCCCCCAGCAGAGAATGACTGAGAGTAAGACTTGGTGCCATCTTCTCTGCTCCGCCAGGAGTTGGAAATCATGCAGTTAAGGAGTTAGGAGTTTCCAGCGCCCAGCCTAGCCACAGTCAGGGTGAACCCAAGGAACACCAGGGACACTTGTGCAGAGGAAATGAACTCCTTCAGACAAAGCTCTGCTCATACTCACTTCCCAAGGGAAAAACCTCAACCCTAATCATTCACGTCAACAAAGAACAGCCTGTTCTCCGACCCCACTCCCACCAGAGCCATTCTGGTCCTATAGATAGATGAAAGGGCATCTATAAATTGGCGATTCAGATGTAGGAAGAAGCAAGTAAGAAAGAACGAACTCAGATTTGCCTTTCTTGGCCTCAATGTCACTTTCTTCTGTTAGGAATGAGCATCAAGGATATTTACCCACCTCCCCCACAGCTACTGAGAGATTCACACCCCAGAGATCTTTAATGCACTGAGTCCTCCAGAGACAGGAGCCATAAAAAGACCAGATTATTTATTATTATTAATAAGTTATGGCAATTAGGCTGGGTGATTCCTAAACGTTGCTGATTAAAAACTTGCTTGAGTGCTACTCATCCACATGGCTCGTGTTTACCTCTATTAAAAATGATTTAACCACACTCTGGGTGAACCCTTCTCTTGTGCCTGGGTTAATAATTAGCGGTGCACAGAGCCACGCAGGTTAAGTGAGTTGGATCTCCTTTATTTATCTATTGCTTTGTTTTATGAGGGGAACTAGATGGCAGCCTTATTGCCCATTCAGTCTGCTAGGAGTAATTTACTATTTCAATCCATAGCTCAGTTCATAACTATGGTTAGAGAAACCCTCACTATTATTACAATATCACATCTAGCCCACATCCCACAGCATTAAAGATATGCCCAATAGTGAAAGTGTGCCTGATTTCCCTAAGACTGGGGGAGGCAGTTACTAGCCCTCGAACAATGTGATCATAGTACTCTGTCAATTTTGCTTTCTTTTCTAGGTTAAATTATGTATGAGGGGAGTTTAGTTTCTTGAAAATGCCTGTACTTAACTCCCATTTAGGAAGTCTCACCTGGGGAGAGAGCTGTCTTGTGAGTCCTCCTGTGGTTTGAACAACAGAAAGAAAATTCTCTTTCAAGTACCATTCTCTTTCAAATGCCATTACAGTAAAGCCCCATAAATGCTACGGGGACCTAACTAACCAGGGGCAAAAGAAGGGATGTAGGGAGCAGTTGGAATGAACATCACTTCCTTGGATGGGGTCAAGTTCACCATTAACCAAAGTCAATTTCAAGGTCAGTGGAGCTGCCCCCTCACAAAGTTTCAAAAACCAGCAAGCTCTAGGCACAGATATTGAAGAGTTTCTAGAATTCAGTCTGTATACTTCTGCAAATCTCTGTAAATGAACTGAAATTATTTATTTTCAGGGTTGACAACTGTGGCTCACCAAAGCCTCCCCAGCACTCCAGAATAGTTCGGCTTCAAACAGAAGAAGTCTAGGTCCAAAAATGGCAGGTGACCTTCTCAGGAGAGCAGGGCTAACACCTTCTCTCCCAAATACAGTCCAGTGGTGAGTCTCCACATGATTCTGGCCGCTTGAACACATGACCTAAGATTGGGTCCCAGGCCCTCAGCAGGTGGAAACTCAAGGTGAAGCTTCTTGTAGCCTATGTTCTGACTTGTAAAATGAGCTGATAGATATAAGCTTTTGTCCTACCAAAGGAATATCATGAGGGTGAAGTTAGATCATTTAATCAGCATGCAGCTCATAGACTTCAAAGTCACATAATACCAGGTTCAAATACTTGCTAGTCCACCATCCTAGCCATCTTGGGCAACTATTCAACCTCTTTGCGTCTCAGTTCCTATATGTAAAATATGATGATAATAAAATTTCTTTCAAAGTTAACAAGGATAACCCAGATCATATATGTAAAGCACTTTTAGGACATGGAGCTGGTTTATGGTAGAAATTCAATAACTGAATTTAATGTTGGTATAACAATAGCAACAGAATAGGGAAGCAGGGTAGCAAAGAGCTCAGGTCCTGAAGTCAGAACTAGTTCCTTGTCTCGCTGTGTAATCACAGGCAAATTACTTAACCTTCCGAAGCCTTGTTTTTCTCATCAGCAACATGCAGATAATAAAAACAGCTAATTTTTGCACTCTTATAAATTGCTTTGGCGATTAAACGAAGTAAAGCATATAAAGTGCACAGTGACTAATATTAGATAGACTTCTATAACTTGCAGCATTACTAGCCAACAGACATTTATTGATTGCCTACTATTTGAAAATAATCATCATTTGTGACTTGTATGTGGGGAATGTGCCTAGGTACTCAGTCATGTCTGTCTCCTTGCGACCTATGGACTGTAACCCACCAGGCTCCTCTGTCCATGGGATTCTCTAGGCACAAATACTGGAATGGGTAGCCGTTCCCGTTTCCAGGGGCTCTTATTTGAAAATAATCACTAGTTGTGACTTATACAGGACTGTAAACTATCATAAGAGGAAAATCCACTAAAATTTAATGATCATTTTAATTTCTTCTTGTCATTGGTAGCTATATACCATTCAGAAACTCTAAGGAATTATTAAATATTATGTTATGAATGAATTATTTTTAATCTTTAAGATCAGAGATCTATTGCCATCTTATCTCCAAACCCCAGTTTTACCGGGCTGTAATGAGCACCAGATGTTCCAGAAATCCAGAGCCTGGCCTTCATTTCTGGCACCACTCACCCCTCTGGCAGTCCCTGTGCCAGTATGTCTGAAGGCCACCAGGGAAGGGGCTCACCCACCCCTGCCCTAGGGTGTGATGAGTGGAGGTCCAGGGTTTAAAAAAGGTAAGGCTGCACGTGGCAGCTGAACTGAGAACCACTCTGCTCAGGACAGTCGGGTTCGATGAAGAATTTGCCTGGAAAGGGTTCTGCTGCTCATCAAATAAATTAGTAAAAGTTTGAACACAACAAACCACTTAAGTGGAACCCCTTCCTGTCCGAGTGCAGGTCTGTGCTCTCTTGGAGTCCAGCCAGAGCCCCTGCCTGGCCTCGATGGCACCACACGAGGGCTGTGATTAGTTTTCTGTGTCTCCAAAGCCAGACAGCACAGACAGCTCAGGCAGCCACGTGGCCACAGAACTCATCCCCTGCCCCTCCTGCTTCCCCAGGGGTGCCTAGGCAGCTTCCCGCTGCCCGGAGCCCGGTGAGTCTTGGTCGTTAAGGACCTGCTGCAAGGCCTCACTTCCCGTCTCCTGCCCTCTGTGCCAAATGCTAACTTGTTCTTTAACTTGTATGATCTGTATCATCACTCTCTCCTTCTTCTTCTCTGTCCCATTTTGGATGCGAGCCAGGGAAAGTTCTATTGTTTTCCTCGCTCCTGGCTCCCCTCACCTTTTTTCATGTTAGAAATGAAGACCCTCCTCATCCGCCTGTCACTGTTGCTGAGTAAGAAAAAACTTGCAAAAGCCCCAAAGTCTCTTCCTGCTCCATCTCCTCCGGAATGTGCGACCAGCATCAATCTGAGGCTCTGGACTTGTGTCCCATCAGCTGACACTGAGTTGGGGAGGGAATCCACGGGCTGTGAGCTAGTTAAGTCCCTAACATTTTTATGACACTCTATTCCAAGTATATCTCATTCCTAGCACAGAAGGATAAAGCTCTTAACTACTGAAAGAACATAAAAAAATAGATTTAGGAATAATACTTTTTATGATTGCATTCTGTATACTGTGAAAGTTATGTTCAAATCTGCTAGTACTTTATGGAGCTGATAAAGTAGAACAGTATGGCTTCCCAGCTAACAGGGTATTTTATATCCATTTAAAATGTTTTCTCTTAAATTGAATTACTTTTTGAGTAATTATAATAAGACTAATCTGGGCCTAATGAATTCATGTACAAATACTTTAGACTGCATTATTAAAACCTCTGTGATATGAAACTATATTAAACTCCATCCCTCTAGCAACCAGGGCTTTGCTTTGAAAAGCACAGCATATATGACTTTCTCTGAATTCTTTTAAATCAGCTAGCTGGGAAATCATAAGAAACCACATTAATAGCTCAAACCAAGGAAGATGCTGACAAACAATATTGTCCTAACTTCTCTAAATTTATTTCAGGATTAATTAGGAGTCACAGAAAATATTTTTATTAAGCACTGATATGTATAAAGGGCTGAAGAATTGGTTCATCTTGCAAGAGAAACCAATTATAGCTATGATTAACAATGCCATAAAACCACTATAGGTTAAAAAAAAAAAAAACTAAAAGTGAGCGTGTGGGTATCACTCCTTATGTTCTAAAA
This sequence comes from Oreotragus oreotragus, assembly GCA_006410675.1. NCBI lineage: Eukaryota > Metazoa > Chordata > Mammalia > Artiodactyla > Bovidae > Oreotragus > Oreotragus oreotragus. The sequence goes on along the minus strand of SJYX01007265.1, from coordinate 153,623 downwards.
ACATCTCCAAACTCAATAATCTAAATATCTGGATTCCAGTTCGCACTATGGGCCAAGCCACTTACTTCTCTGGGGTTCTGTTCCTCCAGCTGCAAAGTGACTTGTATCAGATGATCTCTAACATCCCTTATGGTTCTTAAACATGATGCTTTTAAGTTTAAAATTACGCACATTATATCAAATGGGCTTTATGGCATATAGCTTATTTGTCATCTCATTCACACTAAATTACATTCACAGAAAAAATGTCATTCCCTACAATTCACATACATCCACAAACATATCCATAATATGGCTGGTGATTTCAAATGTAGTCCATGATCTTATCTTGATGTTAAAGTATTTTTTTCCCATTAAAGATAAATTATAAACCATCTGAAACTGTTAAGGGTTATGCTTCCTTGAATCAGTTTTTATCCACTTCCACCTCCATCCAACATATACTTCCCTAAAGATGCTTTCATTTCCATTTCAAAGCCAACCGATTAGTTTTATCATATGTGAATTCCTCAGGCAGGTCTGTGAGATCTGAGTTTTAATTTGATTGGTTACCTAGTCTCCTAAATCCAAACTAGATATTTACAAATGTCTAGCAGAATAATCTAGACAATCTTTCTCTGCCAGGTGATCATTACCAGGATGGACAACTTTTAAGTAAATGTAAGACAATGGCATCATCATTATCCTGATGACTTGGCACAAATTACTGTCATAAGAGCTCCCGGGAGCCAGAAACAATTAAAGTCTGAGATCAGAGAAGCTGCCCCAGCATCAACCACTGTTGATGAGAATGATTCTGGAGTAAATGTTTCAGTAAATTGGCTCAAGTCTTCAAGGAGAAGGCTTGGCCACGTGATGTTCACTAGTCTGACATCAGTTTCAGGAGATACAGGTTCTGTCCCAGCTCTTCCATAAATCTCTGAATAAATGGGGCGAGCCATCTAAGCTTTCTAGGTGCCGAAGAAGGTTTGACTAGAGAGTCTCTGCAATTCTTTCCTGCTCTACAGTTTTATAGTGAACACAATCAGGACCTTTCAGTAGGACCCTCTGTGACACACTCCAACCCCACCTGTGTGTCTTAGTGCACAGATTCACACTTGCAATTCTCTCACACTTGTAATTCTCTCTCTCTCCCTCTCACTAAGCTGAAAGCACTATGATTCCAGGGATCTTTTGTCCACTGATGTGTGCAAATCCAGCGAAGAATATCAGAGCATAGCTGGCCCTTTTCGGCATGCTGCAGATTATGGGGTCGCAAAGAGACGGACACAACTTGGCGACAGAACAACAGCAGTAACCAACGTGTTTCCAAAGCTGCTCATGTATCAGGCACTATTTTAAGTGTATGACAGACTTTCCTTTAATCCTATCAATCACCATAAGAGGTAGTTAGAACTATAAGCAGATAAGGAAGCAGAGACTCAGAGAAGGTAATAATTAAAGTTGTCAAAAGTCACAGGCAAGAAAGTGATCTGGGATTCAACCCGAGTCTCGTCTCGGAGACTAACTCTACACCACTATGTTACACTGTCTCAATGATAGCCCCAGATTGAGCAAACATACCACATTCTTGGGGCTTCCCAAGTGGCCCTAGTGGTAAAGAACCTGCTTGCCAATCCATAAGAAGTAAGAGATATGGGCTCGATCACTGGGTTGGGAAGATGTCCTCGAGGAGAGCATGGCAACCCACTCCAGTATTCTTGCCTGGAGAATTCCATGGACAGAGGAGGCTGGCAGGCTACAGTCCATAGGGTCGCACAGAGTGGGACACCACTGAAGCATGCATTCTTTCCAAGCATCCCACACCCAAGAGTTAATATGAACAATGCCCATAATATTTTTAATACCATAATCCCTGTATGTCTAGAGTTCTAACCTTTATTATCTGCGAATTTGGCGCCCAATTGCAGAAACCACTTAGATGCGCCTTTACCTTTTAAAAAGTTTACAAATTCTGTTAAAAAAAAAAAAAACAAAACCAAAAAGCAACTATCTCAGTGGGTTTATGGCAACAGCGAAGGCAAGGGGGAAGGATGCAGAGCTGAATGAAAAGAGGAGAATTCCAAGAAGAGGATCGGGAAGAGAAGAAAATACAAGGACACATGGCTGAGTTACCAAGATGTGTGCAGCTGCTCCTGATCCAGCTGTCATCTTACTAGGATTCACGGAAAGGAGGGTGTGACAGGTGGAGAGAGGTGGTGGGAGGGAAAGAATGGAAGTAACTGGTAAGTCAGTGAAGGTAATACGCACGCGGGCTCCGGGGTCAAGAGTGCTTGCGTTTTGATCCCGGCTCTGCCGCTGGCAAAGTTAGAAGCCCTCTCTCTGTCTCAGCATCCCTACCTGATACGGTGGGAGTGACAGAGGCTGTCGTCAGGATTAAAAGATGTTAAGCTCCTAAAGACTCAACACAGGGCCTGACACACAGAAGGCACTTACTGGAAGTAGGTAATCTGGACAGAGACTTGGGAGAAATTGAGTTTCAGGGTATCATTATGATCAACGAAGTTCTTTGACACCCCAGCCACTATGCCTATATTGAATAAAATGTACTTGCATGGATTCTACAATCAAACAATCAGACTCCAGCAAAATATCACGGAGCCTACTCCCCAGGTCCACCACCCTCCAGCATGGAGAAATGCCACTGAGGGGCAAGGACAGATATAGAAAGGACAGACATATAGCAGGGGAGCACGCAATCCCTCCTCGTCACAGGTGTGCTCTGGAAGCAGGTTCAATCCTTATCACATGAACAAACGTTAAACCCTAGAAGTATTATCCCACACTCTACATCACATACGTGCTAGTATTTTTCATGGGTAGCTCAGAGCAAGTAATCAAAGGTGAACTCTAGATGGATCATGAATCGGTCAGAGCACAAGTCTTTCTTGTGGAAGGCAGTACATGTTTTTAAAGTCACCCACTCACAGGCTCCGGAGCGAACGCAACTCTTGTCCCTCCATCATCCACGTCAGTCATGGCTGGGCAGCAGGACCTCACACTGCGCTGAGCTCTTCTACCGTGAAGCCAGGCAGATCAGAGGGGCAGACAGAAGAGCTGAGGACACCTTACAAACCACCTTTGTAGTTGTAAATGTCCAACCTTGTGAGGAAGAGTCAGCAAGCAGTAAATGTGCTTACCACGGATGGTATCCCACTGAGCATCTTTGCAAAAGGTGCTCATTTAAACCCATGTGGTATATTTCACCTAGTTTCAAAATGAGAAGGGGAAGCTCATTTAAACCTGTATGATGTTATTCACCTAGTCACAAAGTCACGAAAGGTAAATGTCATTTTCATGAAGGATTTGTGAGGTTGGCTTGCCCTGAATAAAGGGATTCCAGCATCTCACAGAGCTTAAGAAATTTATATATATACATATATATAAGTACTGTAACATATATTGCATATGTAATATACATATTGCATATAATATACATATATAACATAATAGGGCTTTCTAGGTGGCTCAGTGGTAAAGAAACTACCTGTAAATGCAAGAGACGTAAGAGATCTCGGTTCGATCCCTGGGTCTGGAAGGTGTCCTAAAATAGGAAATGACAACCCACTCCAGGATTCTTGCCTGAGAGATACGGACAGAGGAGCCTAGCAGGCTACCATGGGGTCACGAGGAGTTGGACACAACTGAGCACGGAGCACAAGCATGATAACATGATAAATATATATACATATACAAATGGCACCCACTCCAGTATTCTTGCCTGGAGAATCCCATGGACGGAGGAGCCTGGTGGGCTACAGTTCACGGGATCACAAAGAGTCAGACACGACTGAGTGACTTCACTTCATATACACAGGTATAATATTTCACACAATATATAAAAATTATAGAATAAAACTTCACATTATTACTCTGCATGTCCAGAAGGCTAGATTCTAGTTCTAGCTCTGTCTCTAACTGGTTATGGTTAGTAGCTTAGCCTCTCTTGGGCTTCACCTCAGTTTCCTCATCTGTAATTGAGAATAAAGTCTGCTTTAACTATTTCTTTGAGGAAAATATAAGATAGCAGATGTGGTCACATTCAGGAAAAAAAAAAAACTTACAATTCTTGATAGTTTCTTAGTGTCCACCAGAGCTAACCCACTATAATGAGCACTTAATGGAGCCCAAAGAAGTTAAAATCCAGACCTTATAGTCAAAGAGCTTATAATGATAAGGCAAGTGAGATACACTCAAGGAAAAGGTGCTAAATTCTACACAGGGAGGAAAACAGCACAGTGAGGAAAAGAGAAACGTCAAGGTTGAGACTGTGAGCCGTCTTCATGGACCAGGTACAGTCTAAGCCAGATCCTAAAGGGCAGTCCAAAACAAATCCAACACTTATGAAGCCGTCAATTCTACGGACGTTTCTTAAATATTCCACATAATACTCCCCAAAACTCGAAGAAGTAACTATCATTCTTATTCCCATTTAACCAATCAGGTTAATTTGTCAAAGATCCCACAGGCAAGCTGATTGTAGGGTCCTTCCTCACCACTGCACCTCTTGGGACTCAAAACATGAAAACGAGAGAAAAGGGAACGGCACGATAAGTGAGTCAGAAAACATTTCAGTATTTACCAGCTGGAAAACTCAATATTATTAAGATACTAATTCTCCCTAAATTGAGCTACATATGGAACACAATCCTAATAGCAGTTCCACCAGACTTCTGGTGGGAAATGATAAGCCAGTTGTAAAATATATAGGAAATATAAGAATCTAGAGTAATCAAAATAATCCTGAAAAAAGTAAAGTCAGAGGACTAACACTACTTGACCTCAAAACACAGAATAAAGTTATAAAAATCAACACAGAGTGTTGCTAACATTTGGATAGACAAATAGATCAATGGAGCAAAATAGTTCAGTCCAGAAACAGACCTGAAGCTTTACAATCATGTGATTTCTGACAAAGGAGCTAATGCAATCCAGTGAGAAAAGGCAAGTCTCTTCAACAACTGGTACCTGAACATCCATATAGAGAATAACAAATTTAGACCCTTACTTCACTCCATACACAAAAAAATTCATGATAAGTCATAAACCTGCAGATAAATGCTAAAACTGCAACATTTCTAGAAAAAAAAAAAAAAAGGGCAAAATACTCCAGTGACTTAGGAGTAGGTAAATTCATCTACAATTCACTAACGACAAACAACCTGTTACTCAAATGGGCAAAATATTTGAACAGACAGTTCGCAAAGGAAGATATACAAATGACCAATCAGTTCAGTTCAGTTCAGTTCAGTCGCTCAGTTGTGTCCGACTCTTTGTAACCCCATGAACCGCAGCACTCCAGGCCTCCCTGTCCATCACCAGCTCCCAGAGTCTACCCAAACCCATGTCCATCGAGTCGGTGATGCCATCCAACCGTCTCATCCTCTGTCATCCCCTTCTCCTCCTGCCCTCCATCTTTCCCACCATCAGGGTCTTTTCAAATGAGTCAGCTCTTCGCATCAGGTGACCAAAATACTGGAGTTCCACAGCGTCTGTCCCCTTAGTCGGGTTTGTGCTTTGTCTTCATGTCTCATTAAATGGTGTTTTTTCCCCATAGCAGTAAGTTGAATTGGTGTATCACTATGCAGTTATAGCGGAAGGCAACGGCAACCCACTCTAGTACTCTTGCCTGGAAAATCCGATGGACGGAGGAGCCTGGTGGGCTGCAGTCCATGGGGTTGCACAAAGTGGGACATGGCTGAAGCGACTTAGCAGTAGCAGCAGCTTCAACATCAGTCCTTCCAATGAACACCCAGGACTTATCTCCTTTAGGATGGACTGGTTGGATCTCTTTGCAGTCCAATGACCAATAAGCACACAAAAATTGTCCAACATCATTAGTCATAAAGAAAATGCAAATTAAAACCACAATAACATATCTCTATACACTTACCAGGATGGCTAAAGTTAAAGAGAGTCATAAAACCATGTCAGTGAGGATAAATAACAGCTGAAACTCTCATTCATTGTTAGGGGGGATGTAAAAACTGCACTACTTTGGGAATAGGTCTAGCAATTTCTTATAAAACTAGAAATACACCTACACCATGATCCTGCAGTTCTTCTAGGTACTTACTTAAGACAAATGAAAACAAATTCCTCAAAAACAACTTGTATGTAAATCTTCCTAATAGTTAGAAACAGTCCAGGTGTCCATCAACAGAAGAACAGATAAATAACCATAAGTACAACATACTCATCAAATAGAACGCTACTCAATAATATAAAGGAACATAAATAGTAATAATACACAACATGAATGAATCTCATTAATACTAGGCTGAGTGGAAGAGGCCTTACACAAAAAGAGTATATACTGTACAGTTTCATTAATATGAAATTCTAGAAAAGGAAAATTAATCTAAGGTGGGAAAAAATGGCAACACTCCCCAGATTGATCTACCGATCCAACACAACCCCATCAAAATTCCATTATTTCTTTGCAGAAATTGATGAGTCGATCCTAAAATTTAAATGGAATTGTAAGGGATCTTGAACAGCCAAAAAATCTTGAAAGAGAAGAACAAAATTGGAAGACTATATTTCCTGACTTCAAAACTTACTACAAAGCTACAGTGATCTGTGGCATGGTTCTATATTTCAGACACACAGATCTATGAAATAGAATTAAGAATCCATAAAAAGAACCCTCACATTTATGATCAACTGAATTCTGATAAGACAATTCAATGGGGGATAATAATATTTTCAACTAATAGTGCTGGAACAACTTGCTATCTACATGCAAAATAATTAAATTATTTAATAAATAACCTCATTTCATACCATATACAAAAATCAACTCAAAATGGTTTAAAAAGGTAAAACTATAAAACTCTTAAAAGGAAACACAGGTATAAATCTTTTGACTTTGGATTAGAACATAGTTTAAGTATGGCAACAAAAGCACAGACAATAACAACAACAAAATAGATAAACTGAACAACTTCAAAATCAAAAACGTCAGTGTCTCAAAGGGCAACGTCAAGAAAGTGAAAAGACAACCCACAGAATTATAGAAAATAATTGCAAATCACATATCTGATAAGACATTTGTACCTAAACTATATATAAAGATGCATTACAACTCAAAAATAAAAACCAAATAACTCAGTTAAAAAAATGGGCAAAGAATCCAAACAGACAGTTCTCCAAAGAAGATATATAAATGGCCAATTAGCACACGGAAAGATGTTCCACATCACTAGGCACCAGGGAGATGCAAATCAAAACCACAGTGAGATACCATATCACACCACTAGGATGACCAGAATGGCTATAATCAAAAACATAACTGTTGGTAAAGATCTGGGGAGACTGGAACACTGCTGGTGGAAATGTAAACTGGTGTACCCATGGGAAAATCTGGCAGGTCCTCAGATGGTTAATACAGAGTTTATCATATGATCTAGCTATTCCACTCCTGGCTGTTTACCCCCAAAAGGAACATACACATCCACCGGTACATGAATGTTCACAACAGTATTATTCATCATAGCCAAACCCTGAAAACACTCTAAATGACCATCAACCGGTAAATATTTAAATAAAATGCAGTATATCCATACAATGGGATATTATTTGGCAATGTAAAGAAATGAAGTACTAATACACGCTACAGTGTAGATGAATCTTGAAAACAGCATGCTAAGTATGGTTTCATTTGTATGAAATGTCCAGAACGGGTAAATCTAGAGACAGAAAATAAATTGCAACCTAGGGTAGACGGCAGGAGAGGATGAAGGGAGTGACAGTTAAGGGGTGCAGGGTTTTTTCGGGATAATGAAAACATTTTTAAATGTTTTAAAACATTTTAAACATCCGATTGACGGACGGAAGGACAACTCTGCAAATATACTAAAACCCACTTTACTGTACACTTTAAGTGAATGAATTATATCTCAATAAACAGATTGAGGAGAAAAAGAGTGAGTCCTGGGTTGTTGGCCACCCTTCTAATGACTGGCAATGCCACTCGTTCTCTGGGCAAGCCAGTCTCATAACTGCTTCCAGCACTTCATCCTATGGACACATCTCAAGAATTATGCTTAGGTACTGGGTACCATACTGGGCAGTGAGAAAGCTGTGCATAAATGAAAAGCAACATCCTCCCTTCTCAGGGGATCACCACCTAGTGCTTCAGTGTAACCTAGACACAGGTGGTTACCGAGCACTGAAACGTCGTGAGTCTGAATTGAAAGCGTAAAATAGATGCTGAATTTCAAGGACTGAGCAAAAAAGGTAAAATAGCTCATTAATAACTGTTTATACTGAATAACATGTGAAATGATACTCTGGACAGACTGGGTGAGAGTAAACGTTAAAATTAATTTCACCTGTGCTTTTTTTATTTTTTGAATATGACGCTAGGGACATTTAAAATTACATCTGTAGCTCATATTCTATTTCTATGGGGCAGTGCCGGTTTAGGTTTTTAAATATGAATAAAGTACTGAAACTTTCCTGACCCCCAGTGTTTTGGAAGATTATCTTCTACAGACTTCTAAATGGTAATTAACTCTGAAGTCCACTCAGTGGTTATAAAATGCTCACTGCTCTACAATTAAGAAGGCACAAAAGGTCTCTTGTTTGCTGCCCTCTGCCAATTGGTCCCTTGGACTAGAGATGAAGATGCTCGGCTTGGCCTTTTAAATATTGGCGTGCCCGAGTCTTCACAAAGCACAAATGTTTCCCAAATAAGGCAGGCCCAGAAAATTTCATCTGAACTCTTTAAGACTCATGATCAAAAGGGTTGCCTTTTGAAAATGATTAAAGATCACACTGAAATGACAGGCGCCTATTCACAGAAGGAAAATTTCTGCTGAAAGAAATTCCATCTACAAGGGGCTTTGCATGTCATCTGCGAGGGTTCCCTTCAGCCCTCACTTGTGAACCCTGAGCTGTTTAAAGAGATTTTCACTTCTCCTTCTTTGACTTCCTCTTTGATCCACATGTCCAGGGCAATAAGAACTGGGCCTATGGGGCAGAGGCAAGCTCTACACTTCTGACCTTGTTGAAACTTTGTAAGAAATCCAGAGGTACGTCTGTGCCCCTGGAGAGGACACAGAAATGGACCTCAGATGTGGCAGGCTATGGAGATGAAATGTGATCACAAAGTAGCTGAGACTCCCACCAACACATCTTCTTCTTTACTCAGCAAATGCCCAAAGAAGTGTGCCAACTGACCTTCTTATTCCTTGGCTCTCTGGAGTTAAGAGAGAAGGTTTGGGGACTTCCCTGGTGGTCTACTGGTTAAGAACCCACCTTAACGCAGAGGGTGTGAGTTCGATCATTGGCTGGGGAACTAAGATCCCACATGCCACTGGGGAAATAAATCCATGAGCTGCAACTAGATAGCCCACACCCCACAACTGTTGAGCCTGTGAACCACAGTGAGTTTCCCGCATGCCATAACTAAGACCCAAGCCAGCCAAATAAATAAATGAATATTTTTTTAAAAGAAAGAGAGAGAGAGAAAGAAGGTTTGGAGGTGAAGCAAGGTATCCAGAGTCACAGTCCTGGTAAGTGGCACAGCCACGCTTCCAACTTGGGACGGCTGAAGTCCAAAGCTAACAACCTTCTTCTGCACTGAACTATACTGTCATCCTTTCATTCCACAAACACCACTCTGGGGTGTGTGCAGTGTGAATAGAAGGTTAGGGTGACATGTTTTGAAAAGACAATATGCACCAGAATTCTGCCTCCTCAAGTGAGATGCTCTTCAATTCCTACACCTACTTCTGTTCAGTAGCTCCAGTAAACTGAAATGGAAGGCAAGTTTCACTGGCTTAATTACCTCCATTCTGGGCATAATGGAAGCAGAGACAAAATCTCTCAGGATCCTTCATCTCCTCTGGGCCTGCAGTGGGTAGAAGTAGGGAACACAGGGCTTCACTCAGCGTCCTGTCATAAAAGACCCACTTCCTCCACATGCTCCCAAGTGGAGGGCACGCTGTGTACCACGCTCATTCTACCACCCAAGGCAGGCCGTCCACCGTGCTCAGCACTGGACATACAGAGATACATACAACAGGGCCTCTGCCCTCTCGGCAGCTCCTCAGTAAGTGCCTACCAAGTTATTTTAAAGGGCCTATATTTAGGCAAAGTAGGCTGTAAAGAACAAAGATCATTTCTGGAGCTGGTTTGTGGCTTGAGACGTTGTCTCAAATTATAGCAGTCGTTACCAAATGTACCTGATTTTGTGTTTCAAAAGAACCCGCTGTAACATGGCTATTTCTGGACGGCCTGTTACAGGGCCAGGGTAATCAAAGCTCTCATTAACCATTCTCCTCCCACCACTTCCATTTTCTCCCAGGCCTGGGAGACAGTAAGCAATTGCCTGCCTTAGAAAACCCCTGGATGGTGTGATTTGGAAAAGTAAAGAAATTATGATGGAAATGACATTGTAGACCATCCTAAGTCTGAAGACCTCTGTTCAAAGATATCTCAATTATCTCCAGCTAGAGACTCCTAGGAAGCCAGATGGCTTCAAAGGATAGCCAGGGCCAAGACCCTCTCCTTTATCTCTGGGTATGCTGGGCAGAATAATGGCCCCTCAAAGATGTCCATGTTCTAATCCCAGGAATCTGTGTCTATTTTACCTTAATTGGCAAAAAGGACTTTGCAGATCTGATTAAATGATGGGTCTTAAAATGGGGAGGTTATCTCAGTTTATCTGGGTGGAAACGATACAATCACATGAATCTCTAAAAGCAGAGAGCCTTTCTCTAGAGAGATGCTCAGACAGAAAAAGGGCCAGAGAGATGCTAAGATGCTGATTTTGATTATGGAGGAAGACAGCTATAAGCCAAGGAATGCAAGTGTCCTTGAGAACTTGGAAAAGGCAAGGAAATAGATTCTCCCTTAGCGTATGCAGAAAGAACACAGTCTTATTAACAAGTTGACGTTAGCCTAATAAGACCCAAAATAGACATCTGACCTATAGAATTGCAAGATAACAACTTTGCATTGGTTAAACCACTGAGTTTGGAATAATCTGTCGGGGCAGCAAAAAAAAAACCAACACTCCGGTTACACCCAACCAAACAGTGGGATATCAGGCAGTGAGGACAAGAGACCAAGGCAGTGATTACACAGTCAAAACAACTGGCTTAACCAACTCGTCAATTCTGTCCCAAAGAAAGCTCAAGCCTTTCTATGGATGACCCATACAACTCCCATCAAAGATGGGACTCAAAGTGTAAACTGCATCAAAGCGCTGGGCCACAGAGAAGAAGCCAACACATGGGTTGACTCTGTATGTTCTTGCCAGTCCTACAGAACTGTCGCATCATTGTTCATCTAGGACCTGCTCAGCGTCATAGTATCAGACAGACCTCTTCTTGTGTGGAAAGAGATTAGAGAAAGCGAGAGTAGTATTCCCAGAGTCTTGCTCCTAAGACTTTGATCCTCCCCAGCCTCCTTCAGTGTAGCCTGATATGTTCATTGCAGATACTTGGAGTGACAACCAGTTGCTCCTCTCCTGGCTTAAACCATAAACCTATGATGCTTCTACACAGAAAGTTAGTTGTAGGATTGCCCTTCCCCCCAACACACACATGTTTGAAGGAAATATGTTAGTTTCTGGAACTAACTGTTGGGGCTTAGTTCATGATGGAGGGACTGGTGGGCACCCTTCTCCCTCTTCCTTTCCTCCTTAAGGAAGAGATGATGGTTTAATCTTAAGCAGTTATCACTGATAAAAATAACTGTGTTGGAGCTTCTTAGAGCTGCTTTGTACTTGACCACATCATTCATCCAAGTAGTCATCCACTTATTTGACAACTTTCTGGAGGTCTGTGCTTAATCTCATCAACCCAGAGAGCGATCACTGAATAGCAAATAGGGTAACTGAGAACATACAAACTTGTCAAAAATCCCTTTGGTCCCTAACCAAAGGGATTCCTGATCCATTAGCATGATTCTCAGCACCACTGCCTGAGTGCCTACCCTATTCAAAGTACTGCACATGTGTTTTCTGATTTAATCCCAATAGTATCCCTAAAAGACGAGTTCATTATCCCCAGATGAGGAAACTGAGACTGATAACATGTTCAAGGTCACAATGCGATTACATAAAGAAGCTTGAATTCAGAATCAGGTCTCTCTCATGCCAGCATCCAGGTTCTTCTCACTATGTTGGACGGCCTTCCAGATGGAAAATACTTGTTCCCCAGAAATTTCTTGAAAAGTGCTACAATATGTGTGTGTGTGTGTGTGTGTGTGTATATATGAGATTCTCAGTTGAAATCTAGCTTCTCTAGTACAGGGATGGGTTCTTGGTGACATAAAGAAGACTGGTTTCAATTCTAGAAATATGTATTGAGCAACTACTAGACAGAAGCCATGCATATAAACAAAGCAGAACACCACATTCTACTAAAGAAATCAGGCCTGCACACACACATGTGCACACATGCACACAATTATAAGAAAATAAGAATTGTATCAAAGCTGTCAGCTAGAAAGGTGCTAAGCAGCAGCCACTGACGTTAATGGGCTTCCTAGGTGGCTCAGTGGTAAAGAGCCAACGTGACAGGAGATGCAAGAGACACAGCTTCAGCCCCTGGGTTAGGAAGATCCCCTGGAGAAGGAGATGGTAAACCACTCTAGTACTCTTGCCCATAAAATCTCATGGACAGAGGAGCCTGGCCGACTAGTGCTCAAGGGGGTCACAAAGATCAGACATGACTGAGCAACCGAGCATGCACTCCAGAGAGAAGATATACTCCAAAAGCAGAAGCAGAAGGAAAACATGGGGATGTGGAAACACAGAGCGTCTTGGGATGAACGGAGTGTTCTTAGGGCAGAAGAAAACAGAGAGGACGCTAGAAAGGTAAGAAGGGGCTAGATTCCAGGCTGGGGAAGGCATTGAATATGATGTTAAGGGAAGTTTGGACATTATTCTCTATTATAAAAATATTGTTATATATATATATTTAAAATTCATTCCAAGGGGAACCATGAAGACTTCTGAACAGGCAACTGTTTTCAGCTGTGCTTGAAGAGATTTCCAGAGAGAGGTATGGGGATTGGCAATGGCAGACAGGTCCCTGTACAGTCCTGAGTCTGTGAGGTCTGATCAAGAGCCTAGATTTCTAGCCCCAGCTTGTTCACCACCCTCTGACATGAGTCAAGTTACGATAACTTCCTGAACCTCAGTCCTCGCATGCCTAAACTGATGAGGTTGAACTAAGTAATTGCTAAAAATCCATCTAGCTGGAAACTGCTATGATACAAAGTTACAAATCTGTACACATCACAGCAAATGTGCCTTTGCGTCATGAAAAGCATAGAGATAACTAGTCCGAAAATCACTGGGATCTCATTGCGGAGTCAAAAGACATAATTTATGTAAAGTATTTTTTCTAATATATATATGTTAAGTAAATCCAGGTGAAAGTTTCTTATTTTGAAGGCTACCTTGATTAAATAATGTCTTCCTTTCCCAGCCTTAAAAAGTAGTATTCCCTTTTCCCTTTCCGAATCAAGACCTTTGTCTTAACTAAAAACAGCTGCTAAGTTTTTCCCAACTCACCTGCTTAGTGAAGAAAAATAATCTGTTGGAATATACCCATAAATTTAACTTCTAACTACAATATAAAAGCTAATGCTCTGTGGCAGGCATTACTTCACATTTCCACAGCACCTAAATCAAGACCTGGGCACACAAGCTTATTTAAAATGAATTCAGCCAAGATATGAATCAACTGCACTTCCATCTGCAAAGAGGACTATTTCAGAGGGATTTTTTTTTTCTTTTCAAAATATGGCTATGTGAATGATGATGTTATTCCTGGTATGGAGAGGATGGCCAAAGAGAAGAGAGAGGGGAAGCAAACCTCTCTCTTCCTCAATGGTTCACATTCTCTTCTTTTCAACAAATATCTGATGACTCAAAGGTCAAGAGTTTCAGATAAGAGGGCTGCCTCTTTATGTCAAACTATCCAAAACTGCTGTTGAACTCTGGAAACTGTTAGAATAGATAGGTTAAAGATTAAACATATTCCATACTGTTCAGAAACACCGTGAGTGAAAACACCAGAGAATTCATCCTCCTGGGGAATATACATTACAGAGTATAATTTGGGCATCCTCCAGGATCTTATCTTAAATAGCTATTGGGTGATTTAAAGAGAAGAGTATTTTAGTGCCTTGACTTTTCTTTAAATACACACCATTTGAATGAATTCATTTATTGCAAATATGAAGGCATTGTGTTTAAAATTTCATATCTCAAAAAAAGTTCTCAGGATTTTTCTTTAAACCTTTTAAGATATTAAATGATTCCAAATTAAAAAAAAAAAAAAAACTAATCCTGGTGTTTAATGATGATAAAAAACTTGTCTATTTTTGTAACAAATCACCAGAACAAAAAGCTATTATGGAGTAATTAAACACCACATTCGGCATAGATATGGAGAAAGGAAGAATTGCAAATTACTTTTTACAGCTTGTTCTGAAGTCTTCTGAAGTGGAACACATTTTAATCATTAAACTGCTCAAAGGTGTTTTTTTAAAAAAGTAATCAGGAAGGTTATGGGACCATCTCCAATTCCAGGGCCTCAAAGGCTCAGATGTTTCCAGGATCTACAACTAAGGGTCATCATCAGTGTGAAGTGCCATCTTGATCTTGATAAGTCACCTCAGAGGGAACTCCTGGAAAGCCCACTTCTCAGGTATTTTTCTGCTTAGGAGATCTCTGACCTTTCAATAAATACAGCTTGCTTGTTCAGGTCAAAGAATAAGTTAAGTTCAGGCCTAAACCAGAATTCTAAGACACTCCCTTCTGTTCTGTCTTGTGATAATTCAAAAAGTATACTTACATTGAATTGAGTGAGTCAGATTTCTGAGTACACCTGGCAGTGTGTGAGCATATTAAATTATAAGGATTCCTTGTCTCAGGGAGTTCCCAGGATTAATCCCCATTATCTCAGAGCAATCCAGTTAATGATTTCCCTGCAGAGATGCCCTGGGCGTACACTGCTGCAACCTGCCCTGGCCCAGCTAGGATGCTGAGTCTCCCTGGTTTAAGGACCCAGGGCTCACTCTTCTCTCTGGTGACCCTCTCCCACCAAGCCCTGTTACACCTAGGGCTCCACAGAGGCACCAGCCTGCCTGCTCCCTTGCTCACCTGGCTCCTCTCTCCTTCCCACCCAGAGCCACGACCCATGAGACACTCCCAATCTATCAGCATCTTTCTCCTTCTATCCAGCCCAAATGGCATCCTCTTTGAAAACTCAACAATCTAAATACTTTGCTTGGCTTCTTTTAACACACCTTTTCATTTTTTTCCCCCAACACAAATTATGTATAAAAGTCTATCTCACATAAAAGGGGGAAAAAAGAATTTATTTTCCCTAAACCTCACTAACATGGCTCTGGGGAAAAGCCTTTTATTTACTATAACTGATGCTTGGAATGGGCAGCTGCGAATCGATTCACTTTTGGATATGGTTCCTTTTGTTACGTTCCTCAGCCCTTGGGTTAAATAAGTATTTTAAATCTCTTTACTCTTTGGGAATAGGTAGAACTGTACGTACATTTACAACTCTGATGAATGCAGAGATTTTGTGTTAATCCAGAAAAGTGCTCTGATGACCCCACTATCACTGATTTTTGGTTACCTTTCAAGAAAATGCCCACACTGAGTTGCTTTGTTCCCTGTCCAGTGTGACTTTTAAAGTGCTGGGAAGAAGTTCCAGCTACAGAAACTCATTTAATTCTCATTTGGCTGGAGTCACACCACTTATTTTTAACTGGAGAGCATCTTGGGATCTAGCGATATAAAAGGACAAACATAAAGAAGAAACCAGCTCCAACTGGTGTGGGGAAATGAGGGCTAGAATCCTAACATTTAGACAGCCTTTTTCACCTGGGATGGATATTTCTGAATCCTCAGAGTATAGCTTAAACTCAAGATACATAGCAATGGAGACTTCACTCAAGGGAAGTCCACTCACTGGGGTCCAGATTAGCTAATTCTTCATAGACATGGCCCTATAAAATCTTCCCTCCATTAGATTATGCATTTGATCTCTTACGTACCCCTTATATACACAAACACTCTGTAATGTAAATTATACTACAGACATACAAAAACTGTATTACTCAGGGCCTCTAAATGGAGCTGAGGTTACACAAGGACTGACAACACTATCCCAGAATAGCACTAGGAAAATCAGTCTTCAAGCTCCAAATCCACTGAGTCAGGATCATCAGTACCCCTTTCAGAGATCAGATAACCAAATCACACCAAACCCTTGGAGCTGGTTTGCCAAGGCCAGTCAAAGGGAAGACACCTGTAGCTGAAAGGACCATTTCAGTACATCATTTCCTAAGTAGCCCCAGGCTGTTAATCAAAGTTTCATTTTCTGATCCACAGATTTCTTTTTTTAAGAAATAAATCTCCAAGTGCATGGACTCTCCCTAACAATGAGTGAAATTGTGCTGACCACAGCTGACTGAATATCCAAACATTTTGCTAACTCATAACCCACTCCCGGTACCTGGAATCCCAATCCAAACCAAAGAAGTCAATCCAGCCAGTGGCTGCCCCACATTAAGATGGCAGAGTCCACCAGAATCAGTTTTGGCAAGTTTCCCTCCCCAAAGCTGACAGAGGTCCATTTCTCACAGACTGAATGTCTATGACCACCCTCCCCTTCAAACTGCAACCTGCTGGTACCCTACTTCCCAGTGTGATGGTATTTGGAGATAGGGCTTTTGGGAGGCAGTTAGGTAGAGATGAGATCCCTCGTGCTGAGATTAGAGCTCTCAGAAAAAAGAGACACCAGAAAGAGATTGCTCCCCACATTCCAACCACCCACCAACCGCCAACAGACACAAAGAGATGATGTGAGCACACAGAGAGAAGGCAGCCACCTACAAGCCAGGAGGAGAGGACTCAGAATGAAACCTGCACCTTGTTGGCACCTTGATCTTGGCCTTCCCAGCCTCCAGTGGGAAACATACTTCTCCTGGTCAAGGCACCCAGGCTATGGCGTTTGTTATGGCAGCCCAAGGGCATCCCAGGTGGTGCTAGAGGTAAAGAACTCGGCTGCCAATGCAAGAGATATAACAATCAGGAAGATCCCCTGGAGGGGAGGCATGGCAACCCACTCCACTATTCTTGCCTGGAGAATGCCATGTATAGAGGAGCCTGGCGGGCTTCAATCCATCACCCCTGTGAGCTTTGCCATTGCCCTTCAGGACAGTGACAGAGGAGGAATCCAGTGAAGGGAGCCATAAAGGTCACGTCTATTCTGACCAGAACCTCTTTACCTTTGCTTTGGCATTGCTGCAGTAGCAGCAGCAGGCACATAACCAGCAGGAGATGAACGTGGCCGCCCCCTAGTGTCTGCTGAGAATAGCCACCCCTACCTAGTGTCCCCCGAGGGGAGGGGCCCCGAAACAATGGGGCTGCCAGTCCTTCCCCTGCCTCACCAAATAACTCCCCGGAAGGATCCTGAAGGCAGTGCCTTTGCCAGGAACCACAGAACGGAGAACAACAATTCCCTTTCAGCACGGAACAGGGCCCTGGGTGGAAATTTTTCCCTCCATTTCCAAAAAGAAGGTTGCCAGGACCAGATACAAAAGGAGAAAAGTACATACTGTTTCGTATTTATAAAAATTACCAAGTAAGAACAAATCACTAGGAAGAAAACAAACTAAATTAATACGGTTCCTGCCTTCCAGGAGACAGGTGATCAGAGGGAAAACAGACCCAGAGGTGGCAGAAAATGTGATTAAAACCAAGCAACTAGTGAAAACTACGGAATAAATCCTCCATATATATACAAATTAAATATCCACTGTGGGTATCCCATATGAGGGAAGAAGCCGCTGTTAGAACTAAATGACACATTTATTTAATCAAGAAAGGATTTGAAGGTATATGGCGTTGTCACCGGAGAAGGCAATGGCACCCCACTCCAGTACTCTTGCCTGGAAAATCCCATGGACAGAGGAGCCTGGTAGGCTGCAGTCCATGGGGTCTCTAAGAGTCGGGCATGACGGAGCGACTTCACTTTCGCTTTTCACTTTCATGCATTGGAGAAGGAAATGGCAACCCACTCCAGTGTTCTTGCCTGGAGAATCACAGGGACAGTGGGCCCCCCTCTATGGGGTCGCACAGAGTCGGACACGACTGAAGTGACTTAGCAGCAGCAGCAGCAGCGTTGGCACCACATCTGCAAGGCTCCTTATCTCTTCCCCAAGACACTCAGGAAACAATCTCAACTAGGCTTCCAGAATGTTTTATACCTTCCTGGCACCATATTGGTAATATCCTGTGAGTATCCATTCTCCACTTCACAGGAAAGGCTTACTTCTTACATGTAACTTTGTTTCAACATTGCCACCACAGCAACTTAACCTGTGCTTATTTTGAGCCAGGCTGTGGATAAGAACTTGAGGTGCATGATCTCATTTAATCCTAAGAACTAACTTGTAAGGTTCTACTATCATTATTTTATAAGAGGCAATATATTTACACAGTATAAAAATATTTTTAAAAACACCAACATAAAGCTATATAGTACAGTCTCCCTCCCACTGCAATCCCCCACAGGCCAAGTTCCCACACCCCTTTCACACGTGCTACGCTCTTGAGGTGCATGATCTCATTTAATCCTAAGAACTAACTTGTAAGGTTCTACTATCATTATTTTATAAGAGGCAATATATTTACACAGTATAAAAATATTTTTAAAAACACCAACATAAAGCTATATAGTACAGTCTCCCTCCCACTGCAATCCCCCACAGGCCAAGTTCCCACACCCCTTTCACACGTGCTACGCTCAGTTACTCAGTCATGTCTGACTCTTTGTGACCCCATGGACTGTAGCCTGCCAGGCTCCTCTGTCCATGAGATTTTCCTGGCAAGAATAATGGAGTGGATTGCCATTTCCTCTTTTCCTGCATTTCCATCCTTCAGGGGATCTTCCCCACCCAGGAATAAACTCGCATCTCCTGTATCTCCTGCATTGCAGGCAGAGTCTTTACCACTGAGCCACAAGGGAAGGCCTTTCACATATAACTATTATTATTCGTGTCTTATATATCCAACCACAGTTGATGTATATATAAGCCTCATGTTTTATATAATAGGTAGCATATTATACAAGTTGCTCTGCACTTGGAAATTTGTACTTATCTTGGGGATCTTTACATAGAAAACTATCTCATACTTTTCTTATAGCTATATGATATTCCACTCTGTGATTGAACCAGAATATATTTAACCACACTTCTACTGATAGACACACGGATGCTTACATTATGATATTTTACAGATGAGAAACCTTAAGGCTCAGAGGGGTTAAGTGACTTGTCCAAAGTCACACAGTTGGTATGTGGCAGAGAAAAGGACTCAAGTTGATTCGATTCAAGCCTAAACTCTTAAGCAATCTGCTGTATTTGTTGCCTGGCACAATGCCTGGCATGTAGCAGATACTCAATAAATATTTAATGAGTAGATTAATGAGCCAACAAAATTGCAGAAAATATAAAAATAAAAAAGAAAGAAAAAACAGCAAGAGGAGCAACTCAGTTCTTTCTTTCCTGCATCCTTCACTGTTAACCACCATACTTCTTCACTCTCTTAGATATCCACATCTACCTCTGTGTACTGTATCATAACAGCAGAACGAAGACTTTCAGCCATTCCTGGGTCCTGCCTGATCCCTGTATATTATTTAATCCTATTCAGATTCTGGATGAAGGACATCCTAGAATGGATGCAACGTCACCTCTGTTGGCCAAAAGCCCCAAAGGGTTGCTCAAGAAGGTCACAAGGAGGTGGGAAAAGAGAGTTCCTGGGGCCAAACAACACCTGTGCCTAGACCTCGGGGGTCACAATGGCACATCTGAGTGTCACTGAGGATTAGACAGCCAACTTCCAGATCACTCGCAGACTTCACAGCCGGTTTTCCTCCACAATGCAGACATCCCCCAAACCTTCAGCTCCTGCCAAATGTGCCAAAAAGCTGACACATGTAGCCTTCTTTTTACAGTGTTTTACTTTCGGCTCAGCCGTCCAATAAATTTAACACCAGAATTATATACAACATTAAGTGCGTTCAAACACAGCTGATTTCTTCACAGGCCTTTGTGAGCAGCTGCTGGGAAGGTACAGTATCTGACAACAGGAAAGCTGTGTCTTTCAACACTACAGGCCCCGGGGACCACTGGCCAGGAAGGTAACCTCCCTGTGACCTCACAAGGTATCAGAAGGGTTTAATTCTCCTGACTTGTGTTAGGAAAACATTACAAACATCACCATCTGCACTCAGCCTTCCAGCCCCTCCAAAGACATGGGATGCCTGCTTTCAGATGAACCAGACTTAAAACGACTCCGAATGTGACATATTCTCTATATGTATTCTGTATACATGTGAAATTTCTGGAAAGTGAGTGAATGCCTGGAGAAACACACACCCATCCTTCCTCTGATCCTTTGCTGTCGTGTTTGATAATAAGAGTTATTTATTCAACAAGGGCTCAGAATTACAACTTAATTGGTTGTCATCTGCTCAATGAAGAAATAATGTCCTCTCCAATTATTCTAATCTAATCCATTTAATCTAAAATCCATGCGACATTACAGATTTTCCTGAGACAGAATAGTTCAATCTCTTCCTCCCCATTTAATTCCAAACTATTGACGTGCAAAACAAATGGCCATTCCTTTTAAAGGTTGCAATACCAAAAAAGAATCTATCATTTTTGCCCATCTTGAAGGCTAGCTTGCTAGCTATAGGATTAACATTTGCAATTGCCCTAAAGTGAGAAATTTCTGAAGACTATCTGTTTGCCTTTCATTTTGTTCAACTGGGCTCACCCTGAAACACGCAGAACAGAAATCTCAAAGCAAGAATATCACGAGCCACATTCAGCTATGTTAGAAACAAACAGAAAAATTTTACCAAGATGTCCAGGGAGAAAGAGACAGACAACATCCAGCCAATCAATCAACAAACACGTTCATCTTCATTTGTGGGTTTCCATTAAAAATGTTTATAGACATAGTTCTAACACATCATGTTAGTAAATGTTGTGTGAACAAAGCCTGTGTCTAAACACTGTTATGCTTTGCACGCTGCCTATATTTATCAGGTTTCATACATAGTCAAAATGCAGATCACGACAGAACAATTTCTTGACATTTTTGTTTTATAATTATTATTATCACAGTGCAATTCTAGTGGGTCTTTGCCGGATATATATCAGAGGTGAAAATCTTTTTAAAGTAAATCATTATAAAAATCCCTTTCCTTTATACCATGCTGGAAGTGCAGTGTCTAAAGGTCTTCTGGGAAAATAAATAATGGAAATTTTGTTATTGATCTCATGCAGAGGCAGTGAATCTAATGAGTTATTGTTATTTTACCCAGAGCAAATATTATGTGGTCCAAAATAATAACATTCAATTAAAGAAAGAAAGCCAGATAGGACATAAGATAAAAACGTAACTTAACAATGAATTCCTTTTCATACTTCCTAAATGCTAATTTAGTCTCTCATGTACTTAGAATGAAATTCTTTTGAAAAAGTAGTTTCCCATGCCACAGTAATAATTAAAATGATTATTTATCTTGTTATAGACAAGTATCATCATCAACAAAAGAAGGTTACTGGTCTTCATTAAAAGATAATTTATATTTCGGTTTTTTTTTTTTAATCTAACAACAATAGCAAAGCCGACAGTCAAGTCTCCCAGGATTTTTCAAAACTTTTGAAGAGTTAAGTCTGAGCAAAATCATAAATAGCAATCTTGAAAATGTTGCACAGTGGAGTCCTATTAGCATGGATCCTCATCATATGAGTTGAGGGTCATCAGACTAAAAGGTCACAATGTATCTCTTAGGACTTGCTGGATCCGGGAAATCAGAGTACTTCACCTTCAGCGAGAGAAAAAGAGGCATCTACAGCAGGTGTTTGTCTGATTTCTCTATGGTATATTATCAGAAATGGGACGCCACTGCATTTAAAAATTCTGTATCTGGTTCATCAAGCCACCAAGAAAATCCAAGTGACTTGAGTCTTAGGAAGCAGCTGCCATAATCCTAAATCCTAGAACAAAGCTCCTACTGTTTTGCCAGGCTAACCTAACACACTTGGCTTTTTACTCCCATCCTTGTGACTTAACTGCTCCACAGCTCTGTTCTTGCTGGATGGTGAGACCTCCCAATCCTGGGCTCACTGACTCCGCTTTATCCTTGCATTACTCTTTCTGGGCTCAGACAATGCCTCAGCCATCTCCCCAGGCAGCAAAAATTAAGACAAATCTTGGCACCCATGGCTATTTTCTTCTCCATACACAGAAACAAAACTACATTTACAAAGAGGTGTTTTCTAAAGATGGATTTCTCTTCAAGGGGTTAAGTCTTAGCTTCTCTCAAAAACCAAAGAACCCAGAGAGTGAATGACTCACTTTGAACATTTTCCCTTTATGGACACATAAATGACATTTGAGTGGGAAAAAAGAAGGTCTTCATATAGGCAGAAAACAACTGGAAAGGGTATGTCTGTCTACCATTCATCACAGGGTATCGCAGGTAGCTTTCACCTGTCTTTCAAACCCATTAGCCATGAGCAGCTTGCTAGAGGATAGAGACTAAATCTTATGTTTCTCTGTAACCACACAAATATTTGTAGACTAAAAGGAATAAATTAGTGAAACCAGCTGAGTGCTCACTCTATGTCAGGGAAGACACTAAGCTTTTAATCTTCAAGACAATCTCATAAGGTATGTAAAGGTATGTCAAGATCATCCTGTTTTGCAGATGATGAAACAGAGGCTTAGAAAGGTTAAAATTATCCAGCTAAGACTTAAGGAGTTGGGACCTGGTATCAAACCATATGGGGCTTCCCAGGTGGTGGTAGAGGTAAAGAACCTGTCTGCCAATGCTGGAGATGTAAGAGACACGGGTTCCACCCCTGGGTTAGGAAGATCCCCTGGAGGAGGGTGTGGCAATCCACTTCAGTATTCTTGCCTGGAGAATCCTACGGACAGAGGAACCCAGCAGGCTACAGTCCACAGAGTTTCAAAGAGTTAGACACAACTGAAGCAACTTAGCAGGCATGCACAAAAGCATATGTTCCAGAACTTATGCTCTCAACCATTGTGCTAAAGTACTTAAGTGATTAATAAAATGGCTCTCAATCCTCAAAAGCAAGTCCTTACTTAAGAGACAACTATTTTCACATAATGGATAATTTATAATTTCATGATACACTGGATTTATAAAACATGTGCATTTGTGAAAAACAATACTCTCAGACATTGTAGTATCCAGGTGTCCTTTGCCAGAACTTGAAGAACTTTAAAAATCAACAACGGGGGGGTGGGGGGAATGAATTCACACATTTCCAAGAACCTGTCACCAGGAGGTTCATGGTCCCCATGCTTTGGTCCAACTCTCTGGTTGCGAGCACTTCAAATTGCCTGGAAGAGAGTGAGAAAACAGAGGGGCCCTGGAGAACCAAATCTGTCAAAACAGATCTCAGCCACACAATTTCTCAGCTCTTACCGTGCATTCACCCTGATGCAACAATGCAGAGTCTCTGAAGGTCTCCAAAACCTCCTAGCTGAGAATCTCATCATTGTCCCCCTTGACCGTGTTAGCATCCTCAGCTGATCCAGGCAGCAGCCCAACGGGTATTAATCTGTATTGCTGCACAATGCAGATGAGTTTGGGAATGGAATTAAAATGCATTGGCTGAGCCTCCACTTTGGCAGTAAACAGAGGCTCATCAGAAGCAGGTACCATCTGGAACTGATAGGATGGTCAAATTGGATATTTTTCTAAACACAGGAGTATTTGCCATGCTATTTGTGATTGTTAGATACAGGTGAAGACCGAAGCTTTTTTAATGTGCAGGACTTGATAACAATGGCTAGACATTTGATTTCTCTAGAGGTTAGCTAGAAATATCACTAGATTCAAAAAGAAGCTCCTTCAACATTAGGTGCAGGAAAATCAACCTGCTACCCAGCCATTTTCCCTGGAAGGCAGAGAGTACCCAAGTATATGAAAAGTAGGTTCAAGTATACAATCCCTAAGCAAGAGTTTCGATATTGAAAAAATGGGGCTTTCCAAAATGGAAATTGAAAGAAAAAGTCAATCATACAACAGCTGTGTTTACACATACAAAGTGAAGTGGAAAACTGAGGCAATTACCCAGATGATTTCAATCAAAACATCCTCTCAAGTGAAATATCCAGAAAAGTGAAGATATAATACGAGGAACTCTTATTTCTTAGCCTGAATTATCCAGATAATTGCTTCATCTCTCCACTATTCTTATTTAGACATAGCCTAAAACCCAACCTGTGCATCGGCAATTGAAAATACAATCATTTGCAGATGTACATACTTAGGGACACAAGTGTCTATGGTTACAATTATATGCAGATGTAACTCAACACAGACCAGACCAGTCAAGTCTGAAGTTTTGGAAACCTGTTTTGAAATTCTGACTAAAAGCAGAGATTGTTCCTTTTAAACTCCACCGCCTATAAAAAGTCACTTTCTCAGATAATAACAATTTATCCCCAAAACCTAATCCATATAAAATAAAACAAATCCTTAAAACTGCCCTAATTTGATTCTTTGATTATTTCAGGAGACAAAGTATCTACGAAAGCAAATGCTTTCGTAACAAAGGAGCCCTTCAAAAATTGCTTCCTTTTTCACTTCAGAAATGTATTTCTTAAATCAGCTAGAAAAATGACCTCTTTTCAAAATATCACTTCTTTTCACCTTGATTTTTGAACTATCAGCTTTCTCCCCTGTCCCCAAAGTCCATAATTCCTATGTGTCCCCCCACCAAATCTAACTTATTTTGGAATTTATCTCCAACTACAGAAAATATTCAAATATTCATATCACAAAGGAGAACCAGAGAATGCCACTAACTCAAATGCAGCCCCAAACTATAAATTCATTTTAATTAAAGATATTTGATAAGCACACATGCTGAAAGGAATGAAGAGGGGAGGGTTCCAGAAAAAGACTTATCTTTTTCAGAGAAATTAAAAATCGCACGAAGAATTCAACAAGCCAGAGAGGCCTCTTGAAACCTTCTATTTAAGTTCGATTATCTAAACACATTGGTTTAAATGTGGTGCTTCTCATTTCCAGTCAATACGATAACCCGAACAGATGCAGATATATAAACTCTTCCCTGACCCCCCCAGAAAAGATAAAATACTAAATGCAAAAACAACAACAAAGACTCATGAAAGCTAGAAAAAATCCGGGGAACTGGGCACACGCTTGTATGTATATGTTTAATTGTGTGCAACTCTTTACGACCCCATGGGCTATATAACCTGCTAGTCTCCTCTGTCCATGGGATTTTCCAAGCAAGATTACCGGAGTAGGTTGCCATTTCCTACTTCAGGGGGTCTTTCCAACTCAGGGATCAAACCCACATCTCTTACGTCTCCTGCAATGGCAGGAGGATTCTTTAACCCCCTGGGAAGCCTCGGCATCTACTTATAAGGCAGTAATTTTCAACTTACTAAATGTGGGTTGCACATTTAGAATCATCTAGAAGCTTTAAAAAAAAAAATCTCTGTGGTGAGGTGCAGGTTTCAGGATACTAAAGCTCCCAGGTGATTCCAATGTATTTTGAATGGTACATTCTATGTACAATGGACATGGAATTCCAGTGATTCCGGTGTATAGTCCTATGAACACTGGTGATTCCAACGTACATTGTTAGAGGGATGTGAGAAAGCACCCGCCACAGTCACAGACCTTTGACCAGAAAACTCTGAAAGGCCTCCCTGCCGAAACCAGAGACCCAGAAGTTCCTGAACTTGAAAAGAGACCTGGAGTATCTCTGTTCACTAGCCTGGGGCAAGACACAGAAAGAAGCTTGAATGTTTTAGGAGTGTGGAGTTCCAAGAATGCTCTTCACGTGATCTGTGAGTTCCAAACCCATAAAATCCATAAACCCCAGCCAAGTAACAGAGATTACCTCAAAAGCCTATGCTCTTGAATTTGGTTTCTGGAATAAGAAGGCAGCAATTTTTGAAGGGGCTCTCTGTTATTAAAAACTGTTTTCTAACACAACATTGTAAATCAACTATATTGCAATTAAAAAAAAAAACCTATTTTCATGGATACCTTCTCTCCTAAAATAATGAGAGAAGCAAAGAAGAGCCGTCAAGGACATGTTTTGTTTAATACGCATTCGTTTGGCGGGGGTGGCGGGGGGGACAAATTGTCATTCTCTGCTTAAGTGACTTTTTATAGATAGTGGAGTTTAAATGAAATGATTTCTGTTTTTAGTCAAATTTTTAAAACACGCTTCCAAAACTTCAGACTTCACTCTGTTTATGCCAAGTTAGACTGCTTTCAAGAATTTTGCAGTACTTTGAGGGAGAGCCATTGTCACTACAGATAAACTTATAGTTGAAATATTAAAACTTACCCCAAAATAGATAGGAGCAACAACTGGAAGAATGAGAGAAGAGATGAATGTGAAAGGAGTTTTTAAAAATATACATTCAGTGAGATAGAAAAAGAAATGGGAGCCGCAAGAACACAGCTCAAAAAATAAGATTTTTTAAAAACATAGAGATTCTAAAATGAAAATACACTGTTTAAATAAAAACTTCCATAGATGAGTTCAGTGAAACGTAGAGGAGAGAATGACTAGGAAGACAGGCCTAAAGAACTCAGAGAAATACAGAAATAAAAATATGGATCCACAGTTCTTAGAAATTGAGGAAAGAGTAAGACCTCTGCCTTACAGAAGTTTAAAAGGAAGAGAATTGAAGGAATAGAGACATATTGGAAGAGATCATCACTGAATTTTCCAGAACAACACAAATGAACAGGTGTTCAGATAAAAGACAGAATAATACCCGTTACCAAACAAGACAAATTAAAAACAAATCCTACCTAAATATCAGTGAAATCAGTGAATAGAAAACAACAGGGAATCCTTAAACTATTCAGATAAGTAGAAAGAAAGAAAAATTTGAAATAAAACTTAAAAGGTTGCTCAAAGAAACAATCAGTAGACTGGCAACAGACTTCACATCAGCAACAACAGAAGACAACCAGCAGTGGAAACACATATCTGATTTTTTAAATTACATATAAAACATATAGAGAACTCTTAAAAATCAATAATAAGAAAGCAAACAACCCAGTTTTCAAAATAAGTAAAAATCTGAACAGACTTCTCACCAAAGAAGATACACAGATGGCAAATAAGCATATGAAAAAGTGTTCAACAGCATATGCTACTGCTGCTGCTGCTGCTAAGTCACTTCAGTCGTGCCCGACTCTGTGTGACCCCATAGACGGCAGCCCACCAGGCTCCCCCATCCCTGGGATTCTCCAGGCAAGAATACTGGAGTGGGTTGCCATTTCCTTCTCCAATGCATGAAAGAGAAAAGTGAAAGTGAAGTCGCTCAGTCTGTCCGACTGTTAGCGACCCCATGGACTGCAG
>SJYX01007265.1:64970-124609 GCA_006410675.1 Oreotragus oreotragus | reverse complement strand
CTTTTTCAGTCTCCTCTTTCATGTTCATCAAGAGGCTTTTTAGTTCCTCTTCGCTTTCTGCCTTAAGGGTGGTGTCATCTACACATCTGAGGTTATTGATATTTCTCCTGGCAATCTTGATTCCAGCTTGTGCTTCTTCCAGCCCAGCGTTTCTCATGATGTACTCTGCATATAAGTTAAATAAGCAGGGTGACATTACACAGCCTTGACGTACTCCTTTTTCGATTTGGAACCAGTCTGTTGTTCCATGTCCAGTTCTAACTGTTGCTTCCTGACCTGCATATAGGTTTCTCAAGAGGCAGGTCAGGTGTGAAAAGCTATAGCCACCACAAAAAATCTCAACACAAACGTTTATAACAGCTTTATCTGTAATCTCCAAAAACTGAAAGCAACCAAAGCTAGAAGGAAGACATCCTTCCATAAGTGAATGGATGGGGAAAAAAAAAAAAAAAAAAAGACGACTGTGGCTCATGCAGACAATGGCTATCATTCAGTGATAAAAAGAAATGAATTACCAAGTCAGAAAAAGACAGGGAGGAAAGTTGTATAATTTCCGACCTGTGGCATTTGGGAAAAGACAAAACTAGGGAGGCAGTAAAAAGATCAGTGGTTGCCAAAGGCTCAAAGAAAGGGCAAAAATAAACAGATGCAGCAGAGGGGATTTTTAGAGTGATGAAACTATTCTATTTGATACTGTTATTGTTTAGTCGCTAAGTCCTCTCCAACTCATTTTTAACCCCATAGACTATAGCCAGCCAGGCTCCTCTGTCCATGGTATTTTCCAGGCAGGAATACCACAATGGGTTGCCATTTCCTTCCCAGGGGAACTTCCTGACCCAAGGATCAAACCCCTGTCTCTTACATCCCCTCACTGGCAGGGAGATTCATTGCTGCTAAGCTGCCAGGGAAGCATGATAGTGTAACTGTGGATACAAGGTTTTCTACATTTGTCAGAACCCACCGAACTACATAACAGAAAAACAGAATAGTACATTTGTTAATAATAACATGTCAATATTGGCTCATTAATTGTAACAAATGTCCCACACTAATGCAAGATATTAATAATGAGAGAACTGTGGAAAAGGAGGCTCTATAGGAACCTCTATACCATCTGCTTAGCTTTTCCATTGATCTAAAATTTTAAAATATTCTTTATGATTTTAAAAAGAAAAACAAAAAGGGCAGCAATTACTAGGCATGGACACTTTATGAAATAACTATTAAAAGATATGCATCAGCAAAAAGAACACCCAGAAGGGTTAGCAAAATAAATCAGTTAAATATGTTAGTAAATTAAAAAATGTACTACTTAAAAACAATGAAAGTGGTTTTGGAGGATTTAAAAACACATGAAAATATACATCCCTTTATATGGTATGTGAATTATATCTCAATAAAACTGTGACCAAAAGTAAAATGTACATGGCCCATAGCCCAGTAGCTCTGTTTCCAAGTATAAATTCTGCCATATACGTACAGAAAGGCCAGGAAAAAGAAAACCATTATTGTGGCATTATTTGTAACCTCAAAAACAAAAAAATAACCTAAATGCCCACCCACAGTGGACTATTATTCATGAAAAAATATATACAGTAAAGCACAAAACATGGATAAGATGAGCAGCCCTGTGAACACTGAATTCCAGAGAGGAAGACCTCTGTTCAGAAGACTAAAAGCATTTTAAAGTTTAACATGTCCAAAATGGAATTCTAAATCCTCACTTCCCAAAGCAAGTAATAGCACTCACCCCTGGGCTTCCCCATCTCAGAAAATGACGCCATTTTTCACCCAGCTAAATGACAGCAGCCAAACTGCCTAGAAGTCATCCTGCCTCTGTCTGTCTCCCACCCTTAACACTCAACCCATCAGTACGTCCAGTGCATCCCTTGAATCTAACTGCTCCAAATCACTAACCCAGTGTGAGCTGCCATTGGCTCAAGAGTTGATGCTACAGTCTTCTAACTGGGTTTTCTGCTTCTCCTCTTGCCCTACCAGAGGTAAGATCTGCAATCAAGAGCGCTACTTCTAAGACAAATAAGATCATGACTTTATCTTGCCACAAATCCTTCATTGGAAAAGACCATGATGCTGTGAAGGCAAAAGAAGAAGGGGACGACAGAGGATGAGCTGGTTAGCAAGTATCAGTGACTCAATGGATATGAACTGAGAGACAGTGAAGGAAAGGGAAGCCTGGTTTGCTGCAGTCCATGGAGTCACAAACAGTGGGGCTTGACTTAGCTATTGAACAACAAGTACAATGAATCCTTCACAGTCCTTCCGAGCGCTTCTCGTCCCAGGTGGTACAAACCCAAAGTCCTTATCATAGCCCAGCAAGTCCTCCAACCGTGTCACCAGCCCCAGCTGGCTCTTCTACCCCTGCTCATTCCATTGTCCTCCCATCAGTCACCATGTTCAGGACCCAATAGTACCCCCAGCCCTGGGCCTGGGCATTGGCTGGTTCCTACTGTATCAGATTCCACTGTTACTTCAGGTCAAACATCTCACCAGAGAAGGCTTCCTCTGTCTACGTGAGTGCTCACCCTCTGCTCCTCTCATCTCTCTCTCCTCTCTTTGCTTTCGTTCTAGATCCCTTTATCATCTGTCTCCCCCTGGACAGAATGTGGGCTCCCTGAGGGCAAGGCCCTTTCCTGGCTTGTTCCTCACCGTATCCTCAACATACAGAACAGCGCCTAGCCCAGAGAAAGAATCAGAAAATACCTGGAGAATTAATCAGTTACTCAGTGATGCTTTTGCGTACATCAACTTTACATGTTATAGCTTCAAATGGATAACCAACAAAGAACTACTGTATAGCACAGGGAACTCTGCTCCATATTCTGTAGCAACCTAACTGGGAAAAGAATTTGAAAACGAACAGTTACATGTATGTGTACAATTGAATCACTTTGTTGTACATCTGAAACTAACACAACACTGTTAATCAACTATGTGCACGTTGCTTCAGTTGTGTCCGACTCTTTGCAATCCTATGGACTGTAGCCCGCCAGGCTCCTCTGTCCCTGGGATTCCCCAGGCAAGGATAATAGAGTGGGTTGCCATCCCCTCCTCCAGGGGATCTTCCAGACCCAGGGATTGAACTTGCATCTCCATCATCTCCTGAATTGTTAGGCAGATTCTTTACCACGGAGCCACACTCCAGTGTAAAATAAAAAGTTAGAAACAAGAAAAAGAAGGCAAACTGAGGAGCCATTTGTGTCTTCCACAGGTTGAATGAGACAGACCTGTGGTCTCAAACTCCTTGTAGAATGTGGGTGGCCTGGGGACTGAGGGGCAGGAGGAGAAAAGAGGAGCCGTCAACCAAAAAGCTCCCCCAGGCTCCTTCGGGTCTGGGACTCATCATTTCACACTGTCTTGAATCCAGTCTCTCCCCAGAGTTGAAGCAAAATCAAAACAACCTGGTTTTGACCCGTGCAGTTCACAAAGCATCGCATGCCACGTATCATCTCATTGCCTGCCTGCTGATGGGCCGATGAAGTACCCAGGGCAGGCGGAGTGTGACCCCAGTTCACAACTGAGGAGACCGAGCCTGGGAGGGCAGAGGGCATCCAAGAAAAGGGGGTTCTTTCTGAAAAGCAAGTGAGCAAAAGCCTTGGAAACCAGAGCCTGGGCTCAGGGCCTCTTCTTCCCAGATGACTGTAGTCAGTCCTTACCAAATGTGACAATGACGACAATGGGCTGAGAAAACCATGCAGGCCCACATTTCCTGCCACGNACAGTCTTCTAACTGGGTTTTCTGCTTCTCCTCTTGCCCTACCAGAGGTAAGATCTGCAATCAAGAGCGCTACTTCTAAGACAAATAAGATCATGACTTTATCTTGCCACAAATCCTTCATTGGAAAAGACCATGATGCTGTGAAGGCAAAAGAAGAAGGGGACGACAGAGGATGAGCTGGTTAGCAAGTATCAGTGACTCAATGGATATGAACTGAGAGACAGTGAAGGAAAGGGAAGCCTGGTTTGCTGCAGTCCATGGAGTCACAAACAGTGGGGCTTGACTTAGCTATTGAACAACAAGTACAATGAATCCTTCACAGTCCTTCCGAGCGCTTCTCGTCCCAGGTGGTACAAACCCAAAGTCCTTATCATAGCCCAGCAAGTCCTCCAACCGTGTCACCAGCCCCAGCTGGCTCTTCTACCCCTGCTCATTCCATTGTCCTCCCATCAGTCACCATGTTCAGGACCCAATAGTACCCCCAGCCCTGGGCCTGGGCATTGGCTGGTTCCTACTGTATCAGATTCCACTGTTACTTCAGGTCAAACATCTCACCAGAGAAGGCTTCCTCTGTCTACGTGAGTGCTCACCCTCTGCTCCTCTCATCTCTCTCTCCTCTCTTTGCTTTCGTTCTAGATCCCTTTATCATCTGTCTCCCCCTGGACAGAATGTGGGCTCCCTGAGGGCAAGGCCCTTTCCTGGCTTGTTCCTCACCGTATCCTCAACATACAGAACAGCGCCTAGCCCAGAGAAAGAATCAGAAAATACCTGGAGAATTAATCAGTTACTCAGTGATGCTTTTGCGTACATCAACTTTACATGTTATAGCTTCAAATGGATAACCAACAAAGAACTACTGTATAGCACAGGGAACTCTGCTCCATATTCTGTAGCAACCTAACTGGGAAAAGAATTTGAAAACGAACAGTTACATGTATGTGTACAATTGAATCACTTTGTTGTACATCTGAAACTAACACAACACTGTTAATCAACTATGTGCACGTTGCTTCAGTTGTGTCCGACTCTTTGCAATCCTATGGACTGTAGCCCGCCAGGCTCCTCTGTCCCTGGGATTCCCCAGGCAAGGATAATAGAGTGGGTTGCCATCCCCTCCTCCAGGGGATCTTCCAGACCCAGGGATTGAACTTGCATCTCCATCATCTCCTGAATTGTTAGGCAGATTCTTTACCACGGAGCCACACTCCAGTGTAAAATAAAAAGTTAGAAACAAGAAAAAGAAGGCAAACTGAGGAGCCATTTGTGTCTTCCACAGGTTGAATGAGACAGACCTGTGGTCTCAAACTCCTTGTAGAATGTGGGTGGCCTGGGGACTGAGGGGCAGGAGGAGAAAAGAGGAGCCGTCAACCAAAAAGCTCCCCCAGGCTCCTTCGGGTCTGGGACTCATCATTTCACACTGTCTTGAATCCAGTCTCTCCCCAGAGTTGAAGCAAAATCAAAACAACCTGGTTTTGACCCGTGCAGTTCACAAAGCATCGCATGCCACGTATCATCTCATTGCCTGCCTGCTGATGGGCCGATGAAGTACCCAGGGCAAGCGGAGTGTGACCCCAGTTCACAACTGAGGAGACCGAGCCTGGGAGGGCAGAGGGCATCCAAGAAAAGGGGGTTCTTTCTGAAAAGCAAGTGAGCAAAAGCCTTGGAAACCAGAGCCTGGGCTCAGGGCCTCTTCTTCCCAGATGACTGTAGTCAGTCCTTACCAAATGTGACAATGACGACAATGGGCTGAGAAAACCATGCAGGCCCACATTTCCTGCCACGGTGCATTCCGACGTTTAGGCACACAGGCTATTTGCAGGCCAGTCCTCCCCCACCCAGTCTAACCAACCGGAGACGGCTCCTCCAGTCTCAGCTCCCACTGGTCTCCTTCATCGCCTGCTCTCTCACATCACATAGCCTCAACCTCTCCCTTCCCTCCCCTGCATGTTCTTCCCACCAAGACCAAGTCTGACCCCCATCACTGGCTCTTATACAGCCCCACTTGTCTCTCCTTATGAGAATACTTTATACCTGGAACTTTGTACGTATGTGATTGTGTCTCTCTCCCCTGCTGGACTATAAACTCCATAAGGACAGGGCCAATCTGTCTGTGTTCCTTATTATACCAAGTATCTAACCAGGGATGGCACATGTGAGGCTTTGTGGTCTAGAAATGCTGAGGACCTTCTGTGACCATGAGGGAGGAGCATGCAGTGGCAGGAAGATGTCACCCTGCAGCCCCTGGAGGGGACCCTTCAATGCCAAGAGCAGATCCAAGAGCCAGAGGTCAAGAAGCCATGTTCTTGGTGACAGTGTTCACCATTCAGTTCAGTTCAGTTCAGTCGCTCAGTCATGTCCGACTCCTTGTGACCCCATGGACTGCAGCACACCAGGCCTCCCTGTCCATCACCAACTCCCGGAGCTTACTCAAACTCATGTCCATCGAGTCGGTGATGCCATCCAACCATCTCATCCTCTGACATCCCCTTCTCCTCCTGCCTTCAATCTTTCCCAGCATCAGCATCAGTCTTTCCAATGAATATTCAGGACTGATCTCCTTTAGAATGGACTGGTTTGATCTCCTCGCAGTTTAAGGGACTCTCAAGAGTCTTCTCCAACACCACAGTTCAAAAGCATCAATTCTTTGGCCCTCAGCTTTCTTTACAGTCCAACTCTCATATCCATACATAACATAAACCCACTTAATCTCTGGATATTTTACATAATCTACGAGATAATAATTTATCATTCAAGCCTGTCAGGGGTGAGTTTTCCACCATTTATAAGACAAAGAATCCAACAGATGTACTTCTTTAACAAAACTGTAAGCTCCCAGCCTAGTTTTTGTACACTTCTGTTCCACCCAAGTGCTAGGCATGCGAAGAAGTATTGAATAATTTGTTTTCGCCTACCTGGCTCCAGCTCGCTGCACATCCATTCACCCATTTATTTATTCAACAAAGTTTTGCTAGGTGTCTAAATGTGGCTCTTTTGGATTGAAGAGAAAGAACAGGACAAGCCAGATGGGGTCCTTGCTTTTATGCAACTTAACAGTCAAGTGAGAGAAATGGGCAAACAAGAAAATCAGCAGAGTTTTGGACAGTGGTAAAACCTGTGAAGATAATGAAATAAGGGGATGGAATAAGGAAGGAGGGAGAAGGGAATTATTTATCTAGGTGGGTATGGAAGCCCTCTGAGTTGAAAATGATGAGGAAAAAGCCAAAGGAAGATAACACAGAAGAACACTCCAGACAAACAGGGGAAGCCAGCACACAGGCTCCGAGGCGGAACAAACTTGACGCGCTTGAGGGACAGGAAAAAAAGCAGAGTGGCTTAAGAAGCCATCGCCCTCCCTGGGAGAGAACAAGACAAGATGAGGGACAAGACGAAGCAGACAGAGACTCAGTTACTTAAGAATTCTTCTTCCAAGGAAAGTCAGATGCCCGCAGGAACAGAGTTATCATGCCTTCAACTTTCCCCATCCTCAGGCGTGACTTACTTGGACACACTGCCTATGTCAGCTGGGAGAGGAATGAGTGTGGGGCTTGGCCCCAGGATCAGTCTGCCCCCTTAGCAAGCCTCTCAACCATTCTAGTCTCCAGTCCAGTCATCCATTCATCAGCCAAGGGCCTGGACTTGGGGATCAGAAAAGACTCTTTCATCCTCAATGGTCTACAATTAACTTCCATTTCATTGTCTTTAAAAAAGAGGCTAATCAATGGAAACCATAAATTCAGACTCGAAAGAGAACCCTCGTCTAAGAATTATATTTTCAAAACGTCTATCAGGAGGGCAACAGAGCAAAGTCAGAAACACTCAAACACAAAGCCTCCAGCTCCAACCCCAGCAGCTGCTCTGCTCACATCTCAGAATTCTAGAGCGATTAATGGAGACACGGAACCTTTCTTGTGTAAGGTGCATGAATGCGCCTCCCCAAAGCAGGAACCGCGGCTCCAAAGCCTTCTAGTGCTCTCTGCACCCCCACCTCCACCGTGGCTCCCTTCTGACCCCTGGTGTCAGCCTTGCCCCCACCACTGGCCCCCTGCCCAGGGCAGCAGAAAGAGACCCTCACTGGCAAAACAGTACAAATCTCCCACCACACTGGCCTCCGTGTTCACAGAGAGGGCACCTGGGGACCTCAGCACTCTGCTAAATGACTCCCATCAGTGCTGAGGATAGGTAGTTCTTTGTCATTTAGGGCTCCGGGCAAAGTCACTTGCTCAGGGAAGCCCTCCTATTGTACTGGTGCGGTGGGGTTACCCTCTCCACTCTATTTGCTGTCATATTGGTCTGTGGTCTTCAGATTACTTACTGTTATGAAACTTCTACTTCCACTAACTTCTTTGAACTCATTATGGCTCCTCCACTAGACCATAAGCTTCCTGAGTTCAGAGCCCCATCTGTCTTACCCATGCTGTGTCCTCAGGACCTAGCTCTGTGTCCAGCCCACAGACCATTGACTCGGTAAAAATTTGTTGATGAACAGAAGGAAGAAGTCATTGTAAGATCCCTGACAAAGGATCAAACCACAAGGCAGGTCAGAACCGACAAGTTCCCAAGGAAATCATGCAGTTGTAGCCCAACAATTTTCAGCCAAGAAAGCACACCTGGTGGGGGGGGGGGGCGGTGGGAAGAGCCATCAGGATATCATAGACCTCCCCCATAGGACGATGATGGTACATAATGCTCAGTGATGCCAGGTCAGAACCACCGACATGGCCCTCTCACTGCTTTGCCAGAGAGGAGCAGAGGGGTCTAGCAATGGAAAGCAACTCTTTTAATGGGATGCTGAGTCTCAAACCCAGGTGTCTGACACCTACACAGACCTTCTCAAGGCCCTCAGTGCCGGTCTTCTTGGAGTTTAAACAACCCAGTCGACAAAAGCTGGAAACCGGTGGGGAGGGAAGTCTGCCAAAGCCAGCATACCACAGTTGGCATGTGGAAATCCACAAGGAGGGACAGGTGAGGTAGTGCCAGGTCCAAGGTCAGGGCATCCAGAGCAGAAGAGCAGAGTCACCGGGGATAAGAGTGGAGGGAAGGGTACATGTGTAAGAGGGGCATGGGATAAAGGTGGACTGAGAGGGAATGTTCCAGAAGGGGGGGGGGGCGGTGGGAAGAGCCATCAGGATATCATAGACCTCCCCCATAGGACGATGATGGTACATAATGCTCAGTGATGCCAGGTCAGAACCACCGACATGGCCCTCTCACTGCTTTGCCAGAGAGGAGCAGAGGGGTCTAGCAATGGAAAGCAACTCTTTTAATGGGATGCTGAGTCTCAAACCCAGGTGTCTGACACCTACATAGACCTTCTCAAGGCCCTCAGTGCCGGTCTTCTTGGAGTTTAAACAACCCAGTCGACAGAAGCTGGAAACCGGTGGGGAGGGAAGTCTGCCAAAGCCAGCATCCCACAGTTGGCATGTGGAAATCCACAAGGAGGGACAGGTGAGGCAGTGCCAGGTCCAAGGTCAGGGCATCCAGAGCAGAAGAGCAGAGTCACCGGGGATAGGAGTGGAGGGAAGGGTACATGTGTAAGAGGGGCATGGGATAAAGGTGGACTGAGAGGGAATGTTCCAGAATGGGCAGGCCAGGAGGGTATCGCTCTGCTGTCATTCCATGTTACAAAAGGCAGCTCAGAGGAAAGGGGAAACAGCAGTCGGCTTTTTTTTTTTTTTTAACAATCATCAGATATAAAACCCTGCGTGTAAATTTTTCTATTTTAGGGTCTCTAAATAACATTTAACTTAGTGAGTGTTTTACATCTAGGGTAAATATTTGCCCAGTGTTTCTGGCCCATGTCAGAGCGCTTATCTAAAAAGCTCTTTAGTTCTGCTCCTGATAGGAAAATTCTACATTCAACTCAGCATCCTCACCTGGCATGTGAACCCACGAAGCACACTCCTTCCCCCAGTCACAAGGTGCACCCCGACAATAGCAGCCACAGGATCAGTGTAAGAGCACTTTCTGGAAGGTCCACCCGTGTGTGCTGCACTTTCTCTTAATTAAGGGCAAGGGCATGGAGGAACAAGTCCAGGACCGACCCTACTCCACCAGGCTGCAGAATATTTGGGGAAATCAAGGAGCTGTAAGACAGGGCTTCAGACAACAGCAAGAAAACAGAAACAGCCAGTGCAGCTCAGCTTCACGAGCTGAACCAGGCCCCTGGTCACCGTGCAGCTCAAGGTGGCAACTGCAGATATACTAGGAGGTCCGCAGAAAGCAGTCACATGGTCTGAGGGAAATCTAGAAGGCTGGACACAGGACTGTCACCCCCTCCCTGGGTGCAGTGCAATGTCTTGAGGCTGAGGAGTAAGTTCTCATTTTTTTAGTAAGAATCATTTTTTTAAAAGTAAGAATTTCTATCATTTCTATGTGCATGTGCTAAATTGTTTTAGTCATGTCTGACCCTTTGCGACCCTATGGACTGTAACTTGCCAGGCTCTTCTGTCCATGGGGTTTTCCAGGCAAGAATATTGGAGTGGGTTGCCGTTTCCTTCCCCAAGGGGTCTTCCCAACCCAGGGATCAAACCTGCATCTCCTGTGTCTCCTGCATTGGCAGGTGGGTTCTTTACCACTAGCGCCGCCAGGGAAGCCCTCTATCATTTCTGCTTAAACACAATGTCTCACAATTCAGTTCTCACAATGACCCTGCAGCATAGATATTATCCACATTGGGAAAAGTGAGAAATGGAGGCTTAATGCAGGTAAATAACTTGCCAAAGTTATGAGACGATGAAGTCAGGATGCAAACTCAGGTCTGACTCCAAATCCACATTCTTTCCACTTGGGCACTACTCTCCCCAACCTATGAAAGTATCTCCCTAAAGGTTCTAAACAAGCCTCTTCCTGGTTCCCCTGGTTTAAGAGAGGCGAGTTCAACATGGAGCACATCTGAGTTACAACCAGAATAACTCTAATACTTGGCGGCACCACCCAGCATGGACTTAGCTCAAAGAGACTCAAAGAGGTCTCCTCAAACTGAGAGTACAAAGACTCCAAGGGAGATACTGGTCAGAGCAAGGGACTCAGAACAAAGTCCAGAGGAGCTGCATCAGCACCGAGGTGGAAGTAGAGACCCTGAGAACACCCACAGGCCAGACACAGTCAGTCCAGCCAAGGCAGGTACTCAACACACTACACCAGAGTTCAAGGGCAGGGAAGTATCTGGGAAAACCTTTGGCCAAGTCCAGGGCGTCTTCCTTGTTGTTGCTCAGTCACTAAGTTGTGCTTGAGTGTGAACTAAGTCACTTCAGTTGTGTCCAACTCTTTGCAAGTCCATGGACTGTGACCTTCCAGGCTCCTCTGTCCATGGGATTCTCCAGGCAAGAATCTTGGAGGGGGTTGCCCTGCCCTCCTCCAGGGGATCTTCCCTACTGAGGGATCAAATCCGCATCCCCTATGGCTCCTGCATTGCAGGCAGAATCTTTACCGCTGAGCCACCTGGGAAGCCCTGCTAGCTAAGTTTCAACCCTCTTTAAAAGTAGAAAGATACTATTGTTTCTATTTGAATACAATAGTGCTGAGACCAAACTGGAGAACCCATCTTGCATTTGGTTGCTTTTGTTCCTGACCTAACAATTAAAAAAAAGCAACAAGCAGAAGAGCTTACCAGAACCCAGGTCTTAGGAGCTGAACAAATTTGGCATGAATTCAAGATCTTCCAAAAACTAGCTGTGTGGCCCTCGGCACGTCACTTGACTTTTCTGAGTTTGGGTTTCTTCTTACATAACATGGAAATAATGCTTCCACCCCACCCCAAGCCAACACTCAGGATGAAATGTAATAATCTAAGGAGGCATCTGGTATCTTACTGCTGGGAAGCCAGCAGGCATTTCACAAGTGATGTTCTTCACAATTGCTCTCTGGCAATCATAGCCAGCTTTGACTCTGACCTCTCAGCTGGGACTTGAGTTCCTGGTGACCATACCCTTTAAGACTGAACAGCCTTTCAATGGACATCTCAATCCTTGCTGGCAATGCCTATTTCCCTAAGGCAGAATCTTGTCACATACACACAGAAAAAGGTACTTCAAAAAGCCAGAGGCTCAGAAACAGTGCACTGTGTGATCAACCAGCCAGCATTCAGGAAGCAGTTGCCACTAAATCCAAAAGGAAGTCATTTCCAGGCAATACTCTTCTCAGAGAGGATTCTAGAGGGATCACAAACCCAGACAAAGGGGGCTGAGATGAACGGGCAGCGCTCAAGAATTCTGACCCTCACCTGACCCCGTGCACAATATAGTAGCTGTAACTTCACTTTCTCTGCACAGTGACACAGCTCCCAACAGCTGTGGAATGTCAAAAACAAGGCTGGTCGGGTCTAAAGTTACCCCTCCTCCATCACATAGCCAAAAATAGATACATTTAATCTTAGGGGAAAAAAAGAAGGCAGGTGGGGAGCCATTCCTCTGGGGGATTCATTCCTCTGGGGGATCCAAGACTGTCCACATTCCCACTGACCTCCAGGCTAACCCTTTTCACCAGCCAGCTCACTCAGTGGCTAAGGGGCTCCACTGAACAATTTTCCGTGACACCCTTTCTCTTGCTACAAGGCAATATGTCTCCTATGACAGCATGACGACTTTTCATAACCTGGCCCCAGACCACCCTGCTTCCTGCACTCAGTCCTGCTGTGACCTGCTCTCCGGGAGCCCCACTCCCTTTCCAAGCTCACCCTGTAAGGTCCAGGCGGCCTCACAGACTCCGGCTCTTCTGCCCGCCCTGGGGACCTAAACGGGGAGCTGTGTGCAATGGGTACCTTTGGCATCTTCTCCCCGAAAGAAGGAGGTCTGAAAGTCAGAAGCTTAAACTTGACCTACACTTGCTCTGTGTCCATCAGGAGCTGAGATAAACAGGTACCTTCTGAGATGAGGAGTTACGAACCCTAACCGTATGTCGTTCTCCAGTCTGGAAGCATCCAGAACCCTACGTGCTTTTGTGACACAAAACTATATTAGGTTGAGCCATATGAAAAAATGGCAATTTCATACAATTCAACCTAAAAATCCTGATAGTGCTAAGATACACGAACCATCATCCTTCCCTGGCTCTGCTGAGACAAAGGCCAAGCCTCTGAGTGTGAAAGACCCAGCTCTCTGCCCAGCTTGTCTCCCACCACTGCTCATACTGACGTCTCCAGCAGCTTATTACTGCAACCTGGACACTCAGCATCTTTGCCAATGCTGTTGCCCCTGCCTGGAATGCTCCCCCCAACTACCTCTATGTAGGAAACTTCTGTCCGCTCCTCGAAACCCAGCTCAAAGTCCCCTTCAGAAGCCTTTTCTGGTCCATATCTCCATCTAGTCATATATTCTCTCCTTAGGGCTACATCTGAGCCTGTGCGGAGTTCTACTCACTTGCCTATCACTTTGCAACATAATCTGCTTCTTCTATACCTATCCATAAAACCTATTTTTTTGGTTTTGTTATATACCTATCACCTATTTTGTTTAGTTCTGTTTTATTCCCATCCCTAAAACAAACAAAAAAAAGAAACTAAAGGCAACAGCAGGGTCTGAATCACCCAGGCCTCACCAGGCTCATCATACGTTCTCACTAAGTATGTGATGAGTGAATGTGACAGAAATGCCACTCCATCACATCAAAATACTGAAAGTCAACAGAGATCACAGAAACCAACCAATTCTTCTCCTCGTTATAGTATCATTATTTTATACATAATATATATTACCTGTGTCTATAATACACATGCTGCTGCTGCTGCTAAGTCGCTTCAGTCGTGTTCGACTCTGTGCAACCCCATAGACGGCAGCCCACCAGGCTCCCCCGTCCCTGGGATTCTCCAGACAAGAACACTGGAGTGAGTTGCCATTTCCTTCTCCAATGCATGAAAGTGAAAAGTGAAAGTGAAGTGGCTCAGTCACGTCCGACTCTTCACGACCCCATGGCTGCAGCCTACCAGGCTCCTCCGCCGGTGGGATTT
Organism: Oreotragus oreotragus; assembly: GCA_006410675.1. Lineage (NCBI taxonomy): Eukaryota > Metazoa > Chordata > Mammalia > Artiodactyla > Bovidae > Oreotragus > Oreotragus oreotragus. The sequence goes on along the minus strand of SJYX01007265.1, from coordinate 110,930 downwards.
TCCAGGCAAGAGTACTGGAGTGGGGTGCCATTGCCTTCTCCGATCATACACATACACACACATATATAACTCAGCACAAAATGTCTATGGCTTCATGCAGTTTGTGCTCTTGACTTTCAGGGACTATCTCTCCTGTCACATGGACGCAAATGGACACTACACCATGGGTTCTGGAGCCAGGCCTCCTGGGAGAATGTGGCTCCACCCCTTCCTAGGCATGTGCCCTCAGGCCAGTTCCTTACTTGAGTCTCAGTCTTCTTAGCCATGAAGTGGGGCTACGAGTACCTTCTACTAAACAAGGTTAACACAAGCGATTGCATATAAAACACCTAGCTCACCGCCTCTCATAGCTGTTGCTAATTATTATTTTTATTTTTCTTAAGGTCTCATGGGGAGAGTAACCATTTCCATCAGGAGTACGTTTAGAGTTCACCTGGTCACTCCTCCCATTCAAATCCCACTTGCCATTCCTAAACATATGAAAATATAATAGTTCCATCAAGAACTCTCCAGAATTCTCTGATCTCCTGGTATCTTCTTCATCAAGAGTTTATTTGAAACTCATACTAACAGGGATCAATGAAACATTTCATAAACATGGGCTTTAGGAAACCTGCTGGCCTATTTCTACAAAGAATGCAATCAATACTTATTTTCATACATTATTAACTATACACAAAACAATAATGTACACAGGGCAACAGGAATAACAGTTGGCATGGTGCTTCTTACACCATCAGAGGGACATGAAGCAAAGTGGTACCAGTATAACAGAAGACAAATGAATAGCCTCTTAAGTCACCTTAAAGTGGGACTAAAGTATGTATTCTTTCTTTACCACTGTGTAATGCTATTTATACAACAACATGACAAAAAAATGGCTCTAGGCATTCTGCTCTACTTTAGAATCCTTCCATTTCACACTGAAATGAAAAAAAAAAAATACAAACCAGAAATTGCTTCTTTGGTTAATATTTCTGCAGTTCCGCAGGAATGGTTTTAATAGCACGCGTGTTCTGGATTTTACTTGTCAATTAAGAACCCATCGGAATGCAGGGCTAAGTACTAAAATAATAGATACTGGTTTATATTTCAACTTTAAAGGCCTTTTGTCAAATAGTGCTTTAAGGTGGAAGACAGAGGAAAGGAAACTGCGATTTAAGGGAAGACCGCAGGAACTACATAGGTTCCTCCTTAATAAAGGATCAGGTCTGTGCTTAAAATTTCATCACATAACAGTAGAAAGAGCACAGGCTTTGAAGATGCAGGAATAAGATGTGAGACTTAACTCTTCTACTTATTGGCGGTGTGATGCTGAGAAAGTTAATCATCCTCTCTGATCGCAGGTTTCCCTTTGAGAAATCAGAATATTATACCTACCTTTTAGCATACTGTCAAGTGTTAACTGCTCAGTCAAGTTTGACTCTTTGCGACCCCATGGACTGTTAATCTGCCAGGCTCCTCTGTCCATGGAATTGTCCAGGCAAGGATACTGAAGTGGATTGCCATTCCCTGGAGGGGATCTTCCTGACCCAGGGATGGAACCTGGGTCTCCCACATTATAGGCAGATTCTTTAGGCAGATTCTTTCCAGTCTGAGCCACCAGGGAAGCTCACCTTTTAGCATAGGTGGGGATCAAAAGGAAATAATGGCCTTGAGGGCACTCAGCAGGGCTCCCCTAGGAACTCCTCTCCCCACAGATACACCCTCTCTAAAGAGACAGCAGGTCTGGAGATAACACAGCTCCAGGACTAAGGGCAGAGCCCCAGAGGCAACTGTGGTTTGACCAGAAATAGGCCATTTGACCAAATGATTAAAAGTCTGTCATATGCTAATGCTTGGACGGGGCGGACCGTGGGCCAATTTAGTGGGAGTAAATTGCAATTGATTTTCGAAGAAATTGCTTGTTCTGTCGCCTTTCCTCAGCTGTGTCACACTGTCTCACACACAGCTGTCTTTGTCACAGCCAGAACCGACTGAAACACGTGTCACGGAAGATCTTTTAGAGGCAAAATGTTTAATAATACAGACATCCACACTCACACATACTATAAATACCCACATATACACAGGAACAGGCAGATATTTAAATAAATCTCTATCTGTGCGTGTGTATATACATGTTTATATAGATGTTTCTAGAGGGCTCAAATTCAGTAACAATTCTGCACCATGACTGTACCCTTCTGTGTGTTTTACAAATCCCTCTGTGGTTGGAAAGCTACCCTGAGTCATTTTTATTTTTACAACAACCCACTATTTGAAGAAAGATCAGAAAAGAGCACACCCCTAAAATCTCCTCTCCCTGCACTCCCCAGCTCTATCTGTGCAAATCCCTGGATATGAAAAGAAAATGGTTAAAAGATCACAGAAGATAAAAAATCATAAGAATAAAGGTTAACAATGGCTGCTTTCATCCCTAATTTCTGATATGGTGATAGACCCTCTTAGAACATTAATTAGAATGGGAAGAGAGATGAAAGAAATGCCCAGGGGACATAATAAATTAGCCCCTTATGCAAATTACCCATTCGTTCTCATCACTGACCCAGCTAGTTGAGTCTCTAAATTACTGGAAGTGGTTAGTTTCTTTAAGAAAAAAAAATCCAGACAAAAGATTAATTTTTTTTTTTTTTTGTGAAGGCTGGGCAGGCTTAAAGCAACAAATAATTTCTTAGTTTTCATTGCAGACAATTCTGAACGGGGTCAGAAGATAAGAAAATGAACATTCTGGCCACTGGGTTCTGTTGCCAGAGACCTATTAATTAACCCTTGTTCTGAAATAATTCCGAAACAATGGACAGACAACCCTTTAACTGAAGTCAAAGGCTGTGCTTCTCACTCTAACTGTGAGAACAAAGTCTGGCAAGCTAAAAGGGTGCATGGCTGAAGAGCAGGTGAAGGACAATATAAAGGAGGTGAGGAAATGCCAGGAGATGGAGAATTTCAAATATCAATTTAAAAACAAACACATACCTAATTTTACTTGTCATCACTGTCCTCGACAATTTATGTTTCACCGTCCTGGAAATTTATGGAACTCTCAGTTTTCTTATCAGTAAAATAAAAGGATTGGACTAGAATGACCTCCAAAAGTCCTATGGCACCTACCATCGGGGATTATATTTATTCCTTTGTTTTCACACTGTACTTCCAATAATTTGATTTGTTAAAATGAAATCCTATGACATGCATTTTCTCTTCACTCCTGGCTTCCTTTTCTCTTTCCTACTCTCATTTTCCCCTCTTCTTTATTTTCTCCACTTTCTTATTTTATCTTCTTGCATGTATTCAAATGAGATGCTTTAAATACACTCTGGTACAAAGTAAGGTACATACTGAATAAATCATGCTTTATAAATGTTATTAATATGAAAATGTATATGGTGAGATGATGATTTTCTCTGGTAGGAAGAAAAGGCTGGATAGGAAAACAGTAAGTCACAAAATAACACAAGATTCCATAGTCAGGCCCTTAGAGAAAGAAGGAAGACATTACAGGTCATCTTCAGCTGCTGCCCTCATTTTACGAAAGGAGAAGGTGTCTCTTTGGAAAGGCAAAAACTTGCCCAAGGTCACTGGCTAGCTGCTGGAGGCAGAACACAGGCTCTTGATTCCTGGACCAGTGCTCTTTGGATGAAACAATCCTGATGACTTCTCTTGACGATTCTCCACTGTATCCCAGAGAACAGCAACAACAACAAAAAAAGGACATCCTTTGGAAAAAATAAGCTTCGACAGCAGAAAAATTAAGAGGTGGCAGAAAGAAATACTTCAGAAGACTAAGGGGAAGGAATGAGGACAGACATATTGGCTATAAATAATTTTGCACCTTGTAACAATCTTCAGTTCATGCAATTACCTGTCACTCACCGATGTTTTATCTCCCCTCTTTGGGTAACGGGACCTACAGTAATTCTATGCAAAATATCTGACTGTCTCTACTTCCACAGCCTGCACTGGAACACTCTGGCCATTGCCAGAAGTATTGAGATACTGGAAAGACCTGACGCCTTACTCATGAAACTTCTCAAGGTTGACAGTTCATCTAAATAATAAAGCTTGCCTTTAGGAAGTGGTCAATGACGTGAGAAGACCCAGATTCCTCAGGTCATGAGGCAGGTAATAAGAAAGCATGTGTTGACTACGACTTCATTTTTTTAAAAAAAGAAAAATATATATGTACACACACAGTTATATATATTCATATATATAGGGGCAAAGCTGCAAGGGCTCATATCAGATGTTTACAGTGGTTATCTTTGGGAGCTGAGACTATGAATGGTTTAAATTTGCTTTCCTTTTCTACCTGTTTGTAATTTCTTATTGTCGTACCATAAACATGGATCGCCGAGGGGCCGGAGAGTGAGAGAACAAAAGTCAAAAGTAGTGGTCTGTGAAAGTGAAATGGAAGTGTACTTAGCAGGGCCTGTGGAGACGGAAGCCTTCCCCAGGTTTAAGGCATGCCCTTCTCAGGCAGCAGTAATTCTTCCCGCTATGAGGGGCGTTGCAGAGAAGATTTATGGGGAGAGGTTAGAAGAATGGGAATCAGTCAAGCTGAGAAGGGTAGGCTGATCACAAGAATCCTAAGTACAGGAAGAGCTCCAACCCGGGGTGACAGCCAGCTGCAGCAAGAGCCAAAAAAAGGATCGGCCCCAGAGGAACAGGGGGATCAGAGCAGGCAAAAGGAAGACCCTCCACAACGGGGATTTAAAACTCAAATTGGGTTATTAAAAGTTAGGGCTTTCCTCCAGGGCTCTTTAGATATTGGATAGATTTCTTCTTTCTTGTCCAAGCCAGTTGAGGAGCAGCCTTTCTGAAAGCTTGGGGTTGCTATGCTTTTCAAGACAGAGAATCATGTTTCCATGCAGGGAATCACGTGTGTAGGTTCAGTCACTCAGTCGCATCCTACTCTGTGTGAGCCCATGGACTGAAGCCCACCAGGCTCCTCTGTCCATGGGATTATCCAGGCAAGAATGCTGGAGTGGGCTGCCATTCCTCCCCAAGGGGATCCGGCCAATCCAGGGATCGAACTTGCATCTCCAGTATCTCCTGCATTGGCAGGATGATTCTTTACCACCTGGAAACCTGGAAAGCCTGACCAGGGAACATGGTGTGTCGAGAACAAGCCCCACTTTTGGAGTCAGGAGTGAGCTGACAGCTAACACGGCCTTGGCACAGCATTAAAAATGATTGAGATTTTATTGAGGACCAATTATATTTCAGGCAGGAGGCAAGGCTTTTTACATATAGCCTTTTTAATTTCCAAGAACCTGTAAAGCAGGTAGTATCACCATCTCATCTTATATCCAAGGATGCTGAGGCACAGGGAGATCTCATGACCTGCCCAAAACAAGAGGTCTGCTCAGGTGAGTGCACTCTGGAGCACGTGTCCCTTCTCCAGCACCAGCACGCACAAAGATGAAAGAGGCACAAAGCTGCCCAGAGGACTGGTGGGACAACAGCTGGTCAACCTAGTTTGTTTAGACACGAGCAACTGGGGTGAGATGGGAGGTTGATTAATACAAGAATCTAACGAGGGAGACTGAAACCAGATCACTCCTGGAAGTCACCAAGGTGCTAAGGTAACATCTGGCGATGGGTGGCCAGGTTGAACAAGGAGAAACTAGACACAGGCCTGGGGCCAGTAAGAAGGCCAATGCAAAGCTCAAGTGAAAGATAAGATAGGTAGACTAAGGGAATGGAGAAAAAGGCAATTCAAAAAAGAGCAGGTAATTTCAGGAGGACTTAGTGATGGGTCCAGCGGAAGGAGTTGAGGAGGGGAGGGGAGGTAGTGGAGATGATTCCAAAGTTTACAAGTTAGGCAGACAATGCCTTTATGTAAGACAAGAGACTCAGGGAGAGGAGGATGTAAGGAGACAAGGGGAGAGATGATGAGATCCATATTGGATGCGCTGAGTTTGAAGTAACTGAGATACATCCTGATGGATTCAGCTAGGATTCAACTGGAAATGCTGGTTTGTAGCTCAGGAGAGGCTGGAGAGGAGTAGGAGGGAAGGCTCTGAGTCATCAGTGTTCATGGTAGCTGAGGTCCCAGAGATAGATGATGTCTGTTCAGACAGTAGGCAGAACAGAAACAGGCCAATGTCACTATCCTCTAAGGCAGTACCAGATCCAAGAAAACGGAGGAGACCCTCAAGCAATGTGGCCCAGGCCAAATGGCTTCCCATCTCTGAACTTCAATTTTGTAAAAGCAAAGGATTGGACCAGATCTCTAAGGCTCTTCTCTGATATTCAACCGCCTATGGTTGATGACGGAGAAGGCAATGGCACCCCACTCCAGTACTCTTGCCTGGAAAATCCCATGGACGGAGGAGCCCGGAAGCCTGCAGTCCAAAGCAATGTGGCCCAGGCCAAATGGCTTCCCATCTCTGAACTTCAATTTTGTAAAAGCAAAGGATTGGACCAGATCTCTAAGGCTCTTCTCTGATATTCAACCGCCTATGGTTGATGACGGAGAAGGCAATGGCACCCCACTCCAGTACTCTTGCCTGGAAAATCCTATGGACGGAGGAGCCCGGAAGCCTGCAGTCCATGGGGTCGCTGAGGGTCGGACACAACTGAGCAACTTCACTTTCACTTTCATGCATTGGAGAAGGAAATGGCAACCCACTCCAGTGTTCTTGCCTGGAGAGTCCCCGGGACGGGGGAGCCTGGTGGGCTGCCATCTATGGGGTCGCACAGAGTCGGACACGACTGAAGCGACTTAGCAGCAGCAGCAGCATGGTTGATGAAGGCTTCCCAGGTGGTACTCATGGGAAAGAACCTGCCTGCCAAAGCAAGAGTTGTAAGAAACGCCAGTTCAATCCCTGAGTCAGGAAGATCCTCTGGAGGAGGAAATGGCAACCCACCCCAGTATTCCTGCCTGGAGAATCGCATGGACAGGGGAGCCTGGTGGGCCACAGTCTGTGGGGTTGCAAGAGTCGGACAGGACTTAGCACATATGGTTGTGCTAATGCCTGCTCAGAGCCAGGAAGGATGCTCGATGCTGAGCAAACACCCGGCATCACAAGCAAATCCCCGACTTTCCAGTGAGAAAGACAGATGCATAAATAAGTCCTCCCGATAGGCTGTGATTAACAGCTATCATAAAGGCAAGAGCAAACTGCAATGTGAAAGAATCCTGAGTGGAAGCGCCTGTCTCGGGGAATTCCAGCACGGCCCTAAGAGATGAAACCTGATCTTGGTCTTGAAGAACTAATAGAAACCTCCCAAACGGAGGCAAAGCCAAGTGTCAAGGCATGGGAAAGCAAATACCTGGCAACAGTCTACACAGTGAGCTTGAACTGGAGAGATGAAGCGGCTTCGAGAGGGAGGGCAGGGCCAAGGGGGCCTAGGAAGATGGTCGTATGCTGTATGTTCAGCCGCTCAGTCGTGTCCAACTCTTTGCAACCCCATGGACCGTAGCCTGCCAGGTTCCTCTGTCCATGGAACTTTCTAAGTAAGACTACTGGAGTGGGTTGCCATCTTTGACTCTTGGGGCTCTTCCCAACCCAGGGATCCAATCTGCATCTCTTGCTTCTTCTGCATTACCAAGTGGATTCTTTACCACTGCACCGCCTGGAAGCCCCATGAAGGAGTTTAACATATGCCAGAATAGAGAACAAAAGACTTACAGGGGTTCTCAACATAGGGACACACAATTAGAAAGCTGAATAAAAAGGAGAGGACCACCACACACCCCTAGCAGCTAGTACTTACAAGTGTTTCTCTCTTGTCCTGATTTGACAATACAGCAGATGGTCTTATAAGGTTCTTCTTCAACATGTAAACATTTTAAGAAACTTTTCATTTAATAGTTACATAAATATGATGGTGCATTAAAACAGAAATGTTAAACTTGGCTCATGATTTACAGCATCATTCAAAAAGGAGCCAGACTCAGGAGAGCTTAGGGGCATCTGACGCTGTGGCAAGCCATTTCCAATTACTTGGGAACCAACCTCAAGATCTTAAGGTTTCCTGTGAAAATCTAAGCCACTCTCTGGGACTTGGCAGGGAAATAGTTGCAAAGCCAGAGAACTAGAACTTTGCCTTTCACCAAAGTAGATAAAGGATGTTCAAATACCAGCATCGCTCTTGTCCCACAATCTTTCCACTTGACTCTTGTTTGCAAATACCATTGACTTTGATTACCCCTGAGGAAGGTCTGACATTTCTTGACTCTTCTCTACAAAATCCAGCCTCCCAACCAATCCTTTTAAATCTTGGAGCCCTTTCTTTAAAAAAAATCTCTTGCTGCCTTTGAGGGGCTCATATCCACTCTCTGATCCTCCATCTCCAGGCTTTTCTCAGCACCCACTCCACTTTTCAATTTTCTCACTGCTTTGCGCTCCCCCTCCAGAGAGTCCAAAAACAGTGCCAACAGGCTCACCATCCTTTCAAATTACTATTTATTTCTTGCTGCATTTGAACTTTTATGAGGAAGGAAAGGTGAGGCAGAATGGAAGTGAAAGAGTAAAGTCATGGCTAAGAGTCACAGATGTGAAATTATCACTTGATAGCTCCAACCTCAGACACTCTGAGCACCCACACAGCTCTGCCCTCTTGGCTCCCAAGACACTTTCCTGGGTTTGGTCCTCTCTTCCGACGTCTTCTTTCACTGACTCACTTGTTCCTTTGTGTCCTCTAGCTCACTGTGTGGTGGGACCCTTAAACATCACACCGGCATCCACCCACTTCCTAGAGCCCTTCAAAGTGCCTTGGAGGCCAATGCTTCCACTTCTGCTATTGTGCTTCCAGGAGAAGAATCCCTCCAACTTCCCACCTCAGTTCTCACCAGACTAGCCTGCTTGATTTCCCTTCTGCAGTTCAGGCTTCAGATGACAGATTTAACATTATTCTACCTTATTTTTGGTCCCTTCCTTGTTCCCATGACTGATAATATCTCCATATGGCCTTTTAACTAGTGATCAAGTAAACAGTGGCAATGATGGCTGTGGGTTTGATGAGTCCAAGGAAAATGGAAAAGCAAGAACGTCAAACATGTCTTGTTCAGTGAAAGGATTCAGCTCACCCTTAGCGTATGTGGATAAACATTCTCTTCACCTTGGGCAGAGACATCCAAATATGGAAACTCTGATGGCTACCCTATCTGTAAAAGGCAAAGGCCCTGCTGTCCCGGTTTCCTCAGAGACATTCTTAAAACAGAAGAGATGTTCTAGAAACTCAGATTCAGATCATGAAGAGCAGCATTCATCATCCCGATCCTCTGTCCCTCTCCATCCTACAAATGCCAAACTGGATCATATGCATTATTCAATGGCTCGAAACCTCTCGAGGCTCCTTTGGCTCTCTTATACCCACTTAAGGAACACAGTCACTGTAGAGGTCAAAGCTCATTACAGCTGGAACCTAAATCCAATGCCCTTGAGATATAAAATGTAGCTCCAGACAAGATCTTCCTGGCCCTGAGTTATGACTTCTGGGTCTTCGGCAGGCTGGGTCTTACAACATATTTGTTATGAAAACATATCTGTTTGAGAGAGCGATCCAAAAAAATGAATGGGTGGGACTTGGTCCAGGCAGAAGCATTTGATACCCATCAAAAAAAAAAAAAAAAATCCAGACAAGCCAGTGGTATCCAAGAATGGCCAGGTCACTTTAAGTGGAGAAAGAATGCAAGGATTGAAAAGGGGGGGATTTTGGAGATGACCTCAATCTACCCTTAGAATCATGGACTGTTAGGACTGGGATTTTTACTTCAATGGTCTCATTATACCAAAAACACAGAGACCCAGAGAGAGTAAAATGAGTCTATTACAGCCCTATAGTTCATAACAGTTTTGAAATTAAAACCCAGATGAACGTTGTTCCTTACCTATTTCTTTACTTTCACTTTCTCAGCAGGGGAGAAGGGTTCATATCCTTTCAGACATTGGTACAAAGACTGAGCAGTAATGCTTCCAAGGCACAGGCAGCCAGCAGGAGGCACTGCCCCTCACGGTACCAGGAAGGTCAGCCAGGTTTCTGGAACCCCACCCTAGTTCCTACTGATCTGCTAACACAAAAACTCTGATGGTCATATACTCTTGTCTGCGCATTCCTGATCCACTGTCTGAGCCACTGTCCTGGCTGGGCCAAAGGGACAGAGAACATTAATAGGGATTTGGGGTATAAGCTATCAACATATTTAGGATCATGTATGAATGCCTCTGACACTAAACTTGTCCTCTTATATTTTATCCCAGAAACAGGCCACACAAACACACACACACATACACACACACACTTTTTCTCTGAAACAAAAAAATAATAGACAGGAGTGATTCTCAAGCTTCTTGAGCATATAAAGCACTCAGCCCAGGGAGCTTCCTAAAATATAAACTCTCATCCCACAGCTCTGGGAAGTAGCCTGAGATTCCATACTTCTAACAAACTTTCAGGTGACATCAGTCCAGGCTGATGGTCTGAGGAGCACACTCTGAGCAGTAAGAGACAAATGTTACAAAACCCTGCAAACAAATCTGAGTTTAAATTCTGGTTCCACCAGTTAGGAGCTCTGTGATCTTGGGCTGGTTTCCTAACTTCCCCTTGCCTCAATCATCTCATCTCTAAAATGGAAATAACAATATGTAAGACACACTTGATGATGACTACATAAGCCAGTGATGAAAAGATCTTAAACAGTGCCTGGCACATAACAAGAGCTTAATAAAAGCCAGCTGCTGGCTGCTTCTAAGATTCACGTCATGGGAGCAGATATGACTTCTATCTGGCTCACTGCCAAACTACCAATGGTAAGAATGCAGCAGGTGCTCAATAGACGTCTGTGAACGAATGTATGTATAATACACTCACACATAATTTCAGTATTTACATACTTTCTTGGTTCTATGACTTTCTGCATAAAACATTTATAACACTAGAATACTCTCACCAGGACTAAACCACCAACTCATAGAATCACATTCAATGTGAACCACCATGTTTAACCACCAAGAAACATACAATTTGTGATGGCCATGTATACTTGAGAAAGTCTTAATTGTAGACAAATAAAGACAACATCAGCCTGGAATCTGTATGTCATTAAGGGAAATTACTGCCTCACTCATTATTTGTGGGGCTATCTGAATGCAGATGTTATGGAAAACTTAATTCTAAAACGAAGTTCACTTCCAAACCAAATGTAGCTTTGCAAAGACAAAACAAACCACGGGAAGTGAGACCACTTTTGAAAGGGCAGTAACATATTCTTTCATATATGCACACACTTGCTCAGGAAAAATTAAAAACAAAAAAATGTTAACAAATAGTAGAGCTTAATCTTTTAAATCAAAGGCAGACACGTGAGTCTGTCCAAGAGTCTTCAACAATCTAAGATTATCTTCAAGCATCTTGTAAAGTAAAGCAGCATCATTTAAATAGATCCCATTTCCAGGGAGGCACTGTGTACAGTATGCAGCAAGAAGGGAATACGATTGCCACCTACAGACAGAAGTGGCACTCCCTTTGCAAAAGTTGGCTAATCATATTTTATCGTGGGGCGGGGGGGAGAAATTCAACCAAGTCACTTCCCTCCAACCTCTTTCAAACCACCACACCACATTTACTTCATTTAGAATTACTTTCAAGTCATACAATCATCTCTAGGCATTCTGCCTCTTCATTATCATCATCCTGTTTCTAATTTCCCAGAAACACTGTGCCATTCAACTATCTCCTTATACACTGCTTGAGAGCCAAAGGGAATGCAAGCCAACGGATTTCAAGCGGGCGAAGGCATGAGAGTGGAAGTATGAATCTGCTTACCTGGTATGAATGGGACCACCCGGAATATATCAGACAATCTGCTGTTTACTGGCTCATACGGGGAATCTTCAAGCAGATCATTTCCTAAAAACAACAGAAAGATTGGGCTCAGATTGGAAAACAGGCATATTTCAGGCAGTTTTTGTTACTGAATCTGAATTCTAATTATGTTATGATTGTGTAACAAAAAGATGCTGAAACTTTCAAAGATTTCAAATGCATCTATTTGGCTCTGGTTATTTCTTTTCATTCCCTCTGCCTCTGTTGTCCTTGCTCTCCCCAGAGTGCCATGAAAACATTGGAGAACAACCCAGGCTAATCTTGCCAGAAAACTCTCCCACTCTTTGCAAAGGAAGGAAACCAGAGAGGAAGGAATCAGTGACGTCACAAGCCCAGATTGCCTCCAGGAGCCAATGGAAGAAAGGTGACCCAAAAGAGCCCCCCACTCCCCCGATTTTTTTTTTTTTTTTCTCCCAAAACATGGCATGAGGTCAGAAAGCAGGTACTCTGGCTATCAAACAGTCAGCCTCTGAAATAGGTTTTCATTAACAGGTTCTGGAGGAAGTAGCAGCTGAGAGGTCAAATCTGTATATTACAGATTTTCAGCAAGAGTCTCAGTGGAGAATGAAGGCACTGAATGTTTGCGTTAGATTTACAAACATGAGCCACCTCCTGCACACAAGGACCAAAAAACTGCCATTGAAATGGATGACTGTAACAAGTAGACCTGTCCCTCCCTGAGTCATTTCTGTATGAAACAAGGCTGAACCACACCAGCTGGGTCAAGACTCAGATCATCTAAGATGACAATTTTTTTTTTCCCCACATCTGCCTTTGATCAGGTTTGGAGGTGGGGGGATGGTAAAGATAGAATAGATTCCACTGGACTTTTTATTCTGAATTCTTTATCTTGCGTCAGAATAGAAGAGGAGGAGAGAGAGAAACTCCAGGCAAGAAGCAGTGCAAGCTTTCCGATTATCCTGTGGAGCCAGTACTCCTCCTTGGAGGGAAGTCGCAGGTTCCTCGAGGCGGCCTTTAACGGATTCCTAGCTGCGATGTTCTGACCAAGTTTCAGAGAGGTCAGCAGGGGTCCCTGGGATGTCCCTCCACCCCATCACGGGTTTGCCAACAACCAGGCCCCGGCAGTGCTGCTAGGGAGGCAGCACACACCAGCTGCTGCCGTCCCTGAGGGCCCATGAAAGGTCCTCATTCTGCAGCTGGGGAGAACTGAGTGGAAGATGAGGTCAGCCAGACCCCGGGGCCTAGGGGCCCCCTGCCTTCAGGGGCTGGGGGAGGGGAAAGGAGCCGGTCGCGCGTACCCTGCAGGCTCTGATACATGCTCCAGTAGATGCGCAGACAATTCTTCTCCTTCTTCATGCCCCGCTTGCAGCGGCAGTTGTAAAGGGACTTCTGTTTGAGGGCCTCCATGGCGCTGCGGCACTCGTCCTTGGCCTCGAGGCCCGAGGTCAAGCTGAAGTTGGTCTCCTTGCCCGCCACGCACTGCCGGAGCGTGCGGTACTTGGTGCTGCAGCTCTGCTCCTTCAGGCACTGATCGCTGGCTTTCACGCAGTCCAGGCGGTCCCCGCCGCTCACCTCGGCCGACAGGAGAACGTCTGCGGGCGGAGGGGAGGGCGCGTGAGTGCGGCGGGGCAGGGGCGCGGGGCGCCAGCGGGGAGGGAGGACGCGCGCAGGACCCGGCTTCTGGGGCTCCCGGCGCACCGGGCACGCCCGCCCCGCTACGCCCCAGAGTCCATCTTCCCGCCCCGACACCTCCTGCCGCCGGTCTCCCCCTACTCCATCCCGAAGCTTGCGGGTTTCTCGCGATTTGCCCGCGAGCCAGCGCTGCCCACCGCGAGCGCCGGCCCTGCCGCCCCGGGCCCCGCCGGCCTCAGCGTCCGCTCGACCTCCAGGGCCGCCGGCCCCGGTTCCAGCCATTCGCTCCGCCCGGCCCGACTGAAGCCCAGGGGCTTTGGGAAGGCGAGAGCAGCGGGCTGGGCACCGGGCGCAGGGAGGGCGAGCCCTGGTCCCGGCCCGCCCTGTGGGGAGCCCTGAGATGCTATTGGGGAAAAAGTTTCTCCCTTCCAACTTTGCTCTCCTGGTCGGATGCTCGTCCATACCCCACCTGCCCGCCGCGCCTCCGCGAGCTCCCGTGGATTCGCAAGGAGCGTCGGGCTCGGGGCGGGAGGGCTCAGACCCTTTCATTGCCCGCAGGTTAGGTCAATATAAAACGTAGGAAGCAAAATCCGAGGAAGAGAACCTGCGGGCAAGTGCCGCGCCGCCCGCGCCCCACTCCCCAGCCGGGGTTGCTGAGGGTTCAGCAACGAAACTTCCCGCTCCCACCCCACCGCACCAGCAACACAACTGGGGGGGGGGGGCGGTGTTGCTGCCGCCAGTACTCCCGGAAAGACTTCGCAGATAAAGCCAGCGGCGGCCTCGACTTACCCAGAAGCGGCAGTACGAAGTACAGGGTCGCCAGGAACATGGTGCCGGCGCGCAGCTGGTCCCCGCCCCCCCCGAAAATCCGGGCCTGCCGCTCGGTCTCGCCAAGGGAGCTCAGCATGCAGTGATCCCCGGACTGCCGCGCTGTTCTGGCCGCCCAAAGTTCAGCTCCATCCAGGGCGAGAGGAAACTCCCCGGTCCGTCCGCCGCCACCGCCGCCGGCGACTCAGCTCCGGGCGGACGGTTGGCGCGAGGGCGGGAGGCGGTTCCGCTTTTAGGGGTTCAGGTCCGACCCAACCTGGAAGGGAGAGTGCGCTTTGAAACCAGAGCGGAGAGCGCTGGAGCCGCCCCCGCCCTTCTGCCCTCCCCGGCTCCTGCCTTGGGGGACTTTCTAGCGCCCGGGTGAGGGCCCACCCCTACCCGGGTCGGGGCGCGGGGAGGGGGCCCCCGGGGGTGCATGTGCGTGTATTCCCGGGAGCCGCCCGCACGCTCAGGGTAAAGGCTGGAGAGGTCAGACGCGGGCTCCCAGAGTCCAAGGGGGTGTCTACTGGGTCCAATCCAAGAGGTTGAACGCAAGCAAATAAATAAATAACGTTACTTTCCGAGAGCGAGCCGGCCGCTGCCTGGAGTCGAAGCACTCGGCGGCGGCAGCTTTCTCGCCAGCCCTGGCGCGGAAAGAGCCCCTTCTCCCGGGAAGTTCGCCGCCCCCTCCTCGCGCCAGCTCTCTGGCTCAGCCGGCCCTCTCCACCCAAACCACCAATCGCTGCCCCCCATTGCCGTATCTCCTCCTCCTCCGGCTCGCCTCCATCCCGAGGCAGTCGCGAGAGGGGGAACCGAGGTCCCGGCTGGGGCTGAAACCCGGCTCGCGCGCCCCTGCCCGCCGCGCTGTCCTCGGTTTCCTAGCGTCCGCACCGCGTAGACACTAGCCCAGCGCCCCGGAGTCGCGCGCATCATCGCCGTCACCCTGGCCGACCGCACAGGGCCCGCAGCTCTGGAGCGCCAGGGCAGGTGCAGCCCCGCGCCGCACAAGGCGCTGCGCCCCAAAGTTCAGGGACGCCCACAAGACGGGTAGAGGGGAATGAGGGCGAGGCGACGGGTTCCCAAACCGACAGAATGGGAGAAATCTATCCAAATGCTACCAACCTGGACTTAACCAGCTGCGGCGAGATGCCAGTTTATTTATTTATTTATTTACTGGGTTAGGGGGAGCGCGGGTGTTGTACTTGCCCCTTCCTTCCCTTTCCAAACTCACTTCTCTGCATAGGAAGAAAGATGCGGTAATCTTCGAGAGCGCAGAGGACCAAGTTGGGCCAGGGTGTTTTTCCGAGCAGAGCCCCGGCTCGGGAGGTCCCTTAGGGATGTTAGTGGTCACCGGGAGCTGCGCGGCGAACAGCGGGTTCCTTGGCCAAATTTCTTTGCCGGAGGACCCTCCGCCTGTTCCTGCTCCCTCCACCCCGCAGCACACCGCCAGCCCCTCAGATACTCGCCCGCAAGGACGCCGTAGATGCACACACTCACGGGCCGTGGGACCCGGGGCCGGATCCCGCAAGCGCGCACAGGACACACAGCGCTACGCAGCCGGCCGCGAGCGCCGCTAGCCTCTCTCTCTCTCTCTCAGTTCTCTCTCTCTCTTTCACACACGCGCACAATGCACAAGGCCTCTTTCTTCCTTCCCTCTTAGCACAATCAAACCAGACCCTTCTCAACGCAAAGTTTCTCGCACGTCACCCGCGGCTGTGACTCAAGATTTGGCGCGTGACAACACACACCCAGACCCTGGCCCTCGGGGCTGCGACCGCGGGATGTGCCCAGCCAGTCATCCACGCCAACACGCTCACACTCACACTCGCACATGCACACGCAGTCTCTGCCTCTCTTCTCGAGCTTGAACAAGGAGACAAAAGCGCACCCCCTGGCCCACTGCATTTCAACCGCGTCAGACCTAGCTTTGGGAAATTTATAAGCTGACCTCCATCTTGGCTGTTCCAAGAGTAAAATTTAAAATAATAATAAATTTAAAGGTTCACACGCGCAACCCTTGACCTCCAACCCCTGGGACCACTCATTCTCGGCCAGGCTACTGACCCCCCACCCCGACCCCACCCCGCCCTGAAAACACGCTCGCTTCCTCACACGCCGGGGGGCGCACGGGGCACCAACGTCTACACTGGGTCTAGAGAGGGGTCTGGGCAACAGCGGCGGCAAGCTCATCCAGCCGCGCAAGACTTATGTATGGGATCTTTGCTGATGTCTGAGATCACCTCTTGGGGAAGCCGAGTTTGCATCAAGTCTAAGTGAGCCCAGCTGTCAAATATGCAAACCCATCGTACTAGACAATGGGGTGCCCAGGAGAGAGAGAGACAAAACGGTCAATTTGATTGACGGAAGGGTGGGTAATTGAAAAGGGCAGGGGCTTGGGTTGAAGTTTGAGGCCGGGGTGTAAGGGCGGGAGGAAAAGGAGGAAGGAAGCGGAGAGCTGCGTAGCTCTCCATTCAACTACACATCAGTCAGGCGTGTCCCTCTTCGCGGCGGCGGCCGCTGGGTTGCGGGCTGCGCTTTGTTTGGAGTGCCGGGGGGCATCAACACGGGCTCCAAACCGAGGGGACATCCGACGGATCTGCGCTCCTGTGCACGTGTTCCTCGGGGGCGGGTATGAAGCCCTCAACAAGCACCCCCCCTCCTCAGACGCGCCGCGCGTACAAACGCGCACACACACACAGTCACACCACACACGGACTTCTTGTTCAGTGTATCAGTTTACGCTTGGTTGTTGAGTAAACAAAGCAAACATATGTCACATTTTCGCGACAGATGGTTCAAACCAAAGGCTACTTGCAGTCGCAGGCTCTGGTAGTGGTAACAGTCTAAGTTACAGAGTGGACTAAGCGGAAATGCAATTAAGTCTTCCAATCAATTTCTCCACGTCAAAACAGTTTATTCCCACATTTTCACACACAGACTAGAGAAATCCTGGGGAGGTGGTTTCAGTGAGAGAATTGCACAAACGTGAATTAAGAGTTTATCTGAAGACTGTTTCTCCATGGACACCCAAAACATAAAACTCTCTTTCATCACTCCATTGTAAAAGTAGTGGTGAAGTAATCGGATGGATGGACTAGGGCCTGTCATTGCAGACCATATGGAATGGTTGGAGGACAATGAGATTTCATTTAAGGACATCATCCACATCTTTTATAAGGGCTCTTTGTTAAGAAGTTATCCTGTGCTTTCCTACCATTCCACAGGCATCTTTTAAATAAAATTTTGACAGGGAGCAGATATAAATAAAAGTGCTCCAAATGTAAAATATAGGACTTCTTTTTAAATATTTGTAAGCTTTGAGATATTTCTGAACTTTTCACTCACTCTAGTCGTCATTAAGTTCTTACTGATGATGAAAACAGGGTTTTAAAAAAAATAAGCCACAAAGTATATAACTGTATTGTCCAACTCAATAGTCACTAGCCACATTTCCATCATCAGAGAAAGGTCTGTTGAACAAAACTTTACAATGTTGGTGTAAAATTATTTCATATGATGTGTATATAAAGTTCACTAGCCATGTGAGTATTTCAATGAAAATTAAATAAAGACGCAGTTCCTCAGTAGCACTGTGTGTGAGTCACTCAACTGTATCTGACTCTTTTTGAACCCATGGGCTGTAGCCGGCCAGGCTCTTCTGTCCAGGGAATTCTCCAGGCAAGAATAGTAAAGTGGGTAGCCATTCCCTTCTCCCAGGGATCTTCCTGACCCAAAGATCGAACCCGGTCTCCCGCATTGCAGGTAGATTTTTTACTATTCAGTAGCACTAACTATATTTCAGGTCCCAATATCCCTCTGTGGCTAGTGGCCACATTATCGGACAGCATAGATATGGAACATGTCCATCATCACAGAAAGTTCTGTTGAACAGTCCCACTCTATAATGTTGGTGTGAAATTATTTAATGTGGTGTGTATATAAAGTTCTCAGAAAGTAGAACAAAGCAGGCCTAAAGTGAGTGTTTTACAAGCCGCAACAGTAGTCACCATTATTGTAATGATGATGATGATGTTAATCATTTAAAGGAAGTTGGAGAATCCATGAGAACATAGCCCACTGCTGATTCTCAGAAGGAGATCAACAGGTAAAGAAACTAAGGAAAGGGAAGTGATCTCCCAAGGATGGCTGTGTGCAGAAAGATGGGCCTTTACACCACCCGAAGCTCAAAAAAACTTCTGCTTTACAACTATATCCACTACGTTCTAAAAGCGAGAAAAATACATGGCTGAAAGCCCTTGGAATATAAAAGATAGAAATGCAGTGTGGATTACTGTATTAGTATTATCTTTGTTCCTTTGGAGCTTATCTGTTCCCATGTGTACAGGACTGATCTCAGGATGAAAGGTGACATTGAAATATCAAATATTATTAATAATTATAAAGGTTCATGCCATCCTCTGTGACATGTTTTCTCAGTGGGAAATTGGTTTAATGCTACAAAATTAGGTTCAATCCACCCATAAGCACGTGAAGTGAGCAATTTTCTTGCATTTCTTGAAGTAAGTGTATTTTCATAAGTTAACAGATGAGTCATGGTGAGTATGACAGTTTTATTTCATGTAGTATTTTGTCTCCTACTTTTACTGCCTTGGTCCTATAGAGTATAATGCAAAATACATTCATTTTGTCAAATTATACTGCTCACAAATCACTCAAGGGTTTTTTTTTTGTTTTTTTTTTTTTAACTCAGACTAGTCTATCAAAGTATTTGACATTAGGCAGTTTGACAGGCTTACTTCTGTAACTACTCGAAACCACTCATTATTACCTAAATGTGCCATGTTTTTTTTTTTTTTCCCCTGCTACAAGCTTGCCCATGCTGTTCTATCTCCATCATATGCACTTTTCATCCTAATATGTGAAGATCCAGCTAAGCTTTAACAGGTCATTAAGGACAGTGAGGACTTTGGTTAGGAAGAATCGTTGTTTATAATGTGTACTCTCATGGACCGGCTGGAGTCTTTATCACAACTACTGTGACAATGCATTGTAGTTGGTTGCTATATCTTCAGGTTCGACTGGAATGTGAGCTCCTTGAAGGCAGGAACACTTTCTATTCATTTTATTTTTGCATCCCCACCATTTAGAATGATAATAGACAAAAACGTCACCTCCAAGAAATGTACCGATGGCATGCATAATAAATGATGCTGTTTCTCATTTTCCTCTGACACAATAATTCTACTGAAAGATTTACATAAAATCCCTTTACTATAGGAAAAATACTAAATATAAGTACCTCATGCAATTGCTGGTATTGCTGTTTCAATAATAGTATCAAATATGTATTATTCCTTTGGGGATTTGACATTTACTTTTTTTATTTAAAAAACCCATTATTGTAATAGAATGCTGTTTTTCTGGTTCACTTTAATAGTACCATATGACATATTTCATTTCTGGGAAATGATAGTTTGCCTTAGGTCATATTTTAAGGCATAAAGCCAGAGGCAGAGTAACAGTCTCACCTGAAGTTCTCTAATCATCTAGAAATGTGTCTCTGGGACAGAAGAATTTAGAAGAGCCAGATTACATTTAACCTGGAGGCTTCATCCTGGAAAGCAAATTTTTAGAAGCCAAGTTGAGCCAGAAGTGTTAGCAACTCTTTTATAAACATGCAAGACCTCGTGCGGTCTTTCAGGAAAATGAGAAACTAGAAATCATCCAAATCTAGGAGGCTGCCTAGGGTCAATATGGCAGCACCAATTTCACTCTTTAGGGCTGTACATCAACGTTTGCCCTTTAGGGGTACAGGAAGAGCCCGTTGCTCTCAGATTTCAGAGCCCTTTTCCAGCCTGACTATATTAAGGTATGTCTTTTAAACATCATTTGCAAATGGAAGCTTCTTATTGGCTGTCAAGGTGCCTGACCCTTAGGAGCCTCTGGTAGGAAACCTCACTTCCTCCTTAGTTTTCAAGCACTTTTCATTTCTCAGTAGTAATAAGCCAATGCAAGGGTTTTAGTGCATTTGTGAAAGAATATTGCATTTTGTGAGAGTTGGAAGTCATTTGTACTTTGGCCTTATGCCACAAAATGCATTCAAGGTATGCAGCTCTGATGCAATAAAGTGCCTGTCATGTCTTATCGCTTGGCTAGATGGCAAGAGATACCCCATCTGCAGGGGACTTGCAAGGTTTTCTTAGCGATTGCCAAAGGTGGTAGATGAAACGCCCTGTACATTTCATTCCTCTTTATCCAGAAAACATGGGGAAGGGCTGCACTGAGGAAGCACCTTTTCTCTCCACCGCTCTCCTAATAAGCTCTAAACCCTGTTCCAGAGGGACTGTTCCATCATGAGGGCAAGAGGGAAGCTTAATCCCCAGCTTTGTCCAGTAATTAGCCTCTCACTCTCCCGAGGCAGCAAACACAGATGCCGATCCGGATGAGCTTTGGGACGTGGAATGAAAACAAGCCTGAAAACACTGACTCATTTTTTCAGAAGCCTTTTAGCAGCCTTGAAGGCAGTAAAAACTTCTGACTTCTTTTGCTACTCATTAGGTCTAAAGTGGTAGGATGGGGCCTCTCCCAGCAGTGATGAAACAGAGAAGCAGGAAAGACGACCAAAATCTTGGGAGTGAGTGGTTCGGAGGCCCTGCCTGCAACAATGAAAAGCTCTGTAGCAAAGCACACCCTTGTCCTGCCACTTACCCAGGCGTCCTTCAATGAATGCCATGGAAATGCACTGTTTACCAAAACCAAAACCTCTGGCAGCGCTGCAGCAGGAGCCCACTAACACAATTAGCCGGCAGTTAATGATGCGGCCCCCACCAGAACTAATTAAGCCAACAGTGCTTGCAGCACAAAGGATTTGGGCCTGTTTTAAAGCATCGATTGTGACATCATTTAAAAGTCATTTCAAACTCATCCAAAACTGTTGCTCAGAAAACAAATGCAGTGTAATGTTCTTCGAGTTGTTGGTTTTATTTTCCCCTGTCAAAAATCTGACAAAAGTCAGTTGAAACTGTCAAGGAAGAAAACATCACACGGTATGAGGTTTTCCCCAGACTTGAAATGTGTCGAAGGAATGACAAATCTGTTATATAGATTATTCTAGCATAAAAGTAAATTAGGATCGTCTAGGAGATACACTAGCGCAATGAAAATGTGAGACTGCCCTTGACACAGTTCATAAATTTGAGGCCGTGACAAAGAATTAACACCAGATCAATTTGGTTTTCATCTGAATTATCTGTTAAGCTTAAAATACAGAAGAATCAATAGGATGGATATTTGTGTGAGTGTTTTATCTGCACATAACCCACAATAAGAGACAAAAATAATCTCTTCTTTTCCCATCCTTAGAGGATCTCTTGGTGGAAAGGCCCCTCTAGCCTTCAATACTCTGTCTCGAGCGTCAGTAGAGATTCACCTTTATTCTCTCTAAGATTTCATTGATTGCCCAATTGATTCGTAGTCTGATTACTTTGGTTGATTTATTTATTTTCTTGTATGTATCCAGTACTGTNATCTCTTGGTGGAAAGGCCCCTCTAGCCTTCAATACTCTGTCTCGAGCGTCAGTAGAGATTCACCTTTATTCTCTCTAAGATTTCATTGATTGCCCAATTGATTCGTAGTCTGATTACTTTGGTTGATTTATTTATTTTCTTGTATGTATCCAGTACTGTGTATAGTACTGTGATGTACACTACAAAGGATGCAGGTACTTGATCTTGCCTAAGATCAGACTCAAATACTTCCTTCCCAATAGAGACTCCTAACTACCCACTAGGAGTCTTCTCTCATCCTTTCAGAGTAGTACCTTTCAAATTTCAGGCCATGCTCCATTCATTGGTCACAAAGAACATTTATGAAATATAAAAATGCATTATCCAGAGAAGGGGTAAAAATAGTTTCAAAAAACTTTTAATTTCGGAATGTGTGTGATGCCGGTATTGAATTGTCATGTAGAATGTGTTTCTTATGGTGAATCATGGTTAAAAACCTTGAAAATCACTGCTCAAAATTAATTAATGCTCTGATTTTTATTTGGACATCTGGCCCCCACAGAATAAAGATTATACTTCTGAGCCTTCATTACAACCACTTGTGGTCCTGTGGTCTGGATCTGATGAATCAGCGGTAACAGAGAGGATGTGAAGAATCTCTGAGGGCCATCCTTACTCTACATTTTTCTGTTGTTCTCCATGCTGCTGCTCGGTGTGTTACATTTGACCAGATGGGTGAGAAGAGCAACTAGACAAACAGAGCAGAAGGGACTTGAGTCCCCAGGATGACCTCCTGAAACAAAGCTGCCTGCCTACCCTGGACCTTCCATCTCCATAGCATTATGTTAGAGACAAATAAATGTGTCTTATTAAGCCACTGTTATATTGGGTCTCCAATGCCGTGCTGTGTTATGTCATTTCAGTCATGTCCAACTCTTTGTGACCTTACCAGGATGACCTCCTGAAACAAAGCTGCCTGCCTACCCTGGACCTTCCATCTCCATAGCATTATGTTAGAGACAAATAAATGTCTCTTATTAAGCCACTGTTATATTGGGTCTCCAATGCCGTGCTGTGTTATGTCATTTCAGTCATGTCCAACTCTTTGTGACCTTATGGACTATAGCCCACCAGTCTCCTCTGTCCATGGGATTCTCCAGGCAAGAATACTGGAGTGGGTTGCCCTGCCCTCCTCCAGGGGATCTTCCTGGCTGAGGGATCAAGCCTGTGTCTCCTCCAGCTCCTGCATTGTAGGTGGATTCTTTACCGCTGAGCCACCAGGGAAGCCCTTGGATCTCCAATACAAGCAGCCAATCTGGTTGGAACTAGTACATCCAATTTCTAATGGAAGAAAAGAAAGAAAAAGAAATCCAGCAATTATTTCCTGAGACTCTATCATGGACCAGCCCCCTGCTTGACTGCTGTGGGAAATAACAGAAGAATGTCGGCGCTGAAGGAAAATGTAATCTCATTGATGAGCTGTATGCCTGAAATAATCAATATGGTAAAGGAGTGTAGGGTGAATTGTCAACATGAAAGGAAATGAAAAATAAAGCACTTCAGAGTCACAGGAGATAGGTAGAAAGATAGAAGATGAGTGGATCCATGGAATTGAGAAAAGGGGGAAAGAGAGGGTCATGGAGTAGAGGAACATGCTTGAGAGCTTTTCAGCTACTCTGAAGGACTAGAATGAAACTAAAGGCCCCCAAAGAGAAGTGTTATGCGCTTTATCCCAGGTCTCCCTAAACCATTCCTCTAGAGCATTCAGTCAAGGCTATCAGCAGGGCTCCATGCTACAGCAAAGTGGCCACTCCTCAGACTTGTTCCTTATCTAGGCACAGACACTCTGATTTATCAAAGCCCTGTTGCCATCATGATGGGCAGAAAGCTCTTTTGTTTGTACCTCATGCAGGGCTTCCCTGATAGCTCAGTTGGTAAAGAAACTGCCTGCCATGCCAGAGACTCCAGTTCGATCCCTAGGTTGGGAAGATCCTCTAGCGAAGGGATAGGCTACCCACTCCAGTATTCTTGGGCTTCCCTTGTGGCTCAGCTCAGCTGGTAAATAATCTGCCCACAATGCGGGAGACCTGGGTTTGATCTCTGGGTTGGGAAGATCCCCTGGAGAAGGGAAAGGCTACCCACTCCAATATTCTGGTCTAAAGGAGTCTATGGGGTCACAAACAGTTGGACACGACTAAGTGACTTTCACTTTCACATATAAGGATAGGATGCTATCTCTGTGGGGAGTTATTCTGGCACTGGTGGGGATGACTTCCTTAGGGGGTCACAACCATTTCATATCTCCACTTTAGGATGCATTGGTGTCTGTCTTTGTTGTTGTTGCTGTTTAATCGCTCAGTTATGTCTGACTCTGCAACACCATGGACTGCAGCAGCCAAGCTTCCCTGTCCTTCACCATCTCCCAGAGTTTGTTCAAATTCATGTCCATTGAGTCAGTGATGCTCTCTACTACCCTCCTTTTGCCTTCCATCTTTTCCAATAAGGTGTCTGCCTTATTCTACAAGTTTTCAATGAGGTTTCTAATAGTTCTCTAGGTAATTCGAGCTAGGAGTTCTGGAATTCTGTTTTCTGCATACCAACTCAAAACCATTTAACATTCTGGCTTCTCCACTTGGAAGATGCATGAGTCAGAGATGCCTTGCTGGCAAGGCTGGGCCATGTGAAAAGGCAAAGTGTTATTTCAGCAGACTCACCGCAGAGGTATGTGTTAATTAAGTTAATTGCACTATCATCGATGCAAAGGATGGCAGTAACTGCTCCCCATAATGGGGCTGGGTTATTGCCATCATTTATTAAACGTGCTGGTTTTCTTAAATGCAATCACTTTCTCCTGTTCTTTAAGTGCATATGCACACTCACACGCACACACATATACACAAGCATACACATTTCATAGTTTACCAACCACTTCGAGATGAATTCAATCACACTATTTGATCCTGATACCTACTCGGTGATGGAGAGAAGGTATTTTTTTGATTGAGCAGATGAGGAAACTGGAGCTCAGGACTGTTTAATGACTTACCAAAGAGTGACTAGCCCAAGGCCACCCAGCTTCTTAGTCAAGGAGCCAAGTTCTAAGTCCTGTGTCCTTCCCCTTATGCCACAGTATTTATCCAAGATTCATGATGTTCTGAAGGGCAAAACCCATGTTTTTATATTCTACACTCCCTAGTGCACTGAATTGATAGGCGTGGAATACAAACATGTCTTTGACAATGATTGGTGAATTGTCTAATCTCTCCTTTCATGAAATACTTAAGAATGATAAAGACCAAACACAATATGGACAAATAGAAATATGGATAATTTGAATTATTACCCTAGATCCCTTCACCTATATGCCCCTGCAAAATAGTAGGAGACCGTTGGCTTAACCTGAGTCATTCTCAGTGTAATCACTGTGAAGACTAAGAAATGAAGAATAAGAAATAAGAAATGGTGAAGAACATCAAGTCAGTGCAACCTTCCAGTGAACTAACTGAGCTGCTGTTGAACGCTTCCAATTTTGAGTGTGTAGAGTGTTCACCAGAGGGTTCAGAACAGCTTCCTATCCTACCGAAATGATTCCCTGCTTTGTTGGCTGAGGATCCATCTTTAAGGCTTTGCTATACTTAGTGCCCCCTGTCAAACACCGACATCCTTGGGAGAATTAGCTTGAAAGTGTTTTCAGCCAATTTTATTTTCATGTAACTGAGTTTGTGATCACCTCGTTAGAAGGAGAAAGGGCTGCAGATTACACCGTTTTCTGGAGCAGAGAAGCATGTCATGGAGCAGATGAGCATCAAGCTCACCAAAAAGAGACTCATTTCTGGAAACCTGTGGTCAGCCTGGAGTTGATTTGTAACAGCACCCAAATGCTTGAAGGTAATACTTCTCAAAAAGGTATGATGAACTCCCACTTTTACCTCACGGTCAAGTGAGTTGTAGGAACAGAAATAGAAAGGTTGCTTTGCCAGATAGCTGAGACTCACTCTGTCGTCTTTTACAGGCTCTTTAGAGGCGTCATCTTAATGACTAAATAGAAAAAATCTGAATTCATTGATAAGTATATCAACCCAGCGTGAGTTGGAAAGGGTGTTCCGAGAAGCTGAGTAATGTCTGAATTCACTATTCCGTGTTAGCATAAACACTTATTGGCAAAACCTAATGAATTGTGGAAAACATGTCTTTGGAACTGTGCAGGGGAAAAGGCAACACAGCAAACCTTAAAGTGCTGTCCTGGGAAAGCCCTGTTTTAAAGGCTGGCCCTTGACTGGCATCAGGGAACTTAGATTTCAGCAGGGTTCCCAGCATTTCCTGACAAGAATGACTCACTGTGCCTAAATGGTTTGTGCAAACAATATGCTTTATCCTAAATACTCCCTTTTCTTCTGAGAGTCTAGAATTTTGGTTAATGCCAGAAAGAGGGTGACTGTATGACCAGCCCCAATAAAAACCTTGGCCACCACGTCTCTAGTGAACTTCCCTGTTACTCAGTATTTCACGTGTTGTCACAACGGCTTGTTGGGAGAATTAAATGGATCCTGTGTGACTCGTTTGGGAGAAAACTCTGAAATTGGTGCCTGATTTCTTCAGACTTTGTCCTGTAGACCTTGTCCCTTTCTGATCTTGCATCGCCTTCTTTCACTGTAATAAACCACAGCCAGGAGTACAACAGGACTTCCCAAGTGTCTCACTGGTAAAGAATCCACCTGCCAATGCAGGAGACACAGGAGACGTGGGATTGATCCTGAGGTCAGGAAAATCTCCTAGAGAAGGAAATGGCAACCCCCTCCAATATTCTTTCCTGGAAAATCCCATGGACAGAGGAGCGTCATGGGCTACCGTCCACAACGTTGCAAGGAGTCGGACACGGCTTAGCAACCAGGCTTAGCAACCAAGCACGTGAGTACAACTAGATGCTGAAATCTTGTGCATCTTTTTAGAAAATCGTTGAACCTGGGGGACTTCCAACACTGAAATATTCTACATGTAATAAAAAAATGAATAGGCAAGCAGTGTAAGAAATAAAGGATTAGGTTAGACCCATCGAACAAGAAGTGGTTTCATGAGCATGAGATGGGATCCATGTTTACAAGGGTCCTGAGCTTGGCTTAATGCTCTGCTGTTGCTATTTTGAAATTCTTAATAATTTATGAACAAGGAATCCTGCGTTTTCATTTTGCTTTGGGCCCCACAAATTACAAAACTGGACCCTGATCAAGTGATAGGGAAGAAATAAAAGAATGGAATATCTTACCACCCCCAAATGCTTACCCTCTCACCCCTGTCAGTTTTTCACTCAGTTTTCCACAGGGCCTCAACTTCTAGCCATCAGAGATGCACTTTGTGGAGGAGAACATTCAGGAATATTAAATGGCTATTAGTTATTCACAACATAGGGAGAACTTGTTTGCTCATACACTCACTGCATATTTGCCTTCCCGTGTGTGTGTGCATGCTAAGCCCCTTCACTGTGTCTTACTCTTTGTGACTCTATGGACCATAACCTTCTAGGCTCCCCTGTCCATGAGATTCTCCAGGCAAGAATACTGGAGTGGGTTGCATTTCCTCTTCCAGGGGATCTTCCTGACCCAGGGATTGAACCTGTGTCTCTTATGTCTTCTGCATTGGCAGGTGGGTTTTTTACCACTAGCGCCACCTGGGAAGCCCACATTTGGGGTAGCAGGGACATCATTCAATGCATACGTTTCCCAACATGTTTAACTATTTGAAGGCCTAACTCCCATGAACACCCCATGGAAACAATATTTCCCAGCATAGATTGAGAGATGAAGAGGAGAAGACCTGTGTGACTGCCTGGCTACAGTGCAGAGTGCCCAGAGGTGAAGGGGAGGGCGTGGGGGAGGGCAAATGGCAGGAGGCCTGGGGGCTGAAGTGGATAGGGGCCAGAAACTTCTCTGGATTCTGCCCTCTGGGTAAAGCAGATGTATCAGAGATGCATCTAGAACTTCTCAGGAATTTCTCACCAGGGAAGTGACAGCATTAAAGATGGCAGTGGAGACTGGAAAGGGAAGAGGCTGGAGGCAAGGAGACTGAATAACACAGCCTGGGGTGCATGGCGGAAAAGTGAAGTGAACAAAGGCAGCAGCAGTGGTGAGGGAGACGGACTCCGCTTAAAAGGTAGTAAAATATAAAAGATATAATTCCATTCATATATGTGTGTATAGATTCAAATATAGAAATATATTTGAATATATGTTTATACCTATTACATATATTATGCATATACATTTATTACATATATGAATATATTATTTTATTTATAGGATCTTTAGAAAAAGACTTTAGAGGGAGTGTCTTTACACTTGGAGCCTTTGCTTAGCGTGGCTGGTGGCCCTCAGGTGAAAGCTCACAGAGGGCTGGTCTGGGAGGTCTGTCCAGCCGGGAGGATCCTGCTTTGTCCCTATCAGTTTGCATGAATTCTGAGAGGCAGATGGAGGGACAGGGTCTTAAACGATCAGTCCAGCTTCACCTTGCACCCTTCCCTCTCCCATTCCTAAGCTCCAACTGTATTGACCTTCTTTCTGTTCCACCTCAGAGCTCTACAACTTGTTGCTCCCTTAGCTTGGCTGTTGCCTTGACCCCTCTATTGTTTGGCTGAAGATCTTGTCTTCTAAGACCATTCCTCTGGGAAGGCTTGACTGCTGCTATCCCTTGGCAATGTCTCATCAGACTTGGAATCCCTTGTTCAGCATGTCTTTTTCCTCTAGACTCTAAGCTCCATGAGGGCAGACACATCAGCCATACTCTGTTTGCGTCTCCAACACCCAACAAGGGCCTGGCTCAAGTCCACACTCTAAATATAAGCTGGCTGAATGAATGACTTACTATACACAAAGAATTTGAAACAATGTAACGGAAATAATAAAAACAGTGAAGGGACTAGATGGTGTGATAGATTAGAAGTGAGCATAGAACCCACCCTTACCAAATGACTTTTAAATTTGAAGCCAAAGCAAATCTTAAACAGTTTCTATTAATTTACTTTTATCCAAAGAAACTTCCTCTTTCTTAGAAAAATAAAAAGTACCCAGATTTATTTTCAAAGCTTCATAGACATCAAATTATTTTCACAAAGGGAAAAAGAAAGAACCCTTTAGATAAATGTGTGTGACTAGAAATAGCCAGAAACATGTGGATTGCATTTCCCTTAAACTCTCTTGGGTTTGCAAATCAGAAAGAGTGGTTTGGAAGAAAATGTATTTTCTATTTTCCTGAAGTCAGTATATTTGGGAAACAGTGATGTTTGAGATGTTCAGGAAACTGAAAATATATGTGGGTACTTGTTTAAGTACTGTTATTTCCAGTAGTAACTAAAGTGGCTGATAAGAAAGAGGAAGTGGGCATTTTGCATCTGAAAAGAACCAATTCAAAAAAAAATTTTTTTTTCCTGTGAGGCTTTCACACAAGAGAAATCTCCCTCTGCCTCCCCCCTTGACCACAATCAATATTTTTAGGGGATGAAGGCAGAAAGAGGAAAGAGTTTATTCAGGCTTTTGTATGTGACTGAGCTGTGGAAACAGGATGAAGATTTTGCTAAATCTGTCCATTAAGTGCCTCTAAGTGCTTTTAAAACATGTCCTAGAGCAAAATGGAGGGCACAAGAAAGAGAAACTGGGAATTAAGGCTAAATTATAACATTTATATGTCTCGATAGTAGAAATGTCAGAAAAAATAGCAGGAGTGACAAGCAGATAAAACTTCAGATGCTCCACTTAAATCTTTTGTTGAGCATCCCTAAAAGCTGAAGAGTTGTTTTGGTTCTAAAATGGTCAAATTGTCTAAATTTTGTGGAGTGAGAGTTTCTTTTTTAGTATCATTCTATAGATTTCCCCCAGATGTGCTAGGCAAGAACTGAATTAAAATATACCAACCTAAATGCTTAAATAGGATTATCAGACATTTTAATAATTTACCACATCAATAGAAATTTACTTTCTAATTTAGATTTTTAGATGAATATTTTCAGCATAAAATCAAGAAGCTCAATTACACATAGACAAAAAATTAATGGAAAGGAGAAAAAAGTTTTAAAAAAAAAAGGAAAGAATTTTTGACGTATCCTACTGGCAATTTTGTATATGGATTAAATAAAATTTAGATAAGATTAATCTATTGATATTTAGAGATGATGATTAAGAATCATCCATTTTTAGACCTGAAACTGTTAGAGCAAATCCATTTGAGTCTGAAAGGTGGACTGCTAGAGCCCCCTAGCTGCTGGAAATAATTCTGTCCTTCTGGGTGTAGATAAATAACCTAACTGCAAACGCAATAAATAATTCGCCAAGAAACCTATTGGAAAACAATGAAATAAAAGCATCTGGCATGATCCCTCACTATCATCTTGCCATTCAGGTTGGTAGTGATGGTCCACATTGCAGTAAGCGTCCATGAACATGCATCTTGGCCTGCCATAGCCCTGATCTTCCTAACAGGTCAGTATAGAGACAATGCCCACACCCTTTCCCCTATTGTTCTAATTGCTTTGAACTAGATAGTCTCCAATACCCAGAAGTACAGTGAGCCCTAACAAGATGGATGCTTCCAGTTCTGTTTTCATACAAGGAGGGTCTGTCCTGCAGACCTACGGTGTTCTGGACCTCGGGATGAATCCGGGGATACAAACTCATGGCCCATGAACAACTGTGTTTTATTTGGTTTACATAGAACTTTCAAAAACTTTAAATAACCAGGTGTCTTTTATAAATTGTGAAAGTTCAGGAGGAAATTCATGTTACCAGCTTTNGGATGAAGGCAGAAAGAGGAAAGAGTTTATTCAGGCTTTTGTATGTGACTGAGCTGTGGAAACAGGATGAAGATTTTGCTAAATCTGTCCATTAAGTGCCTCTAAGTGCTTTTAAAACATGTCCTAGAGCAAAATGGAGGGCACAAGAAAGAGAAACTGGGAATTAAGGCTAAATTATAACATTTATATGTCTCGATAGTAGAAATGTCAGAAAAAATAGCAGGAGTGACAAGCAGATAAAACTTCAGATGCTCCACTTAAATCTTTTGTTGAGCATCCCTAAAAGCTGAAGAGTTGTTTTGGTTCTAAAATGGTCAAATTGTCTAAATTTTGTGGAGTGAGAGTTTCTTTTTTAGTATCATTCTATAGATTTCCCCCAGATGTGCTAGGCAAGAATTGAATTAAAATATACCAACCTAAATGCTTAAATAGGATTATCAGACATTTTAATAATTTACCACATCAATAGAAATTTACTTTCTAATTTAGATTTTTAGATGAATATTTTCAGCATAAAATCAAGAAGCTCAATTACACATAGACAAAAAATTAATGGAAAGGAGAAAAAAGTTTAAAAAAAAAAAGGAAAGAATTTTTGACGTATCCTACTGGCAATTTTGTATATGGATTAAATAAAATTTAGATAAGATTAATCTATTGATATTTAGAGATGATGATTAAGAATCATCCATTTTTAGACCTGAAACTGTTAGAGCAAATCCATTTGAGTCTGAAAGGTGGACTGCTAGAGCCCCCTAGCTGCTGGAAATAATTCTGTCCTTCTGGGTGTAGATAAATAACCTAACTGCAAACGCAATAAATAATTCGCCAAGAAACCTATTGGAAAACAATGAAATAAAAGCATCTGGCATGATCCCTCACTATCATCTTGCCATTCAGGTTGGTAGTGATGGTCCACATTGCAGTAAGCGTCCATGAACATGCATCTTGGCCTGCCATAGCCCTGATCTTCCTAACAGGTCAGTATAGAGACAATGCCCACACCCTTTCCCCTATTGTTCTAATTGCTTTGAACTAGATAGTCTCCAATACCCAGAAGTACAGTGAGCCCTAACAAGATGGATGCTTCCAGTTCTGTTTTCATACAAGGAGGGTCTGTCCTGCAGACCTACGGTGTTCTGGACCTCGGGATGAATCCGGGGATACAAACTCATGGCCCATGAACAACTGTGTTTTATTTGGTTTACATAGAACTTTCAAAAACTTTAAATAACCAGGTGTCTTTTATAAATTGTGAAAGTTCAGGAGGAAATTCATGTTACCAGCTTTTAAAAAAAAAAAAAAAAAGATCTGCTGGGTCTATACTTGAGTACTCTTATAGCACCAACAGGCAAAAGCTAGGTAGTGGTAACCTCCTTTAGATGAACTATAGACACTCTGACCTCTACAGTACCCACCACTTTCTACTGGATATTATAAACCCAGCATGCTGAAAGCAATTTCATTACCTGCTTGGAGGCTGTAGGTATCTAAGCCTGTAACTCCTGGTCTAAACCTTGAATAGTTATACTCCTCCCCCTTCTAGTAATAATAATAATAACAGTAATTGAGCTCTTACTATGAGTCAGGCACAGTGGGAAGTCCTTTATGTGTAGTATCTCAAATTTTCTTATCAATCCCTTCAGATAATTATTATATTTATTTTCAAATAAAGTATATGAAGCTCGTGTTCAGACAAAGCAATTCAATCAATATATGAGTGCCACTCTGAGCCAGGTATTGTACTAAATACTGGAGATGCAATGCTGAACAAGACATCCATATTCCCTGCCCATGTGGAGCATACGGTCAAATTACAAGCATGATGACTAGAGTGTAAATTGCTGTGGGAGGTATAAAGCAGGGGCTATTTAATTGTGTTCTGACATTTTTATATCAGTATCACCTGGAAGACTTGCAGGTTCCTGCTGCATTCCTGTTCCTTCCATTCAATTTTCTGATTTAATAAGCCACAGAGGAAGCCAGGAATATACCCTTTCTTTTAAATTGTGGTGAAGGATAGACAGCAAAATATTTACCATTTTATTAGTATGTAACATATTTAAGGCTACAGTTTAATAGCATTAATACATTTGCATGGTTGTGCAACCATTTGTGCTGTCGTCAGAACTTTTTTCATCTTCCTAATCTGAAACTCCATCTAATAACTCTCCATTCTGCTCTCCCTCCAGCAACAAAATGTCCTTATGTTTCTTCCTTGTGATAGCATGTATCAGAATTTCCTTCTTTTTCAAGGATGTATAATATTTTATTATGCGTGTGTATACACAGATAATATTTTGTTTATTCATCTGTTGATAGACACTTGCATTGTGTCTACCTTTTGGCTATTGTGCATAATGCTGATATGAACATGACTGCATCAGTATCTGATACTGATAAGAATCTATACTTTGATTAAAAACCCAGGTGGATCTGATACAGGTGGGTCATGAGGCAGACTAGTCCATGTGGTCGTGAAGAGTCAGACATGACTGAAGTGACTTAGCAGCAGCAGCAGCAGCAGTCTAGAGTTGGAGAAGGCAATGGCACCCCACTCCAATACTCTTGCCTGGAAAATCCCATGGGCGGAGGAGCCTGATGGGCTGCAGTCCATGGGGTTGCAAAGAGTCGGACACAACTGAGTGACTTCACTTTCACTTTTCACTTGCATGCATTGGACAAGGAAATGGCAACCCACTCCACTGTTCTTGCCTGGAGAATCCCAGGGACGGGGAAGCCTGGTGGGCTGCCGCCTATGGGGTCGCATAGAATCGGACACGACTGAAGCGACTTAGCAGCAGCAGCAGCAGCAGTCTAGGAGTTAGGGTACCCTCCCAGAGAATTCAGACCAGGTCTCAGGGCATGAGTAAGAGCTGATCAAGTCAAAGGGAGGTAATAACATCGACCCTGGATGCTTGGAAGTGAGACTTTGACCTTTACCTGAAATACTGAGATTTTGGAATCAATACAGAACATTCATCAGTCCTGAGGACTGTAAATCACTGTCAAAACTTAGTTTTTAGTACCTAGAAAAAGAATATGAGTCAATCCTTCTTTTAACAAATATGTGTTAAGTGCCCTCTGTGTGGCAGGCACCTTGCTGCTGCTGCTGCTGCTAAGTCACTTCAGTCGTGTCCGACTTACCTGTCTCTTATACACATCTAGATGTGTATAAGAGACAGCTTCAGTCGTGTCCGACTCTGTGTGACCCCATAGACGGCATCCCACCAGGCTCCCCCATCCCTGGGATTCTCCAGGCAAGAACACTGGAGTGGGTTGCCATTTCCTTCTCCAATGCATGAAAGAGAAAAGTGAAAGTGAAGTCGCTCAGTCTGTCCGACTGTTAGCGACCCCATGGACTGCAGCTCATCAGGCTACTCTGTCCATTGGATTTTCCAGGCAAGAGTACTGGGGTGGGGTGCCATTGCCTTCCCCGGGCACCTTGCTAGGTATAAGAAATAACACGTGCTCTTTCATCCTTTCACTTAGAACAAGCCAGGCACCATGCTATATGCTGGAAAATTATAGGAAATTGTTGCTGTATATAATTTTGATAATTGTTTCACAAAATCCACAAAAATCACTTAACATTATTAATAATTTCCCTCCATGCTGATTGCAGGAAATGTCAAAGGATGATTTAGTACTTAAATACCTATCTGTAGAAACCTAAGCTGATGACATTAAATTTTTTTTCCTTAGGCATGAGAGAATTATCATTGGTGATAATATCTGTGTTTGGGGGGGCATTCTTTATTTCAATCACTAGTCCATCCCTTTGTTACTAATCAAATATTGGCATTGATTTCTTGGTTTCCTCCTTTGGGAGTGGCTCTCACACATTTACCAGAGTTCACCAACACTATATGAGATTATCAGGACACAAAAAGTTGACTGGAAAGCTTTTGTTCTTGGAAAGGGAAAATAGAGGAAGTCTTTCATGGCTAAGTTACTTTGAAAAGATCTGATATTATGAAAAAAGATGCCTGGTGGGACATGGTTTTTTAAATATCTGACTCAAGAAATAAAAGTTTAGGCTGAGGGAGACTTGAAATTCAGGAGAATGCTTTTCTGAATACTTAATCCATTTAGAAGTGTCCAGTCATGTCCAACTCTTTGTGACCCCATGAACTGTAGCCTGCCAGGCTCCTCTGTCCATGGGATTTTCTAGGCAAGAATTCTGGAGTGGATTGCCATTTCCTTCTCCAGGGGATCTTTCCAACCCAGGGATTGAACCCAGGTCTCTTTCATTGCAGACAGACTCCTTACCGGCTGAGCTACAAGGGAAGTCCTTAATCCATTTAACTTGGATGATGTTTATTATGATAAACCTTGTATTATAGGTCACTGTGTATATTTCTTATTTTACTTTACTAGGTTGCAAGTTTCTTGAAGGTAGGAATGGTTTCTTAATCATCTTTGAATACCTCTCAACAACAGTACTGAGTAACAGCACTGAAATATCTCACAGTATATTATGTGATGGATACGTCTTTTAATAAAATGAGAGGAGAACAAATAAAAATTCAGTGAATGAAAAAAAAATGAACATGATTCGCAGAATGCGTTGTTGTTTGGTCACTAAGTTATGTCTAACTCTTTACAACTCCATGAACTGTAGCAGGCCAGGCTTCCCTGTCCTTCACCATCTCCTGGAGTTTGCTCAAATTCATGTCCATTGAGTTGGTGATGCTATCTAACCATCTCTGCTTCCT
Organism: Oreotragus oreotragus; assembly: GCA_006410675.1. NCBI lineage: Eukaryota > Metazoa > Chordata > Mammalia > Artiodactyla > Bovidae > Oreotragus > Oreotragus oreotragus. Next base: position 75,734 of record SJYX01007265.1, on the reverse strand, counting down.
CTGAAGGAAGCAATTTGGAAAGAGGCAAAAATAGGTTACCATTTGCTTAAAATTAATATATTTATTATGTGTTAGAGAAGGAAGGCAGCACAACAATTATGAAAAAAAATGTTGCAAATCAAACATTTTTTTAAAGAAAAGCAGTACCTTAAGAAGCTTGTGACTTAGCTATCAAAAAGTACCCTTCACAGAAGTGGGAAGGAATACTCCTGTCTGGAAGGATAAATTGGACCAAGTGCCAGGCTAGGAGAAGTTCAGGAACCCATACTGCCTGGAATAAAGAGATTGTTCCAAAGTCAGTTATAGAACATGAGAGAACAGACAGACATATTTTGTAGTCTGTACTTTGAGGCTTCAGGGGCTCAGACTGACACATGATCAGTGCTTTAGTCAGGCACAGGGTAAGCAGAGAAAAATGGATGGAAGACAAGATATGCAGAGGGAAAGGAAAGAGGAAGTTTTAACTTGAAGTTTGAAAGGCTCTTTCCCCTCTATTCCAGGGAGAGAGAAAGAATTAAATAAAGCATTCATACAACAGAATATTATTCAGCCTTTAAAAAAAAAAAAAGGGAAATCCTGCAATTTGCAATCAGGTGGATGGACCTGGAAGACATTATGTTAAGTGAAATAAGCTGAGTGCAGAATGACCAATATGTACTACACGATTTCACTTATCTGCGGATTCTAAAAAAAGTCAAATTCACAGAAGCAGAGAGTGAAATGGTGGTTATTGGGGGCTGGAGGGTGGGGGATATGGGGAGATGTTGGTCAGATGGAATAGTTTTAATTATGCAGGATGAATAAGTTCTTGAAATCTAATATACAACTTGGTGACTATGGTTAATAACACTGTATTATATACTTGAAATTTGCTAAAAGCAGGTCTTAAATGTTTTTACACACAAAGAAGAATTATAGCTAATAAATAAATCAATAAATAAGTCAGCAAAACAAAGACAGAGCCTCACAAGATTGTTTTAAGTTACTTTGATACATTTTCTTCAGAAAGAATTGTTTCTAAAAAATATTTGCATATTTGGTCATTTTCAGGGGAGAAATCACGATTGAAGTTGTTTATGCTGAAGTTCACGTAGGCCTGCTTATCTACCATCCTCTATTTCTGAGAGTTAATCATGTCATGTCCCAGTTACTGCTTCACTGGTTTTAATGGGAGTTCAAGAAAAATCTTGAATCTGTTTATTTCTATAGATTCTTGGTAACAGACTTCCTAAGCATTTTATAAGACTTCCAGTGATTCCCAGAACCTTTTTTTACCCCTATTTAATCAGAACCCTTTTAGATAAACTTCATTTGAGGCCAAATTCTATGTGAACTAGGGGAGGCTGAATGGGCACACTGCAGAAAGAATCTAAGTCAGTTGAGAAGACTTGGAAAGACAGAGGGAAGAGTTTGCAAATCCCTGCAGTTCTCTCCAAATGCAAAAACACAAAGGTCAAGCTGGCTGACATGCTGTAACCCAAACCACATTGTTTCCGGCGAGTATAATGCTTATACATTTTTAAATCCTGTCTTCTCACGGGGATAACTTAGGGAGTCTGGACACAAGGAGCTCACAGTGTACGTCAGCAAATCAAAATCAAGTGTGTAGGCTTCCTTTCAGCTTGTTCTGGGCTGTATCTTACAGAACTGGGAATAAAGCCGGAAACACCCCTGCGTTCTCCAAAACTCTTGTATCTAAGTGCATGGATTTCACGTGTGAAACGTAAAAATCCCCGGCGCGCAGCTCACAAGAGCTGATTTTAAGAAGAGAGTGCTATGAAGCTTCCCGGTGAGAGGCCATGGACACAGAAGCTCCTCAGCGTCCGAACCCTCAGCTTCTCTCCCCTGCAGCAGCGACCTCCTCGGACAGCTGCCTGTGTGCCCAGTGTCTGCACGCATGCGCACGCATGCGCACGCCCACTGTGGGCAGGCTGACGGCCGTTATTCAAGGGCTGCTCCCAGCTTCTGTTAAGGTTGTCTGTTCAGGAAGACAGGATCTCTAGCTGAAATACAGAGGGCGGAGCCCCAGCCGCCAACCTGGCTGCGTGGACAGAGGTGCCGCTCAGGGCAGTCTCTAGTAACAGTTACAGGAACTCTGAGGTAAGGGAGACACAGACGTCTCAACCCTCAGGTGTCGCACTCTGTGCTGTCTTTCACCCTGGGGGTTACTTGTGCCCTTGTCAGTATAGGGAGACTCCCCTATAGCGCTCAGTTCCCTTGCAGTGTTTACACCAGGGTTATTGGCACCTCTGGGGAGCAGGTTGCAAGAATGCTTCCCCGACTGCAGGGCCTGTAGTGGAGGGTCAATCGTGAGAGCAGTTTAACAGGTGCCATTCTAGTCCGTGCCTTAGTAGAAAAGCTAAAGGGAATTTCTTCCACTTGAAAGCGCTCATTCCAAGAAGCAGCGCAGGTCATTGGAAAATGAGTGGAAAGTGAGTGAAGATCTAACATACATTCTCATAGTTTCACAGGTGAAAATATTTAAGGTGAAAATATCAGTCAACACATATGTTCAAAGGGCAGTCTTGTCCATGATGAAGTAGCAGACATCTATTTGTAGTCTGATGTCAAATCATGATTGATTTGCAAGCATAGATGGGGTTTGTACATAACTAATTGGTTAGTGGGAGTCTGATAGGTTGTCCAATGTGCAGGTTGGTTTTGTCTGTGGATTTTTGTGATCAAGACGAGTTCATGCCTCTATTTTTATGAGAGTGTGTAAGGGTGAGTGTTGTATTTGGAGGGTGTTGAGATTGTAACACNGAGACCTGGTAAAAATGGCCTTTAAGGTTTATAACGCCCAAGAGGAAGCCGCCAAAGCCAGCTGCAAGGCAAGACTTAAACAAAAAGCCAAACTCCAGGCTAACCTCCTTGAGAGACACACCCAGGCACTGAGAGCAGCCCTGCGGCTGGCCACGGGACAGAAGGTGGGTCCCCAGAAGCCACCGCCAGGAGCCTGCTTCAACCCCTGGCTCCCGACAAAGCCCTGCCCTCGTTGCAAACAGCCAGGACATTGGTCGAGAGATTGTCCCCGGGCGACTCAGGCCCCGGCCTTACCGGGCCGAGGTCTGGGCTCCTAAAAGGACATTTCCTCCCTGCACCCCGCCTTGGAACTTCTCTCCTTTGATGAAGATTGACGGCGCCCAGACTCAGAGACCCCCATAACCCAAGTAGAGCCCAGAGTAATGCTTCAAGTGGCGGGTAAGTCTATCAATTTCTTGATAGATATGGGGGGCTACTTACTCAGTCCTTCCCTCCTTCACGGTCACCTTGCATCTTTCCCAGGTCTCGGTGGTGGGTATAGACGGCACATCTTCACGACCCTGGCAGACTGGGCCACAGCCCTGTCAGCTTGATCACTTCTTGTTCACACACTCTTTTCTGATAATCCCTACATGCCCCACTCTCCTGCTCGGGTGGGACATTTTAGCTAAGCTTAGGGCCACCATTCACCTACCTCTCTCACTTTCCCAATCTCTCACCTTGCCCCTACTCCTCCTTTGCTCCCCTGAGGCTACAGTTGTCGACCCTAGCATCTGGGACACCGAAATCCCTCTGGTAGCAACCCATCACACCCCCATCCTAATTAAACTACGTGATCCTTCCCGCTTCCCAAGCTGCCCACAATTCCCTATCTCTCAGACTCACCTACGCGGTCTTAAACCAATCATAGACCGTCTCTTAGGCCAGGGCCTCCTAGTCCCCATGGCCTCGCCCTACAATACCCCCATTCTCCCAGTACGGAAAGCTGCTAGCAGCTACTGACTGGTCCAGAACCTTCAACTGATAAACGAGGCCATGATTCCTGCCCATCCGATTGTCCCCAATCCTTATACCTTGCTTTCTGACATCCCTAGCAGTATGACTTACTTGACTGTCATAGACCTCAAAGATGCCTTTTTCACTATTCCCTTATACCCAGACTGCCAGTTCCTTTTTGCTTTCACATGGACCGACCCAGAAACCTGACAGTCCTCCCAGCTAACGTGGACAGTCCTCCCCCAAGGGTTTAGAGACAGCCCCCATTTTTTGGCCAGGCTCTGGCCCGGGATCTGGCTACATGCCCTTTGGCCCCTAATGTCCTCTTACACTATGTGGATGACCTTCTGCTCTGCAGCCCCTCACAAGCTCTTTCTCAGACACATACCACTATTCTTAACTTCCTTAGCTCTAAAGGATACCGAGCATCTCAACAAAAGGCCCAACTCACCCAGACCTCTGTGACTTACCTAGGTCTAAAGATTACCCCGACAACCAAGGCTCCAACTACTGACAGACTCAGCCTTCTCCGAGACCTCTGCCTCCTTCCACTGGGGAATAAATCTTGTCCTTTTTGGGGTTAACAGGATTCTTCCAGCACTGGGTCCCCAACTATGCTTCGCTGGCTAAACCCCTCTACGCAGCGGCAAAAGACACCCCTGCTGGGCTGCTCTCTTCAGAAACAGAGGTCCAGGAGGCTTTCTACAACCTCCGCTCAGCTTTGCTGTCCTCTTCCCCACTCTTCCTGCCCAATCCCAACCTCCCCTATCACCTGTACACTGATTAAAAAAAAGGGGGCATAGCCTTTGGAGCCCTCATACAGCCTGCGGGCCCTGAAATGCTGCCAGTGACATTTATCTCCAAACAGACCCCACCGCCCAGGGATGGTTCCCCTGCCTACGTGCCCTGGCAGCAGCAGCTACTCTATACGCAGATGCAAAAAAGCTAATTCTAGATCAACTCCTAACTATATTCTCACCACACCGCCTGGCTGACCTCCTGGCTTCCAAATTCCTGTCAGACCTTAGCGACTCTCGGCTCCAACAATTCCACCTGGTCTTTCTGGATAACCCCCAGGTAACTTTGGGCCGCAGCTCCCAGCTAAACCCTCTATCTTCTCTCCCCTCGCTTCCAACCTGTCCTTCAGGCAAAGACACAGGACCTCACTCATGCATAGAGGTCCTGGACACTCTTACCCAACCGCCCCCAAACCTTTTTGCTACTCTGCTACAAAACCCAGTCCTCATGCTATTCGTAGATGGCAGTTCAAAACGAGACCCTAATGGTCGTTGGGCTGCTGTGTATGCAGTTGTGACCACCAATGACATCCTCGAGGCTTGCCCGCTACCAGAGGGAACCACCTCCCAAAAGGCAGAACTAATAGCGCTCACTAGAGCCTTACACCTGGCAACGGGAAAACGGGTTAACATCTATACTGACTCCAAATAGCCTTTTTGATTGCACGTTCACATTCAGCTATTTGGAGAGAGAGGGGATTCCTCACCACCAAGGGATCACTCATCTCTAATGCCCCCCTAATCGCCAAGCTCCTGGAGGCCATCTCACAGCCCACCCAGGTAGCCATCCTACACTGCAAAGGACATCAGACGACTCACGACACGGTTTCCCTAGGCAACAATAGGGCTGACCAGGTGGCCCGACGGAGACCTTTACAACAGGGGCCTCTGCCTATACTATTTCTTAAGACCTCCCTTACACCTAACTACTCAAAGGCCAAACCTAAACTATTTCTCAGGACCTCCCTTACACCTAACTACTCAAAAGCCAAAATGGAGGCCCTCCTCTCACAGGAGGGCGCTTCCAAACACCCCTCGGGATGGATCACGCTCCACGACAAACTAGTCCTACCCGAAAAACAGGCAGTGTCCATTATCACCCAGATCCGTGACTCTTTACACATTGGGCCCCGCACACTCTTGACCTTCCTTAGCCCTCTCTTTCCCCCATTACATCTCCGACCTACCATTCAGGCAGTCCATCATTGCTGCCTAATCTGTGCCAAGACCTCTCCTCAAGGAGGACTCAGGCTGCCACAAGAAACTCACCAGTTGAGGGGACACCTGCCGGGACAGGATTGGCAGATAGACTTTATTCACATGTCTAGACATCGGACCTTCTGGTATATGCTGGTCTGTGTTGACACTTTTTCTGGATAGGTGGAAGCATTACCCACTGCCCAGGAGACAGCTGATACCATTGCCAACACTCTCTTAACACACCTCATTCCACAGTTTGGGCTCCCCAACTCCATCCAGTCTGATAAGAGGCCCGCCTTTGTTTCTCAAATCACTCAGCAAACAGGCGAGGCTTTAAACATTTCTTGGCACTTACATGTCCCATACAGGCCTCAGTCATCAGGCAAGGTAGAACAGGCTAACGGCATCCTCAAGGCTCATCTGACCAGGTTAACGGCAGAACTTCATCTCTCCTGGGTCGATCTGCCAGCAGCCCTGACCCGCATATGGACAACTCCTCATGCTAAGATGGGTTTGACACCTTTTGAACTGCTGTACGGTAGGCCATATCTGCTGATTAACCTTCTGGATCCCCCAGCCCCCCTTCTGGGGACTTACTTGCCCTATTTCACCCTCCTGAGGTCCCTACTTAGAGAACACGCTGACTGTGTCCTCCCTCAACCTGTCAGAGATCACACCCAGGCGATCCCGTCCCCCACTTTGGCACCAGGAGATCAGGTTCTCCTAAAGACGCTGATGCCCCACCCCTTCAGCCCTGGTGGACTGGGCCTTTCACAGTGGTCCTCACCACCCCTACAGCAGCCAAACTGTGGGGACACAAGCCGTGGTATCACATCACACGGCTCAAGTGGGCTCCATTACACGGCCTGCCTTCTCCCAAACCCCTGGAGACTTACACCTCTAAAATCTCGGGACCTACCAAGATCACCATTACTAAGACACCCTTGCCTCCCGCCAGTGAGTGACACGCCCCGTCCAGTGCTTGTCTGGCCTCATCCGCGGTGGCTGTTGCCAATCGCAACTCTGGCCATACTCTTCGCCATTGGACTGGCTGTCACAGCCCCCCGGGACTGGCCACTCACACTTCGACTTTCACTGGCCCTCGCTTACCTTACTCCTGGGGTGCTATTGCTTTGGGGCAGCCTGACCTGGCCATATGTCTCTCACCCTAGCCTGCCTCAAAGACTTTACCCTGACCCTATTACAGGACCTTTAGCTGGCTACCCCGATTATTGGCTGTGACTCTTTCTTTCAGGCAATTTCTGATCTACACTTACAGGGGACCTTCCTCCTTTTTACAGAATCACCCCAATCTTCCTTACTCCCTACCTGACCATTCTGACACCGCAGGCAATGGAAGACCAGATCCAACCAACCTGCCACCACCGGAGGGCACTAGCTGCAGCTCCCCTGCTCCTCGGGGGAGGTTTATTCATGGCCTTAGGACTGGGGTCGGGAGGACTGGGATCAGCCACGCACTTCTCCTAAAAGCTGCCCGCAGACCCCTATCGAGACCCGGACAAGGTGGCAGACTCCCTAACGGCATTACAGACCCAGGTAGCCTCTCTGGCAGCAGTGGCTCTCCAAAATCAAAGGGCCCTAGACCTGCTAACGGCTGAAAAAGGGGGAACCTGTCAGTTCCTAAGGGAAGACTGTTGTTTTTTCGTTAATGCCTCGGGGGTAGTTCAGAAAAAGGTCCAAGAGCTGAGAGAGAGCATCAGACTTAGGCCGAGTCAGACGGTTCTGACTTCTCGGGATGGTGGAGGTCGTCTTGGGCAAGATGGCTTCTCTCGCTTCTTGGACCCCTTGCAGCCTTGCTCCTCATCCTGTCGAGAGGACCTTGTATTTTTCAGATCATCCTCCGGAAGGTCAGGGAGCTGACCCAGATGGCTACTGGACAGATGTCGATGGTGGCCACATACTCCAGACTCCCGTCCAGAGACCCTGAGGACCCTAAAGGTCACCAGGATCCGGCTGCGACCCTCAGCCCCAGTTGCGCCCCAGTTCAGCAGGAAGTAGCCAGAAGCAATAACGGCGCCCCTTAACCTATCAAAAGGGTCAGAATGTAAGGCCGGACCCCAGGGCCATGATGGGCCACCCCTCCTCTCTCCTGCCGGAGGGGGAAGTCCCTAATGGAAGGAGCCCCCCAGATCCCGGGGACCAATGACAGCACACTTCGCCAGCTAAAGCCGCCCCGCCCCAGCCACGCAGAAGGACCTGTCAGCCCACGACGCCTCAGCCTGGCGACCTATCCGAACCCCCGTTCACTAACCGTACCTTTTTTGGGCGATCTAGTCTGACCATCCCCCACAACGAACGTATATAACCAACTCCCCAGCTCAATCTGGGCGTGGACTTCCTCGACCTGCCTCGTTTGGGTCGGGGAACCCCGCCTGGGAGGGCTTCCCATTAAAGCCTGTTAGACACTCTTTTGGTGTCCTGGTCGTCTTTTACCTAACACAAATAAAAAGCAAAATGGCTGTCTGGAGAAGCCTTACAAATAGCACTGAAAAGAAGAGAGGCGAAAAGCTAAGGAGAAAAGAAAAGATATAAGCATCTGAATGCAGAGTTCCAAAGAATAGCAAGAAGAGATAANAGACAGGGATCAAGACCATCCCCATGGAAAAGAAATGCAAAAAAGCAAAATGGCTGTCTGGAGAAGCCTTACAAATAGCACTGAAAAGAAGAGAGGCGAAAAGCAAAGGAGAAAAGAAAAGATATAAGCATCTGAATGCAGAGTTCCAAAGAATAGCAAGAAGAGATAAGAAAGCCTTCTTCAGCAATCAATGCAAAGAGATAGAGGAAAACAATAGAATGGGAAAGACTAGAGTTCTCTTCAAGAGAATTAGAGATACCAAGGGAACATTTCATGCAAAGATGGGCTTGATAAAGGATAGAAATGGTATGGACCTAACAGAAGCAGAAGATATTAAGAAGAGGTGGCAAGAATACACAGAAGAACTGTACAGAAAAGATCTTCACGACCCAGATAATCATGAGGATGTGATCACTAATCTAGAGCCAGACATCTTGGAACGTGAAGTCAAGTGGGCCTTAGAAAGCATCACTAAGAACAAAGCTAGTGGAGGTGATGGAATTCCCGTTGAGCTGTTTCAAATCCTGAAAGATGATGCTGTGAAAGTGCTGCACTCAATATGCCAGCAAATTTGGAAAACTCAGGAGGGGCCACAGGACTGGAAAAGGTCAGTATATAGCTTGCCAGGCTCCTCTGTCCATGGAATTCTCCAGGCAAGAATCCTGGCGCAGGTTGCCCATTCCCTTCTCCAGCGGATCTTCCCAACTCGAGGATCAAACCTGGGTCTCCCGCATTGCAGGCAGGTTCTTTACCACCTCAGCCAAAGAACTGGGGTTGGGGGTGTCAGAATTCAGCCCATAATAGGAAGTAAGACATACTGTCAGGTGTCTGTACTGCAGGGGAGTAAGAATCTTTCTCAAAGTAAAGAAGCATCACTCCCCAGGTTTGGAGAAGGGATGACCTACTCCCTGTGGAGGTAAGGGGATAGTCCCCGCATCAGGACAATTAAGCTGGACTGAAATACATGACCCTGGCCATGAGGAAGGGGGTTCCTGCCTACAGTAGAGAAGGTTCTTGCATGTGGGGGATCTGGCAACTGAGTGGGAGACAGAGCGAGGAGACCCTTGCCAGGCCGCGAGCTGAGGTCCAGTCTGGCAGTGCTCACACCTCTGTTCCTAGAATTGACTCCCAGCAATTCCTCACACCCCACCCCGCCATGTCCTCTCACCCACCCCCATGATCCCTCACCCACCCCATGTTCCCTCACGGACCCCATCATCCCTCACCTACCCCCATGGTCCCTCACCTATCCCCATGGTCCCAAACTCACTGCCCACCTTCCTGGCCCTGAACCCCACGTGAAACTGCTCCCTGCTGGCCAGGGCCTCAGGCCAGCCTGTCCCAAGTGTCCACACACCTTCAGCAGTCGGAGCCTAGTGTCTTCTTTCTGCTTAGCTGACTCAGGACTTAGTTGCCTGGCAATAACCCTTGAAGCAGTGTTCTCATCATCCTTCCTGCCAGTGTGCCTGACACAGAGTCATTGTGTAACCAGCAGCACCCCCGGAGGCCTCAGAATGCACCCACCCCAGACTTCGGGACACATGATAATATGGTAAATTTCCCCTTTAGCACATATCCAATATGGACTAGAGCTATTCAAAAGACTGAGGCCAAGTTCTTTCCAATCCTGGCATTGCCCATATATCCTGGACTCCCACTGACAGATGACCACAAATGGACTCACATGCACTCTCACATGGATCCCATGTCTGGAGCCAGGAACTTGCACAGGAACCCACACAGGAACTCTCTCCCCAAGATGAGCTTGGAAGGTCTCAAGAAAGTGTCTTCCCAGCGTCCACACATTTCCACAGTCCCTGCCTTTGGCCATTCCTCTGGCTAGAGTTCTGCCACTGCGGGACCATCACCAGCTTCAGCCCTTAACAGCCCAGCAGTCTCTGGAAGGTGAAGACTAACTTTCCCTGCCTTGGTGGGGAACTCTGGTATGGGTCCTCAGGCAAGATTGCTCAGGGCCCTGGAGTCAGGGAGATACTGAGACACCGTGTGGTCCACACACATTCTCCAGAAGATCACGGGAGCTCAGGCAGTTGAGCTGCACTAGTAGCCCCTCCACTGCTCCTAAGTTCATATTTTCCTCCCAACCCCAGCGGCCTCAGGCTGGCTGTGCCCTGGGGCCAGGCCTTCCTGCATCTTATTTTTGGAGGTAGGGTTTTTCTGGCCCCACCCCACCCCCCCCCAACTCGGTTTTCCTTAGACCTGTAACCAGGGGATTCCAACACATACCATATCCACACAACAGATGGACCGAATGTCTGCTCCAGGGCAGCCAGTTCCCCATTGCCTGAAACTGACTTAGTGGTCAGCATTCTTATCTTGGTTTAGCTGCTTTTAAAAGATAAACTGAAGCCTAGCAGGGTTAAGTAGTTTTTCAGAGGTCACATAAGTAGGAAT
>SJYX01007265.1:29994-57181 GCA_006410675.1 Oreotragus oreotragus | reverse complement strand
TTTTTTTTTTTTTGAAGAATCTCCACACTGTTGTAAATATTGGTTGTACACATTTACATTGCAAACCACAAGGCCCATGGTTTAATTCAGTGATATCAGACTCACTATGAAGGAACTATCACAGTGTGTATACTCAGATTCTACAGAATGCCTGTGAGGTCTGTGTGGGGGTCTCAAAGAGAGGTCTCTGAGATTGCTCAGTGTAGGTCTGCAGCAGTTTCCTGTGTGGGGTAAATGTGTGTCTGTCAGAGGTCTCGGTGTGGGGTCAGTGTGGGTGTTTGAGAGATCTGTAAGCAGGATCAGTGTGAATCTGTGGTTGACCGCTGTACAGGATCAGGGTGGATTTGTGGAAGATTCCCGTGTGAGGGTAGTGGAGTCCCTGTGTGGGTCAGTGTGGGTCTGTCAGAGGTCTCTGTGTTGGGTCTGAGGGTTCCTGTGCAGGGTCTCTGTGAGTCTGTGGGAGATCCCTGTGTGAAGTTAGTGTGGGTCAGTGGGAGGCCCTGTCTGGGGTGAGTGTGGGTCTCTGGGAGGGCCCTGTGCAAGGTCAGTGTGGGTGTGTGGGAGGTTTCTGTTTGGGGACACTGTGGGTCTGTCGGGGTCCCTCTCTGGGGTGAGTGTGGATCTGTCTAGGTCTCTGTGTGGGGTTCTTGGGGGCCCTGTGCTGGATCAGTGTGGCTATATGGGAAGTCACTATCTGGGGTCAGTGTGAGTCTGACTGACTCTTTGAGGGGGACCTTCCATTGCTGTCCTTTCTGCACCTCATGGCAGGAGAATACAAGGGACTCTCCACGTCTGGTTTCTTGCTGTTCTGTCAGGGTCCCGTCTGTGTCATTTCTCCAGACAGGCGCCTTAGTTCCAGCTCCCCCGACTCAGCGCTCACCTCTTGGTGCCTCTGAGAGGGCCTGGCAACAGGCGGGCTCAGAATCCACACTCTGTGCTCCCCTCTGTGAGCTCTGGGGCCCACTGGACGACCTAGGTCACAGCCCCTCCCCTCAGACCCTGGCTGAGCTCCCACCGCTATGCCCCTCATGGAGGATGCGGTGCAGAGGCAGGATTAGTCTCTAGAGAGAAAACAACAGAAGCAGGCCCGTGTCCTCTGCCCCCACAGCCCTGGGCCTGGTTCCATGTGTGGGGATCCTGACAGGCATGGAGGCGGGGCCTTTCCTGCTGGCTCCTGGATCGGGGACCCCTCCAGGAGCAGGTCTCTCCACCATGGGTGTGTCTGTGGCATAGAGCCCCAAATCTCTCTAGGGAAATGCTCTTGTCTCTCCACTTTCCCATGTGGATGGGCCCAAGGAGGAAAGCTGGTGGTCTGTTCATTTTCTACAGGTCACTTTCACGCATGCTGGGTGACACATCCTGTCCGCTGGCGTCTTCCACCCTGGCGTCTGGAGTGAGTAAGACGAGAGCAGATGAGACTTGCTATGACCCCTGAACAGTCTGTGGGCCTGTTGAGTCCTGCCTGTACCCTGGGAGCCTCCCTGGGCCACAGGTGTAGGTAGAGGTCACGGACTGTGAGTCTGTCCTGAGTACCCAGTCCTGTGAAAGCTGATTGCTTCAATGGGGAGAAGTGAATCTTCTCTGCTCGAGTCTCTGCTGCCTCCGGGAGCTTGGCCCTCTGTTGAGGGGCTCCAGGTGGCTTCCGTCTGTCTGGGCCCAGGGAACTAGAGTAGAGGGGAGACTCTGGAGTGAGGCCACCATGAGCCATGAGGCCCCTAACTTCTTTCCTCTGGCCCTGTGGACGGTAGTGGGACACCAATGCTCCTTGGTAAATGCACTGTGTGGGTGCCCCTTCCACTAACATCCTTCCCCCACATTCCATCCTAGGGGCGCAGCGTCCCACTCTCGGACCATGAGGTGCCTACCCACACAGTCACGACCATGCTCATTCACTGGCGGAGGTGGGCGCTGTAAGCATGGCTGTCCTCTCCTCCAGGGCAGGGTGGGACCAGCCCTCAGAGGCTTCCATGCTCCACAGTGCACACTCTCAGGGCTGGGAATGTGTGGCCCTCATTCTTGCTGCTGCTTCAGAGCACGAGAAAGGCAGAGGGAGGGTGACGAACCTAGCCTATCTTGTTCTAGCTGCATCTGGGAGAGAAAGGGGCTTTCAGGGCGGCGTCATCTATCCACTGTGACATAGGGATGAGGTTTGTCCTACCTCTGGACTCCCCTTCTTATTCTGACTGTGAGTTTGTCCCTGACACTTCCTGAGCCTGAGGGGAATTTCAGCTTCTGAGCACACCTCCCTTACCAGCTGCACAATATCCAGGTGGAGAGAGAGTAGGATGGAAGTGAGCATATCCTGAGAAGGGGGAGGTCTTTAGGTTTAGCTCACTGTGACATGTCCTAATGGTGTTGCTTGTTTCCGTAATGCTGGTGTTATGGAAACCGAAGGTGTAGTTAGGGAATTGGGGCGCGGGTGAGTATCGATGCTGGAGTCAACCTCCCTCCATGGCCCCATCCCATGTGGAAGTCAAAGCAGGCACCTGGGAAGAGTGGACCCTGATGCCTTCCATCCCCCTCGGCAAGGCACAGACAGGCTACTACCCCTGCTCATGAGAAAAAACCATTTATTTCTGGTAGGAAGAAGCCTGTAGCACACAGAGGATGTGCTAACACGAGAGAAAATATTTATATGCATGGCGTGGATTTTTTTCTTGAGGAAGAGTTTTCCTACCTGCAATGCTGTGAAAAGCATGTTCCGAGTCACCAGAAGAAGTATATTTCTGAAGGAGACCATGCCTTGGACAGTAGAGGGGATAGCCTGGGATCCTTGTCACTGTTGATCCAAGTTGGCAGGCTCTGCCTGGAGGGGGACCTGGCTCCCTGGGTGAGAAGGCCCAGTTGCCGTCCCTGGGACTGGTCCACCTACTCTTATTTGAAAAGCTGTGGCACATCGGGGTAGCTTGGTGATAACGGGGTGTATCTCTCCTCATTCTCCTTTGTTCTTGGTAGGAGAGAATTCTGTGGTGGCAGTAATGTGGACCTATTGGGTCATGGAATTCTGCGTGGTACCAATTTAACTCCGTGGCATGAGGTCCATGGTGAAACACCATCTTCTCCTTTAGGATCTGTCCAACAGCTGTCACGAGAGTCTGAGCCTCAACAGCCCTGCTGTCCATGGGAGATCTGCTTTTGATTGATTCTTGGCTCTTGACACTGACTGCTTCAGGCTTGCCTTTTTGCCGGGGCTCTTCTGGTTCTTTGCATTTACTGGGGAAAATGCACTGCAGAAGGAGCTTAATCCTTTCTTTGAAGTGGCTTTCTGACAGAACCTGTCTCTTCGTTAGGATTAACTGTCGAAACTTACTTTTTAGGGACTCTGTTGATTCTTTTTTCTGGCCAGGATGGCTCATCCCTTGGGGTTGGTAAGCCCTCCGTTCTGCCAGTCCTTTTTTAATCTGTCTTAATTTGGGCCTTGTATATTTCTCTCTCCCATCCTTGGGGACAGACTTCTTGCCTTGGCTCTTATATTTGAGCTGTCTCCTCATGTCCACCTGCTGCCCCTGGCTGCTCCCTTCACTTGATGTAGTATCATAGAGTTTTTGGGAACTGGACTTGTCTCCACTGGATAAGATCTGATAGGACAGAGATTCCTGAGAAGCCAAGATGTTTGCGGCAAGAAACATATTTGAGTGACAGACTTTGAGAAGTGTATCAGTGGTACAGTCTTGAAGGAGTACCCCAGTTTCACAGTCTTGAAGGAGCACACTGGTGGCTTGGCCTTGAGCCTGATCCTGCTGGTCAGTGAACCCTTGAGACTCAAGCTTAAGAAACTGTGTCTCAAAGAGTAGATCTTCTGTATTTGAGGCAACAGATTTTGTATTCAATGAGGGGCTTTTATTGGACCTTGGAGACCATGATCTCCTGAAATCCAGGTTAATGTCTAGGGATTTGACCTGCACGCTAGGTTCCCTGGTGCCCTTCCCAGCAGAGTTTCCCTCTACAACCTCTTGGGCCCTGGAAGATGGGGAACATTCATCGAGGTCCACAACTATCACATTAGAGCAAGATTCTGGGGAGGCCCGCCCCCTAGTTTTCTTCTGTGGCTCACTCCTGGCCATTGCTGAACCTGGACTTGGCTCCAGGCTGCCTTTCTCAGTTTCCACAACAGACTCACTGTGCCACATTCTGCTCACAAAGTTGTATTTGGGGGCCGGAGGAGATGATTTGTTTGCCTGTCCAGTCAGAGGGGCATCTGAGGGCTTAGGGGTGTCACCAGGTGTGGGTCCTCCCAGGTACCCCCAGGCTTTCTCAGTTGCCCCTGAGGGCACAGGGAGGGGACTCTCCAGTAGGGCAACTGCCTCTGTCGTTATCCGTTTCTCTCCTGCATGGGGCTGAGGAGGTTTTCCCAAGGCCTTGGTTAATAGGGCTGAGTGGTCTCCAGTTTCACAGGTGGCCTTCAGTGTGGGCCCTGGAGCCTTTTTCAACTTCAAGCAAAATATGAACTTAAGAACTTTGAAGAGCAGGCTCCACCTGTGCCTCACCCGAAACCTTATTATATGTGCTTCCAGCTCGTGCTCAGTGTACGGAGTGAGGGCAAGAGACTCATGGGAGGTGATCGTGGAGGCTTTCCCATCCTGAGAGGACTGTGTACTTTCTGTTTTCATGGGAGCATTTGTCTCTCCCGGAATGTCTAAAACAAGGTTGCCAGCAAGCCTCGACTGATAGACTTTCACAGGGATCTTTCTCTCACAGATTTGCTCTTCCTTCCTCTCTGTAAGGATGCTTGAGACTTCTGGATGCTTCTTGTCTGGGCTCCACACTCTTTTTGACTCAGGTTTTGCTCTTGGATCCTCCCCTGGAGGGTTGGCTGAGAACATGTACAGATGTTTTACGATCTTCCCCACACTCTGCCCTACATCATGACGCAGGTCTCTCCCTGGTACGATTTGTGCTGGGCACTTGGACCTCATCTTTTGTGCATCCTGTCTCCTTTTGCCTAGACCTGCAGAGCATCTTGAGGGCCCCTCCCTGCCCTGTGCCTGACAAGGCCTTGGGTCTTGATCCTGAGGCTGCATCAGTTTCTGAGATGCTTGGATTCTGTAGGGCAGGCCACTCTGTTGCTGAATGAACCTTTGGGAAAGGTGGTGCTCCAGTTTCTCCCGAACCTCAGGGCTGATCAAATACCCAGGAAGGATGGAGACAGAACTGTGGGCCTGGGAACACCTGTGGGCCTGGGAAGACCTGGTCTCCTGGGATAGGCTGGGAGTGACCTGGCTAAAGACTTGCTGAGAATTTTTAACCAAAGAGGGTAAAGTTCTCTCTCTTTCTAGTTGTTTTTTCCAAAAGTGACTTTCCAGGTTTTCAGTTGCATTTGCACTGAAAGACGATGCCTTATTTTGGAATGTAGGGCAAGATGTTTCAATGGACCCAGTTTGGTGTTGAGATGATGACGACTGGACTAGGCGAGAGGGTGATGGCTGGACAGTTGTCTCGAACTGAGCCTGAGGTTGTGAATGATATAGGGGTATGACTGGAGTCAAGGATTGGGGTCGGGCCTGGATCTCCATATGAGCCCGAGAAGATGGCTGACAGAGAGGGATGTTTAGATTCAAGGGTATCGGTTGGGCTTGGATCTCCATGTGAGCCCGAGGAGGTGGTTGAAACTGGGGCATGGTTGGAGTTGAAGGTTGTTGGTGGTCCTGGACCTCCGTGGAAATCTTAGATGTTGGTGGACATTGTGGCATGGTTGCCCGACCTCTACCTCCCCAAGGTAGGGGTTGGGCCTGGGTCTTCATGTGAGCCTGAACAGGTGGTTGAAACTGGGACATNGTTCCTATGCAATATTGCTCTTTACAGCATCAGACCTTGCTTCTGTCACCAGTCACATCCACAACTGGGTGTTGTTTTTCTTTGGCTCCATCTCTTCATTCTTTCTGGAGTTACTTCTAGACTGATCTGCAGAAGTTAAACGACGTGCAAAAGTAATTATCCTCCAATTAAAATGAATAAAGTAATTAAAAAACAAAGCAAAACAATGTGTCCACAATTGGACCTCCCAATCCAGGTGCTATTGGTCCAGGGCAGCCCAGAGGCACCTGCTGGGCCACACCTTTTTCCAGGCCCCTCAGAGATTCATTCTCTACATGGAATCGCAGTAGTATCTGGGTTCTGCTCTTCTTCCAGGAGGTTCTCTGAGGGTTCTGTTTCCCAAGGGATGGGCCCTGCCACTGGCCTCCTCTGAGCCCGTGGACCTGGGCCCTCTGGTCCAGAGAGATGGGCCTAACTCCAGGAACACACATAGCTGAAGGGCAGAACATACCTTTTAAAGCTCCGTTTTTCTCCCTACTCCCGCTTCTCCCCTTTGGCTCCGTTTGATGCTAGGGCACAGAAAAAACGAGGACTTGAGACCCAATTCTCAGTTTCCCCTCTCTAGACAAGCCTCAGACACTCAGTGTCTATACAGAATATGACTTTCTGCGTTTCACTAACAGAGCTCTGTGGGTTTTTTCTTTTCACACATTTTTAAGGTATATAAAAATATTTTCTGTTTTCCTTTTTTGAATAACATAAGGATTTTGAAGTGAGATTCACCCAGATCTTTTGTCATTGTTCCTCTGCTAAAAAACGCACACATTCTCAGAACAATGGGTGAATCTGAGGTCTGTCAGCTAGGTCTCTGTTTCCCAAGTCTAGCACCCCACTCTAAGACTCTCAAGATCTCAGCACTGTCCTCAGATCAGTCCTCGCCCAAGGCTGGTGAAGTGGTACTCGTGCGCCTTGCTGTAGTTGAGGTTGAACTCAGTATCCAGCCCTCGGGCCCTGGTCACTGTGTTTGGGACATACCCTGGAGCCCTCAAACATACCTGGACAACTGCTTTCTGAGATCCTTGGAGAGAAATGCTCACTCTGCCCCCTGCCCAGCCTGGTTGTCCCCAAAGGGTGATGTTTTATTCTTTCATGAGAATAGATGCCCTATTCTTTCCCTTTGCAGGAATCTCTCTAGATGATTCAGAAGAGTAGAAATAATAATAGAAGAGAGGATCTCGTACTTGTGGGTCTCAGCCAAGGTTTCCTTACCTTCCTGATGTTTCCATGTTTCCTAGGAGGGGGAAAGGATGGGTTATTCTCGAGCTAAGGAAGGATCAGGAAAAAGAGCTCCGGTGTACACTCCAGAGCATCAGATGCTATCAGAAAGAAGCTTTTACAGACTTCTGGTGCCCTGATTTCTGTAGCTACTGCCAAGGGAGCCTCCTTGATCACCTGGTTCTGGAGACAATGGGAGGTTTGTATTCCTTCATGTCAGAGAGACACTTTTTGGTAGGCAACTCCAGAGCATTGCACAGATAGCAGACTGAAAGATGCCACACAGTCTTTTCCCACAGTGGAGGAGGCATATTTGCTGATCTAAGAGCTTTGGCCTGAGGAGCAGGCTTATGGTATGATATAAATCCAGGGGCCTAAGGTAGAGCTTTCAGGGAACAGAGGCCAACAGAGGCAATCTCTGCATTCTCCCTTGGTCTCACTCCAGGTCATCAGTATCTCCCAGAAAGTAGCTTCTACCCTCGACAGAAACCACAGGTTTTGCTGCTGTCACCAGGTGATGCCTGTACATGGTCTGCCTCTGGTGGTTAAATGAATTTACACTAATATGTCCCACAGGATGGTAATCAAAAGAATAAGTGTTCTCTTGAGCATAGCAAGAGGCAACAAGCTAGGGGCTCAGTCTATGAGACAGGCCTAATTTCTCTCTCTTTGCCACTGGAGTCAGGTTTTTCCCTTCAGGGTTGTTATTCTTTATTTTTGTTACTGTTCTTCTTCTTCTTTTTTTTTTCCTCCTTTTGTTCTCTCTCCCCACCCACCCACAACCGACTTGATGGACATGGGTTTGGGTGGACTCTGGGAGTTGGTGATGGATAGGGAGGCCTGGCGTGCTGTAGTTCATGGGGTCCCAAAGAGTCACACATGACTGAGCGCCTGAACTGAAATGAACTCAGAGTAAAATATCCAAGAGGGTCACATCTTAACACCAAGACTTGGTTTTACCCAACTGCCTGCAAACTCCACTTCTGGAAATGTCAGGCCAAACAACTAGCAAGATGGGAATAGAGTCACACTCATCACATACACACAAACACACACAAGATGAGATGATAAGAAGAAAAAATGTTACAGATGACAGAGAAAGGTAAAAATTTACAAGCCCAAATACATGAAGAGAAAATAGGCCAATATATCTGTAAAAGAATTAGGGTAATGATAGTAAAGAAGTTTCAAAATACCAAAATGGAATGCAGAAAATGCAAGAAAGATTTACTCATTTAATGAACACCTAGAAGAAATAAATAAACAGTGAGGAACAACACAATACTGAAATTAAAAATACTTCAGAAGGAGCTGGTAGCAGAATAAGTGAGGCAGAAGAATGGATAAGTGAGCTGGAAGACAGAATGGTAGAAATAACTACCAAGGATCAGAATAAAGAAAAAAGAATGAAAATAACTGAGGACTCTGTCAGAGACCTCTGGAACAATATTAAACAAGTCAACATTTGAATTATAGGGGTTCCAGAAAAAGACAAGAAAAAGAAAGGGTATGAGAACATATTTGAGGTGATTATAGTCAAAAACTTCCCTAACATGGAGAACGAAAGCCACCCAAATCCAGGAAGTCCAGAGAGTCCCATACAGGATAAACCCAAACAGAAATGCACCAAGAAACATATTAATCAAGCTAACAAAGATTAAACACAAAGAGAAATATTAAAAGCAGCAAGGGAAAAGGAAAAAATAACATACAAAGGAATCCCCATAAGGTTAATACCTGATTTTTTAGCAGAAACTCTGCAGGCCAGAAGAGAGTGGCAAGATATATTTAAAGTGATGAAAGAGAAAAACCTACAACGAGATAATTCTACCCAGCAAAGATCTAATTCAGATTTGATGGTGAAATCAAAAGTTTTATAGACAAGCAAAAGCTAAGAGAATTTGGCACCACCAAACCAGCTATACAACACAGGCTAAAGGGAATTCTAGAGCAGGAAAGGCCAGACAGGAGAAAGATCCACAAAGGAGGCCTACTGCTAATCATCAAAGATGCAGCCTGAAAGATAAACTTCCAACTAAACACACATCTGAGGCCTGACAGACGTTCTTTCTGTATAACTCAGAGGCTGGGTACTACTAACATCTGACAAAATTCAACATCCATATACGGCTAAAAAACCCAACAAAGTGAGTATAGCAGGAATAGACCAATATGAAATAAAGCAATTTACGACAAGCTTACAGTTATGGTGAAAAACTGAAGCTTTTTCTCTATATCAGGAACAAGACAAAAATGCCCACTCCTTCTGGTTTATTCAACAAAGTGTTGGAAATCCTAGCCAGAGAAATTATTAAAGAAAAAAAATTAAAAGCATTCCATTAGAAATAAAGAAGTAAAACTCACTATTTGCAGATGATGTAATATTATTTATAGAATAAAATAAAGAAGGATTAGTCAAGATGACAGGGTAAGAGCATGTGAAGCTCACTGTGAACACAACAAAACTAAATCTACATGTAGAATAATTCTCAATGCAAGGTAACAGAAAACTGGATGAAGGATTCCAGTACAATAGACTATCAGAAGGAAGCACAGGTAATCAGGTAGGAAGGGAAGAAAAACAATCTTGTTGACATCTGTGACCTTAGGAGGACATTCAGAATACACAGCTGGACACCTATCCTTGAGAGGGATTCTTAAGATCCACAGATTGGATGCTGTACTCCTGGGCTCTAATACAAGGGAGACAACCCCATTGGGTGGTCAAAGGACTGCTGGGACAAATATATGGGCAACGGGAAACTTGTACATTCTTCACAGGGAGATCATGTGCTGGCTTGCTCCTGAAGCAAGGTGAAGAGAATTCTGTTCTACCAGCTGCTGATTTTCTCATGATCACCTTAAAACACATCCTAGCCCTCGAAAAGCAAACACTTCGGTCGGTCCTGCTCACTCCATGTCAAAGTATGGCATGGAAATTGGAGCAATGACAACCAGAGATTAAGACTTGACTGCAGGAAGCAGAAGTAACCTGGCTTTGGGGTAGAGCCTGGGTGTGGCAGAAAGAGCAGCTATGCTTGGTGCTTACTCAGCATGGCATCAGGAGCAGCNCCTGCTCACTCCATGTCAAAGTATGGCATGGAAATTGGAGCAATGACAACCAGAGATTAAGACTTGACTGCAGGAAGCAGAAGTAACCTGGCTTTGGGGTAGAGCCTGGGTGTGGCAGAAAGAGCAGCTATGCTTGGTGCTTACTCAGCATGGCATCAGGAGCAGCCCAGATCTCTGACAACAGCCACTGCATGATATCTTGCCCCAAGATACATGCAGAGAGATCACTAAAGCCCTTTGGCTCCACAACTGGGCAGGAATGGCAGAAAATGGGGGCAGTGATCAGCTGTGAGGACCAAACAAGTCTTGAACCTGAGGCTGAATCTGTGCAGACTGAAAGAAATAATTATGGGTGCCTGCCCATGCAGAATATCAGAGAGAGCTCAGGCCTCTGTCCACGGCAGAGCCTCCAAAGGTCCCCCTTGCTGCATGCCTTACCCCCTCAGGGGCAAGGGATCTGATAAGGGACAGGATAAGTCACACTTAAAGGAAACAGAGCCAACTTGGGCCCAACCCAATTAAATAAGAATATGGAACTTTAACATCTCAAGTACATCAGTGACCTTCACTGGTAAAATAGACAATAGACCAACTGGACTTCACATATTACTATAAGACCTTGTACCCCAAAGTAGGAGAATAAACATTCTTTTTTAAGTGCACATGAAACATTCATATGGATACATCATATGCTAGGTCACAAAACAAATCTTAAGAAATTAGAGAAGAAAAATTATAGAAAGCATTTTTTTTCTGATCACACGAGTATAAAATTAAAAATAAATTGCAAAGAGAAAATGAGAAAAAGCATGAGAGACTAAAAATGTTAAAAACAACAACAAAGCAATTTGTCAGGGAATATCTCAATCCCAAAGAAAGGCAATGCAAAAGAATGCTCAAACTATGGCACATGTGCACTCCTCTCACACACTAGTAAAGTAATGCTCAAAATTCTTCAAGCCAGGCTTCAGCAATACGTGAACTGTGAACTTCCAGATGTTCAATCTGGTTTTAGAAAAGGCAGTGGAACTAGAGGTCAAGTTGCCAACATCTGCTGGATCATTAAAAAAGAAAGAGAGTTCCAGAAAAACATCTGCTTCTGCTTTATTGACTATGCTAAAGCCTTTGACTGTGTGGATCACAATAAATTGTGGAAAATTCTGAAAGAGACAGGAATACCAGATCACTTGACCTCCCTCTTGAGAAACCAGTATGCAGGTCAGAAGAAACAGTTCTAACTGGACATGGAACAACAGGTTCCAAATAGGAAAAGGAGTACGTCAAGGCTGTATATTATCACCCTGCTTTTTTAACTTATATGCAGAGTACATCATGAGAAATGCTGGTCTGGATGAAGCACAAGCTGGAATCAAGATTGCCAGGAGAAATATCAATAACCTCAGATATGCAGATGACATCACCCTTTATGGCAGAAAGTGAAGAGGAACTAAAAAGCCTCTTGATGAAAGTGAAAGAGGAGATTGAAAAAGTTGGCTTAAAGCTCAACATTTAGAAAACTAAGATCATGGCATTGGGTCCCATCACTTCATGGCAAATAGATGGGGAAAGTTTGGAAACAGTGGCTGGCTATTTTGGGGACCTCCAAAACCACTGCAGATTGTGACTGCAGCCATGAAGTTAAAAGATGCTTACTCCTTTTGAAGGAAAGTTATGACCAACCTAGATAGCATATTAAAAAGCAGAGACACTACTTTGTCAACAAAGGTCCGTCTAGTCAAGGTTATGGTTTTTCCAGTAGTCATGTATGAATGTGCGAGTTGGACTATAAAGAAAGCTGAGTGCTGAAGAATTGATGCTTTTGAACTGTGGTGTTGGAGAAGACTCTTGAGAGTCCCTTGGACTGCAAGGAGATCCAACCAGTCCATTCTGATACGTCATATGCTCATCATATCCAGTCCATTCCCAGGTTTTCTCAGTCGCCTGTGAGGGGACAGGGAGGGGACTCCAGTGGGGCAACTGCCTCTGTTGTTATCAGTTTCTCCTGCATGGGGCCAAGGAGGTTTTCCCAAGCCCTTGGTTAATAGGGCTGAGTGGTCTCCAGAGTCACAGGTGGCCTTCAACGTGGGCCCTTGAACCTTTTTCAACTTCAAACAAAATATGAACTTAAGGACTTTGAAGAGTAGGCTCCACCTGTGCCTCACCCGAAACCTTATTATATGTGCTTCCAGCTCCTGCTCAGTATACGGAGTGAGGGCAAGAGACTCATGGGAGGTGATCATGGAGGATCTTTCCCATCCTGAGAGGACTGTGTACTTTCTGTTTTCATGGGAGCATTTCTCTGTCCCAGAATGTCTAAAACAAGGTTGCCAGCAAGCCTTGACTGATAGACTTTCACAGGAATCTCTCTCTCACAGATTTGCTCTCCCTTCCACTCTGTAAGGATGCTTGAGACTTCTGGATGCTTCTTGTCTGGGCTCAACACTCTTTCTGACTCAGGTTTGCTCTTGGATCCTCCCCTGGAGGGTTGGCTGAGAACATGTACAGATGTTTTACGATCTTCCCCACAGTCTGCCCTACGTCATGGAGCAGGTCTCTCCCTGGTATGATTTGTGCTGGGCACTTGGACCTCATCTTCTGTGCATCCTGTCTCCTTTTGCCTAGACCTGCAGAGCATCCTGAGGGCCCCTCCCTGCTCTGTGCCTGACAAGACCTTGGGTATTGATCCTGAGGCTGCATCAGGATGCTTGCTTGGATTTCTGAGATGCTTGGATTCTGTAGGGCAGGCCACTCTGTTGCTGAATGAACCTTTGGGAAATGTAGTGCTCCAGTTTCTCCCAAACCTCAGGGCTGATCAAATACCCAGGAAGGATGGAGACAGAACTGTGGGTCTGAGAAGACCTGTGGGCCTGGGAAGACCTGGTCTCCCGGGATAGGTTGGGAGTGACCTGGCTAAAGACTTGCTGAGAATTTTTAACCAAAGAGGGTAAAGTTCTCTCTCTTTCTAGTTGTTTTTTCCAAAAGTGACTTTCTAGGTTTTCAACTGCATTTGAACCAAAAGACAATGAGTTATTTTGGACTGTAGGGCAAGATGTTTCAATGGACCCAATCTGGTGTTNGCTGAGAATTTTTAACCAAAGAGGGTAAAGTTCTCTCTCTTTCTAGTTGTTTTTTCCAAAAGTGACTTTCTAGGTTTTCAACTGCATTTGAACCAAAAGACAATGAGTTATTTTGGACTGTAGGGCAAGATGTTTCAATGGACCCAATCTGGTGTTGAGATGATGACGACTGGACTAGGCGAGAGGGTGATGGCTGGGCAGTTGTTTTGAACTGAGTCTGAGGTCGTGGATGATATAGGGTGTGACTGGAGTCAAGGATTGGGGTCGGGCCTGGATCTCCATATATATGAGCCCCAAAAGATGGCTGACAGAGGGAGATGTTTAGATTCAAGGGTATCAGTTGGGCTTGGATCTCCATGTGAGCTCGAGGAGGTAGTTGAAACTGGGGTGTGGTTGGAGCTGACGGTTGTTGGTGGTCCTGGACCTCCATGGAAATCTTAGATGTTGGTGGACATTGTGGCATGGTTGCCTGACCTCTACCTCCCCAAGGTAGGGGTTGGGCCTGGGTCTTCAAGTGAGCCCGAACAGGTGGTTGAAACGGGCATGTTTGGAGTCCAGCATAGGTGTTGGACCTGGGTCTCCATGTGAGCCTGAGGTTGTGGTGGTTGACACTGGGACATGGATGGAGTCCAGAGTAGGGGTGGAACCTGGGTCTCCATGTGAGCCTGAAGTGGTGCTTTAATGTGAGGCATGGTTTGAGCCAAGAGTTGGGATCCAACCAGGGTCTCCATATGAGCTCGAGCTGGTGGTTGAAATTGGGGTGTGACTGGATGAGCTCAAGGTCATGGTTGAAACTGGGGTGTGACTGGAGTCCATNGAGTAGGGGTGGAACCTGGGTCTCCATGTGAGCCTGAAGTGGTGCTTTAATGTGAGGCATGGTTTGAGCCAAGAGTTGGGATCCAACCAGGGTCTCCATATGAGCTCGAGCTGGTGGTTGAAATTGGGGTGTGACTGGATGAGCTCAAGGTCATGGTTGAAACTGGGGTGTGACTGGAGTCCATGGTGGCGGGCAGGCCTGAGTCTCCATGTGAGTCAGAGGTGGTGGCTGAAAGTGAGTCATGGTTGGAGCCAAGAGTTGGGGTTGGGCCTGGGTCTCCATGTGAGCCCGAGTTGGTGGTTGAGAGTGAGGCATGGTTGAAGCCAAGATTTGGGCACTGGACTGGGTCTCCAAGGAAACTTCAGATGATGGTTGACATTGTGGCATGACTGGAGTCAAGGGTAGGGGTTAGGCCTGTGTCTCCATGTGACCCAGAGGTGATGGCTGCGACTGGGGCATGGTTGGAGTCAAGGATTGCGGTTGAGCCTGGGTGACAGGGTGGGTCAAGTGCTTGGCCAATGACAGTTTTGAAGTTACTTTAGCTGGAAGATGGGATGGTTTGGCTTTAGAGCGTTCATTAAATAAGACAGGGCATAACTCTAGAGCTGACCCAGGTACTGTGACAGCAGCTACAAGAGACTCATTGTGCAGAAAGGGGAGACCCCAGAAGAGCTGGCCGCACGTCTTCTGTAGACAGTCCCCCAAAGTGTCAGGATATCAGGGCTTCTCAGGACCAAGCAGCTGTTCATGTTTGCCTTTTATGTTCCAGAAGTATTGGTGACCCAAGGTGTCCTGTTTGTGACCCAGTGACTCGATCCTCTTCCCCGAAGAATTCAGGTGGTAGCCTGCCTCCACCTCCTTCTCTTTCTCTTTCCAAAACTTCAGTTCCACTCTCTTGGTGATTAGTATTTCCAGCAGCTCCTGGACATCAGGATTGATAAAAGCAAGGCTACCAGCCTCTTCCTGCCTGTTTCTGGGATCTCCCCAGAAGGCGGCCTCTGGTGGGGAGAGGGGAAGGCTTTCTTTCTGGGACTCTAAGTGTGTCGAGGTGGAGAAGCTCTGAGCTTTGGCTGCTTCCTGCCCGCAGGCCAGGGCTGATCCAGGACTGCTTGAACAGACAGTGCCTGAGATGGCTGGTCTCCAAGGGGAGTGTGGAGATGACCTGTGTTGGATGGTGCCCATTGCGAGTGCCGCAGAGTCACCCTGAGTGAGACTCATCATGGAGCCTGGTGGTTTTGGGGCAGAGCAGGGTGCTGGAGGTAGAGAGCAGGGTCTCCCATGAGGGGGGCTTGGTGGGGAAGGGGAAAGAGCCAGTGGCCAGGGTGAAGGGCTGTCCAGGGGAAATAAATGCTCTGGTGTTGGAGAGGCACTCAGGTATGACTCTGAGTCAGTGGAAACTGAGCCTGGAGAAATGGTAGAAGCCCACGGTAGAGGCTGCTTGGTCAGAGGAGCTGGGGAAATGGTGGGAGCTGCCTCTTGCCTGCATGGCTGGTGGGCTCCAGCAGGAACTGCTTTGCAAACCTCGCCAGGTGAATCTTGACATGAGACCTGATGAAAGCTGCCTTTGTAAGGGAACCTCCCTAGGTGTCTGCAGGAGACATGAAGAACAAGCTTCAGCCAGGAGCTGCCAGGCCAGGAGGACCAGACAGGCCAGGCAGGGGTGGGCAGCTGCACCCCACAGGCCTGCATGGCCCCAGTACTGACCTCAGAGTGCTCCTGCTGTTCCTCACCACAGGGTGATAGCCATACCCCGCCCCCGGGACTCCCCCTCCCAGCTCAGCCCCAGGCTGCCAGTATCCCTGGGCTCACACCACAGGCTCCAGAAGAACCCCCTAGAAAGAAAGAGTAGGTTCTCTACCTTTGCAGAAGTGAAGTCAGGTCCCCAACCTCTTCCAGTGCTTCCAGGCAATCTCTGCAAGCTGGAAATCAGCAGACTTGGTCATGGTGGAGAAGACTGGAGTCTAGGGGTCTTACAGGAAGTTGAGTGCACTGTCTCTTTAAGGGGCACCACTGGGAGACTGGAGCCCAAGCACCAGTGCCCAACAGCACATGATCCCTGCCAGCGATGGTGAAGCTCATGAAAGGGTTTATCACTTAAAGTTTCCATATCCTTTACTCCTTGCTGCCCTCACAACCTACCCGTAGGGGAAATGGGCAGGCATCCCTTTGCAGTTGAATCTGAGCAAAGTTAAACCATGTGTCCTACGTGTACTGGAGGGCTCACCTCCCAATCCAGGTGCTATCAGTCCAGTGCAGCCCACACGCCCCTTTGGTACAGAGTCTTATTCCAGGCCCCTCACAGCTACATTCTGCACACGGAATCTGGGAAGTATCTGGATTCTGCTCTCCTTCTCAGAAGCCTCCCTGGGGGCTCTGTTTCTCAAGGGAGAAGTCCAGCCACTGGCCCCCCTCAGAGTCCGTGGAGCTGGGCCTCATGGCCAGAGAGGTGGGGACCAACTCTGGGGGCACTCATGGCTGGATGTCAGAACTCACCTTTCAAAGCTCCCTTTCTCTTGCTGCTCCTGCTTCTTCTCCTTCGTTCCCTTTGATGCTGAGAGAGAGAAAAAAAATGACAGCTTAAGACCCAAATCTCAGTCTCCCCCCTCTAGGCAAGCATCAGGCACTAGTGTCCATACATAATATGACTTTCTGCATTTCACTGACAGAGCTCTGCAATGTTTCTTTTCTTTCACTCATTTTTAAAGTAGATAAATATTTTCTGTTTTCCTTCTTTGAAGAACAGAAGATGATTTTCAATGTGAGAGGCACTCTGTACTTCTTTCATCACTGTTCCTCTGCTCAGGAAACATACACATTCTCAGACTGTGGGAGAATCTTAGCTCCATCAGGTAGATCTCTGCTTCTTGATACCAGCCCCACCCCCAGCCCCTGCTCTGAGGCTCTTGGGGCTTCAGCATTGCCAGAAGATCAGCCCCGAGACACTGTTCAGAGCTCCTGACCTATTGCTTAGAGAGTCCTGTCCTCTGCCTGAGATTGAACTAAGTATCCAATCCTCAAGCCCTGGTCACTTTGTTTGGGATATGCCCTGGAGCCCCTGCCACACCCGCAGGACTGATCTGAGATCTCCTGCCCGGCCTGGTTTGTCCCTAGAGGCATGATGTTCTATTCTTCCTTGAAAACAGATGTCCTGTTCTTTCCCACCTCAAAAATCTCTGGTTGATTCAGAAAAATGGAAATAATAATAAGAAAGATTTTATATGCTTGTGAATCTGGACCAAAGGTTCCTTACCTTTCTGATGTTTCCATGTTTCCTAAGGGGAGGAATGGATGGGTTATTCTCCAGGTAGGGAAGGATCAGGAAAAAGAGCCCCAGTCCACACAGAAAGGCGAGGATGGTATCGATAGCCCAGAAAGGGGAGCTGGAGTTCAGCCAAGAATCAAAAGTGAATCTCAGAGAAAGGAGAGGATTCTCCTTCATCTGAATCATACTGCTGCCCTTAGGCAACTGAGCATAGGGTGTGCACTTGGGGACTAAAGTACTAGGCTCACATGGTAGAGCTGTGGTGTGGTCACAAAGGGCCCTTGGGAGTAAGAGGGATTAGCAGAGGAGGAGGCTGGACTNCCAGCCCCTACTCTGAGGCTATTGGGGCTTCAGCATTGCCAGAAGATCAGCCCCGAGACACTTCAGAGCTCCCGAACTATTGCTTAGAGAGTCCTGTCCTCTGCCTGAGATTGAACTAAGTATCCAATCCTCAACCCCTGGTCACTTTGTTTAGGATATGCCCTGGAGCCCCTGCCACACCTGGACGACTGATCTGAGATCTTTGGGTAGAAATCCTAGTGTTCACTCTATCTCCTGCCCAGCCTGGTTTGTCCCTAGAGGCATGATGTTCTATTCTTCCTTGAAAATAGACGTCCTGTTCTTTCCCACCTCAAGAATCTCTGATTGATTCAGAAAACTAGAAATCATAATGAAAGAGATTTTATATGCTTGTGAGTCTGGACCAAGGGTTCCTTACCTTTCTGATGTTTCCATGTTTCCTAAGGGGAGGAAAGGATGGGTTATTCTCCAGGTAGGGAAGGATCAGGAAAAAGAGCCCCAGTCCACACAGAAAGGCGAGGATGGTATCGATCACCCAGAAAGGGGAGCTAGGGTTCAGCCAAGTATCAAAAGTGCTTTTCAGAGAAAGGAGAGGATTTTCCTTCTTCTGAATCATACTGCTGCCCTTAGGCAACTGAGCACAGAGTGTGCACTTGGGGACTAAAGTACTAGGCTGACATCATAGATCTGTGGTCTGGTGACAAAGGGCCCTTGGGAGTAAGAGGGATTAGCAGAGGAGGAGGCTGGACTATAGCCCCTCCCTAACCGTCCAGCCCCACAGCCTCATTCATCTCCCTTCCTCTGAGCCTTCCCATCCTACCTTCTCATCCTGTTAAGAGACATTAGTCAAGTGTTGCTTCTTTCCCTGGTGGCTCAGACGATAAAGCGTCTGCCTATGATGCAGGAGACCCAGGGTCGATTCCTGGGTGGGAAGATCCCCTGGAGAAGGAAATGGCAACCCACTCCAGTACTCTTGCCCGGAAAATCCCATGGACGGAGGAGCCTGGTGGACTACAGTCCACGGGGTCGCAAAGAGTCGGACACGACTGAGCGACTTCCCTTCCCTTCTTTCCCCTTAGAACTCAGAGAATTCCAGATTCCTTTGATATCACTGGTTGAGTACCATCAGTACTTTAAAAAATCTGGAGTTCTCCCTGTAACTTTGGTTAATCCCAGGTATTTTTACTTTTATGATATTTAAAAAAATTTTCAGTTAGTTTTTACTATATTCAACTACCAGGAATTAAAATTAGTAAAAAAAAAAATTTTTTTTTTTTAAATTTACAAGACTATGAAATATTAAGCAAATTGAAATAAACCTTCAGAGTAAGTTTTAATTTTCCAGCATCCTTGTTTTCTGAACTCAATACACTGAACAAAAAGTTTTAGAACACTCTGTATAGATGCACATACATCCTTTAAAGAAATCAGCCCACTGTTTTTAAATCTAAGAACCAAGTTTAAAAAAATTTTTTCTGTTCAAATGTTATCCTTCGGTATTTGTTATATGTTGGACTGCTTGCAGTCAATTCTCCCAGCCTCTGTTTATCTGGGAATATTTTTATTTTGCCGTCTTAGACATGGAATCCTTGGGTGAGAATTTTTTCTTTCAGATCTTTTAATGTGGCATCTCACAGCCTTCCCTCTGCCATTTCTGAGTGGAAGTCAGTGATTAATGGTATTGTGGTCTCTTCATATATGGAGAGGAGAAGGAGATAGCAATCCACTCCAGTGTTCCTGCCTGGAGAGTCCCATGGACAGAGGAGCCTGGTAGGCTGCCCTCTGTGGGGTCACACAGAGTCACGACTGAAGTGACTTAGCAGCAGCAGCAGCAGCAGCAGCAGCAGCAGCAGCAGGACCATATATGTAGAACAGTTTTTCTCTGGCTACTTTCAAATTTTTTCCTTTGTTTTTCCACAGCTTGACCAAGATGTGTCTTAGAGTGGATCTGTTTCCTTTCATTTTTCTAGAGGTGAACTCTGAATGTGGAGAGTGTTTTTCATCAAAATTTTATGAACTTTCAGCCATTATGTCTACAAGTAATTTTCTTCTGTCCCCTTTCCTCTCCCTTCTTTCTCAGAGTCTCTTTCCTTCCACATTTCATGGTGTGCTGAATGGATGCCGTAGATGGTTTTCCCTCAACATCTTTTCTCTTTGCTTTTTACATTGATTTCCTGAATTCATCTTCAAGTTTATGGATTCTTTCTGCTTCCATCTCAAGTGTGCTATTGAACCTGTCTATTTTTCATTTTAATAATTATAGTTTTCAATTAGAGGATTTATATTAGTTTCCTTTTTTAAAGTAATTTCTAGCAATTTATTGAGTGTCTCTTTTGACTTAGTATCATATTTTCATGTAATCCTTCTAAAGCTTGTCTCCTTTAGTCCATCTTACAGTTATCATTATTTTGATATTTTAATGTTTTGTACTTCATACTGAATTTATAAATGATATATGAATTATATGTGATATACAAATGCTTTACTCACCACCATTTCAACACTAGAGTTTTCTGATTTTAACTGTGTACTTATCTGTCCCAGGGAGTTTTACACTTTGATATATTTTCCTTTTCCTAATTAGCATCTTTTCATTTCAACTTGTAGAACTCCTTTTAACATTTCCTATTAGACTGATCTAATGGTGATGAACGTTTGCTTGTTTGGAAAATTCAATGTCTCCTTCAATTCTGAATGACAGTTTTGCTGGTATTGTTTCTTTGAGCTAACTTTCTGCCCCTTGCTCTGCCTCTTGTCCTTTCTCCCTTATAATTCATGTCGTAGGTCCACTTGATGGTGTCCCTTAATTTCGTGCATTAACTTCACTGTATTTATTTATTTTCTTTCTTTTTGATGAGGTGAATTCCACAGTTTCGTCCTCAAGTTTACCGATTCTTTCCTTCACTAGTCTACTGTTGAATCTCTCGATTGATTTTTCAGTCCAGTTGCTGTATCCTTCAGATTTGAGGCTTCTGTTTGGTACTTAAAAATAATTTTTTTTTTCTATCTCTTCATTGAATTCCTGCTTTGTTCACGTGTTGTTCTCCTGATCTTGGTGAACATGTTTTTAACAATTATTTCAAACTCTTTATCAGGTAAATCACTTCTCTTCATATGAATAAGGATCTTTATTTTATTTTTTTTGTTTGGAACACTGTCCTGTGTTTATTTACTTTCCCTCACTCTTGACAGAATAGTTTCACATTGAAGGTGAGACTCACAAGTCAGCTCAGTCAATCAACTCACCAATCCGTTCTTGATTGTTTCTCAAATTTTGTGTTTTTTATTTTCAGCCACACTCTTTGTTCTTGGTACCTCCCAGTAGCTGAGGATGTTCAAGGGCCCATCAGTATCCCAAAGGGGAGAATCACAGTCAGCACATGGAGGTAAGATGACTGGAAGCTGGGAAAGTATGTAGTCAGACCCCTTTCAAGGACAAGCTTCTTACTGGGAGACCTAGCAACTTGGCGTAGGACTGAGGAAGAAGGTCGAGGGACACAGGCTTCTTGGGTTTCTGGTGAGGCTCTCAGTCAGCTCACGTGCTGGGTGTGCTCAGTCGCCAGGTCATGTCCAACTCTGAGACCCCAGAGATTTAACTCTCCAGGCTCCTCTGTCTATGGAATTCTCCAAGCAAGAATACTGGAGCGGATAGCCTTTCCCTTCTGTAGGGGATCTTTCCAACCCAGGGATCGAACCCATGTCTCCTGCATTGTGGGCAGATTCTTTACCATCTGAGCCACCAGGGAAGTAGTGTTCAGTACAGTTATCATATTGTACATTACATCCAGAGTTTGTATTTCTCTTGAAACTGAAACTTTGCACCTTTTGACTGCCTATGTCTAATTTCCCCCTCCACTTACTCCCCACCTCTGGCAAGTACANCTGTCTTGTACAGATTAAATAGTTCTCTGTGACGGCAGAAAAATCCCTGAAGTCTTCTGTGTACTAACAGACTAATATTTATATTCATTTAATAATAATATTTACCCCCAAGTAACCACTCCAGTATTCTTGCTTCAAGAATTCCATAGACAAAAGAACCTTGTGGGTTATAGTCCATGGGGCTGCAAAGAGTCAGACATGACTGAGTGACTAACACACACCCTACCTTCTTATGTTATAAGCCTATTAAGACATTTGTTTAATAATCTTACTTCCAGACTGAAATTGCACCAGGGGCTGGAGAAGGTCATCACGAGGACACAACTGCCAGCTGACCTGTGAGGTAGACCTGAGCAAATGGAGAACGGTTATCCCCTCCCCTTTCCTTGGAATAGATATTCCTTCCACTGTTCCCATGCTAGGGGCAGCTTCAAGGATGCAGCCTTAAGAAAGCATTGGGCTACTGAGTCTATCTGGACTGTGCACATGACTGAACCCTATGGAGGCTTCTATATTAACCTTAAGATTCCACAGGGCAGATGCAGAAATCTACTTCTCTTGTAAACATCCAAGACAAACCTCATGTGTAATTTCTCTTGTTTATTACAACTGCCATCTACCAATACAGAGTGATTTGTGTTTTTTTTCAGCCTCTCCTTGCCAACCTCTATGGGGTGGGGAATAGAAGATTTGAATTTCATCTAGGGAAACCTTAAGTTTCTGGACCAGGGTTAGGTAGTAATTCTGATTCACTAGACAACTCTGCCTTGTAGAAATAGTATGGAGAAAAGGACAATTGTATATATATGGATTTACCAAAATATTCAAATGGGTCATTTTTTCTCCTGTAAATTATCTGTCACAATAGCTTAGTGAGAAGTATGTTGGGAAGAAGTAGAAAAATGGCATAAAGAGATAGTGCACAGCTAAAAATAGTTCCCCCTTTAATACTATTTTAAAAACTACAATGTTCAGGCTGAGATATAAAAATTTATACGTAAATAGTTTAAAATATTTCTTTGTCATTATTTCTGAAATCATATTTTTGCTTCAGTTCAGTTGCTCAGGCATGTCTGATTCTTTGCGACCCCATGAATCGCAGCACGCCAGGCCTCCCTGTCCATCACCAACTCCCGGTCACACACACACACACACACACACACACACACGCACACACCATATCTTTCTCTAGTCATCTATTGGCGGGAGCTTAGGTTGCTTCGGGGAAGGCAATGGCACCCCACCCCAGTACTCTTGCCAGGAAAATCCAATGGATGGAGTAGCCTCTGTCTCTTATACACATCTAGATGTGTATAAGAGACAGATCTGTCACAATAGCTTAGTGAGAAGTATGTTGGGAAGAAGTAGAAAAATGGCATAAAGAGATAGTGCACAGCTAAAAATAGTTCCCCCTTTAATACTATTTTAAAAACTACAATGTTCAGGCTGAGATATAAAAATTTATACGTAAATAGTTTAAAATATTTCTTTGTCATTATTTCTGAAATCATATTTTTGCTTCAGTTCAGTTGCTCAGGCATGTCTGATTCTTTGCGACCCCATGAATCGCAGCACGCCAGGCCTCCCTGTCCATCACCAACTCCCGGAGTTCACTCAGACTCATGTCTATCAAGTCAGTAATGCCATCCAGCCATCTCATCCTCTGTCGTCCCCTTTTCCTCCTGTCCCCAATCCTCCCAGCATCAGAGTCTTTTCCAGTGAGTCAATTCTTCACATGAGGTGGCCAAAGTACTGGAGTTTCAGTTTTAGCCTCACTCCCTCCAAAGAAATCCCAGGACCGATCTCCTTTAGAATGGACTGGTTGGATCTCCTTGCAGTCCAAGGAACTCTCAAGAGTCTTCTCCAGCACCACAGTTCAAAAGCATCAATTCTTCGGTGCTCAGCTTTCTTCACAGTCCAACTCTCACATCCATACAGGGCCAATGGAAAGAAAATACAATTACTTAAGCACTTTTCCTCTCCTTAGAAACTATATCATCATGAGATTTCTACTTTATTTTCACTGTTCTGAATCTACTTTGTTATTTAAATTCAATTTCTTGTCAAAAGTGTCCAATATTAACTTTATCTGGTTTTGAAACTTTGTGTTTAATTTTTATGGCATATGAAGAGAATGTAAAGGGAAGTAACCATGACTGAGAGCCATTGAAAATGAATATAGCATACTGAATTTTCTCTAGCACTTGTACTAATATGAGAACTTACTTGCTCAGTTTTTGGTTCTACATGAAAGTAGCTTAGAACTTAGCACTCCATCCTAATAACAAGTGAAAAAAGAAAAACAGAACAGATTGAAAAATTAATCGCTCTTCTTGGATAAAAGAGAGGAGTATCAGAGCAAACCACTACCCCAAGATAGGAAAGATAGATGCTGCTGCTGCTGCTGCTGCTGCTGCTGCTAAGTCACTTCAGTCATGTCTGACTCTGTGCAACACCATAGATGTCAGCCCACCAGGCTCCCCCATCCTTAGGATTCTCCAGGCAAGAATACTGGAGTGGGTTGCCATTTCCTTCTCCAATGCATGAAAGTGAAGTCACTCAGTCATGCCCAACTCTTAGTAACCCCATGGACAGCAGCCTACCAGGGTCCTCCTGTCCATAGGATTTTCCAGGCAAGAGTATGGAAGAAGTTGCCATTGCCTTCTCTGGAAAGATAGATGATTGAATATGAAATCACAGCTTATCCTCGAAGCAGAGATATCTGTGAGGAATCTGCCTCAGAAACCAGTCACAGAGTGTGAAAACCTAAATTATAACTAAATTGCTGGAGAGTCAGAGTGGATAACTCTGAAACACAAAGATCCCAAGGGGCCCAGTTATTGGAGAATGAGGAATACAATATTGTGAGATTTATGATGAGTTTGACCAGGTTCCCAAAGTAAATATTATAGAATTCCCTGGGTCTTCTGGCAGAGCATGGGGAAAAGGAATCACTTTAAAAATACACTGGAGCACTTTGCTCTTCTTAATGAAGCCTGCCATCAGGGGAAATTAATTAACCAGAGCCTAACCTAATGGAGCCTGACCTGGGGAAAAGATATACTCAACTTCAGTCCACTCTAAACATCCTGACTGGGGAGAAAAAAAATTAGAAACACTTGTAAAGTTCACAGTCCAGATACAAAAGCTCATTAAAAGATTGATCTTACTATGTATGATCATATTAATCATACAATATGCTCCCTCTTCCCCCAACCCACTACTAAAGACACATTTATAGCAGTTCCTCTTAACTGATCCATCATATGTGGTTATCAAGAAAAAATTACAAGGAAAACCCAAAGCAAAGCATCCTCACTGTTTGAAAAGACAGAGGAAACATAAGAACCAGACATTCAGGGAGGCTTAAATTGTCAGGCCCAAAACTAAAAACAATTGTGAGTAATACACAGAGTACTCTAATGTATACAGTAAACTACATGTAAGAACAGATGGGCAACATAAGCAGAAGAGGTGAAAATTCTAAGAACCAGAGAGAAATGCTACAGATCAAAAACACTAACAAAAATGAAGAATGCCTTTGATGGAATGCCCACTCTTGCACTATTATTCAACACAGTTCTGGAAGTCTTACCCATGGAAATCAGAGAATAAAAAGCAATAAAAGAAATCCAAATTGGAAATAAGAAATAAAACTGTCACAGTTTGCAGATGACATGATACTATATAGAGAAAACCCTGAAGACAGAAAACTTCTATCAGTGCCTATCAATGAGACTGTTAAAGCTGCAGGATATACAATTAACACACAAAAATTTCTTGCATTCCTATGCNTAGGGTGATGGTGGCCTCATAGAATGAGTTCTGTCTCTTATACACATCTAGATGTGTATAAGAGACAGACATGATACTATATAGAGAAAACCCTGAAGACAGAAAACTTCTATCAGTGCCTATCAATGAGACTGTTAAAGCTGCAGGATATACAATTAACACACAAAAATTTCTTGCATTCCTATGCAATAAAAGCAAAAGCTCAGAAAGAGAAACCAGGAAACAATTCCATTTACCATACTAAAAAGAATAATAAGTGACATACTAGACCAAATGGACTTAAAAAACATTCTATCCAAAACCAGAGAAATATACATTTTTTACAAGTGCACATCAAAAAGTCTCCAGGATAGATTACAAGTTTCAGTAAATCTAAGAAAACTGAAATCATATCAAGTATATTTGTTGACTACAACACTATGGCAAAAGAAATTATCTACAAATTTAAAAAAAAAACTGCAGGAAACACAAATGTGTGGAAGCTAAAAAATATGCTGCTAGATAACTTATGAATCACTGAAGAAATTTAAAAAAAAAAGCAATCATATATATTACCTGAAAACAAAAACACAGTGATCCAAAATCTAGGATATAGCAAAAGCAGTTCTAAGATAAAAGTTTATAGAGATACAAATCTACCACAGGAAAGAAGAACTATCTCAAAAAAAAAATCCAATCTTATCCTAAAAGAAACTAGAAAAAGACGGTTTCCCTGGTGGCTGAGGATAGTAGAGAATCTGTTTGCCAAGCAAGAGATTCAGTTTGATCCCTGTGTCGGGAAGATCCCCTGGAGAAGGCAATGGCAACCCACTCTGTTACTCTTGCCTGGAAAATCCCATGGACGGGGAAGCCTGGTAGGCTACAGTCCATGTGGTTGCAAAGAGTCAGACAACACTCAAGAGACTTCTCTTTCACTATTTTTTGGAGA
Organism: Oreotragus oreotragus; assembly: GCA_006410675.1. Lineage (NCBI taxonomy): Eukaryota > Metazoa > Chordata > Mammalia > Artiodactyla > Bovidae > Oreotragus > Oreotragus oreotragus. The sequence continues at coordinate 31,019 of SJYX01007265.1, read as the reverse complement.
AGGGAATGACTTCCTGCTTCAGTATTCTTGCCTGGAGAATTCCCTGGACAAAGGAGCCTGATGGGCTACAGTCTGTAGGGTCACAAAGAGTCAGACAGGATTGAGTGACAAACCCTTGCACTTTCAAAGTTGGTATTAAGGGAAGAAGAATCATTAAGATCAGAGAAGAAATAAATGAAAAATCTAAAAATAAATAAATTTAAAAATCAAGGAAACTATAAACTGATTCTTTGAAATGATAAAAAATATTTGCTGCTGCTGCTACTGCTGCTGCTAAGTCACTTCAGTTGTGTGAAGTGACTTAAACCTTTAATCAGACTCATCAAGAATAAGAGAGAGAAGGTCCAATTCAATAAGCTTAGAAATGGAAAATAAGTCACAACTGACATGAAGAAATAGAAAGGATCATAAAAGATCACTACAGTCATACATCAACAAAATGGACAACAGAGAAGGAATAGACAAATTCCACTCAACAATACATAATAAAGGTTATACATCATGATCAAGTGGGATTTATTCCAGGGATGTAATAATTCAAAATCCAGAAATCAATTTGATACTCTATATTAACAAATGGAAGGATAAAAATAAATGACATGGTTATCTAAATAATTGCAGAAAAACATTTGACAAAATTCAATATCCATTCTTGAGAAAAATTCTCAAAGATGTTGTAGAGGGAACATGTCTAAACATAATAAAGGCCATTTATGGCAAACCATAGCTAATGGCATACTCAACAAGAGGAAAGCTGAAAGACTTTCCTGTAACATCAGAAACAAAACAAGGATACTTACTCTATTACTTTTATTTAGCATAGTATTGAAAGTCTTAGCCTAAGCAATCAGAAAAGAAAAAGAAAGAGCATCCAAACTGGAAGGAAAAAAGTAAAACTGTCATTTGCAATGATAAAATACTATATATAGAAAACCCTAAAATAGCCACTAAAAAAAACTATTAGAACTAATAAATGAACTCAGTAAATTTTTAGGATACAAAGTTAATATGAAGAAAAAAAGTGT
>SJYX01007265.1:12116-29070 GCA_006410675.1 Oreotragus oreotragus | reverse complement strand
CAGAATGGACTGGTTGGATCTCCTTGCAGTCCAAGGGACTTTCAAGAGTCTTCTCCAACACCACAGTTCAAAAGCATCAATTCTTCGGTGCTCAGCCTTCTTCACAGTCCAAATCTCATATCCATACATGACCACAGGAAAAACCATAGCCTTGACTAGGCGGACCTTAGTCAGCAAAGTAATGTCTCTGCTTTTGAATATACTAAACAATCCTAAAATTTGTATAGAATCATAAAGGACCTCCAAATTTCCAGTGTAATCTTGAGAAAAACAAAGCCAAAGCTAGAAATATTATACTGCCTGACTTCAGACTAACACAGAGCTACAGTAATCAAAACACCATGGTATTGGCACAAAAATAGACAAAGAAAAGTACAGAGAGTCCAGAAATAAACCCACACAGCTATGGTTAATTAATCAATGACAAGTCAGGCAAGAATATACAATGGAGATAGGACAGTCTTGTCAACAAATGGTGCTAGGAAAACTGGACAGCTACATGTAAGAGTGAAATTAGATCACTATCTAAGAACATGTACAAAAAAATTAAAATTAAAAAAAATTAAAATGAATTAAATATCTCACTGTAAGATAAATAGTAAAATTACTAGAATTGAACATACTACCGAAACTCTAAAAAAAAAAAAAAATAGTAGCAATATTTTATTTGATTAACAACTAAGGGTAATATATTCATTTTCACTATATTGATTCTTCCAGTCCATGAACATGGTATATTTCTCCATCTATTNCTAGCATCAGAGTCTTTTCCAATGAGTCAACTCTTCACATGAGGTGGCCAAAGTATTGGAGTTTCAGCTTTAACATCAATCCTTCCAAAGAACACCCAGGACTGATCTCCTTTACAATGAACTGGTTGGATCTCCTTGCAATCCAAGGGACTCTAAAGAGTCTTCTCCAACACCACAGTTCAAAAGCATCAGTTCTTCAGTGCTCAGCTTTCTTCACAGTTCAACTCTCACATCTATACATAACCACTGGAAAAACCATAGCCTTGACTAGATGGACATTTTTTGGCAAAGCAATGTCTCTGCTTTTGAATATGCTGTCTAGATTGGTCATAACTTTTCTTCCAAGGAGTAAGCATCTTCTAATTTCATTGCTGCAATCACCATCTGCAGTGATTCTGGAGCCTCCAAAAATAAAGTCTGACACTGTTTCCACCATTTCCCCATCTATTTCCCATGAAGTGGGACCAGATGCCGTGATCTTAGTTTTCTGAATGTTGAGCTTATGCCAACTTTTTCAACCTCATCTTTCACTTTCATCAAGAGGCTTTTTAGTTCCTCTTCACTTTCTGCCATAAGGGTGATGTCATCTGCATATCTGAGGTTATTGATATTTCTCCCAGCAATCTTGGTTCCAGCTTGTGCTTCTTCCATCCCAGCATTTCTCATGATGTACTCTGCATATAAGTTAAACAATCAGGGTGATAATATACAGCCTTAATGTACTCCTTTTCCTATTTTGAACCAGTCTGTTGTTCCATGATAGTAGGTTAGGTTGTTCATGTAACATTTCTCTTTTTTCTTAAGGTAGGCCTGTATTGCTCTACTCTAAAATCTTCTTTTGTGAAAGAAATCAAAGAGGACACTAATAGCTGGAGAAATTTACTATGTTCATGGATCAGAAGAATCGATATAGTGAAAATGAGTATACTAACCAAAGCAATCTACAGATTCTATGCAATCCCTATCAAGCTATCAGTGGTATTTTTCACAGATCTAGAACAAATAATTTCACAGTTTGTATGGAAATACAAAAACCTCGAATAGCCAAAGCAATCTTGAGAAAGAAGAATGGAACTGGAGGAATCAATCTGCCTGACTTCAGGCTCTACTACAAAGCCACAGTCATCAAGACAGAAATATAGATCAGTGGAACAAAATAGCCCAGAGATAAATCCACACACCTATGGACACCTTATCTTCAACAAAGGAGGCAAGAATATACAATGGATTAAAGACAATCTCTTTAACAAGTGGTGCTGGGAAAACTGGTCGGCCATTTGTAAAAGAATGAAACTAGAACACTTTCTAACACCATACACAAAAATAAACTCAAAATGGATTAAAGATCTAAATGTATGACCAGAAACTATAAAACTCCTAGAGGAGAACATAGGCAAAACACTCTCTGACATAAATCACAGCAGGATTCTCTATGACCCACCTCCCAGAATACTGGAAATAAAAGCAAAAATAAATAAATGGGACCTAATTAAAATTAAAAGCTTCTGCACAACAAAGGAAACCATAAGCAAGGTGAAAAGACAGCCTTCTGAATGGGAGAAAGTAATAGCAAATGAAGCAACTGACAAACAAGTAATCTCAAAAATATACAAGCAACTCCTGCAGCTCAATTCCAGAAAAATAAATGACTCAATCAAAAAATGGGCCAAAGTACTAAATAGACATTTCTCCAAAGAAGACATACAGATGGCTAACAAACACATGAAAAGATGCTCAATGTCACTCATTATCAGAGAAATGCAAATCAAAACCACAATGAGGTACCATTTCATGCCAGTCAGAATGGCTCCGATTCAAAAGTCTACAAGCAATACATGCTGGAGAGGGTGTGGAGAAAAGGGAACCCTCTTACACTGTTAGTGGGAATGCAAACTAGTACAGCCACTATGGAGAACAGTGTGGAGATTCCTTTAAAAACTGCAAATAGAACTGCCTTATGACGCAGCAATCCCACTGCTGGGCATACACACCGAGGAAACCAGAACTGAAAGAGACAGATGTACCCCAATGTTCATCACAGCACTGTTTATAATAGCCAGGACATGGAAGCAACCTGGATGTCCATCAGCAGATAAATGAATAAGAAAGCAGTGGTACATATACACAATGGAGTATTACTCAGCCATTAAAAAGAATACATTTGGATCAGTTCTAATGAGGTGGATGAAACTGGAGCCGATTATACAGAGTGAAGTAAGCCAGAAAGAAAAGCACCAATACAGTATACTAACACATACATATGGAATTTAGAAAGATGATAATGATAACCCTGTATGCGAGACAGCAAAAGAGACACAGATATAAAGAACAGTCTTTTGGACTCTGTGGGAGAGGGAGAGGGAGTGGGTGGGATGATTTGGGAGAATGGCATTGAAACATATAAGAAATGAATTGCCAGTCTAGGTTCAATGCAGGACACAGGATGCTTGGGGCTGGTGCACTGGGATGACCTGAGAGATGGTATGGAGAGGGAGGTAGGAGGGGGGTTCAGGACGGGGAACACGCGTACATCCATGGTGGATTCATGTTGATGTATGGCAAAACCAATACAGTAAATAAAATATTAAAAAATAATAATAAATTAAAACAAAAAAATAAATAAAATCTTCTTCTGTTGCATCCCATAGACTTAGGGAAGTTGTACCTTTATTTTCACTTGCTTCAAGTTAGTTTCTGTCTTCCTCTTTGATTTCTTCACTGACCCTATGTTTTCTCAGTAGCACGTTGTTTACTCTCCATATGTTTTGTTTTTTCTAACTTTTCTTCTTATAATTAATTTCTAGTTTTGTACTNTGGGTGGGATGATTTGGGAGAATGGCATTGAAACATATAAGAAATGAATTGCCAGTCTAGGTTCAATGCAGGACACAGGATGCTTGGGGCTGGTGCACTGGGATGACCTGAGAGATGGTATGGAGAGGGAGGTAGGAGGGGGGTTCAGGACGGGGAACACGCGTACATCCATGGTGGATTCATGTTGATGTATGGCAAAACCAATACAGTAAATAAAATATTAAAAAATAATAATAAATTAAAACAAAAAAATAAATAAAATCTTCTTCTGTTGCATCCCATAGACTTAGGGAAGTTGTACCTTTATTTTCACTTGCTTCAAGTTAGTTTCTGTCTTCCTCTTTGATTTCTTCACTGACCCTATGTTTTCTCAGTAGCACGTTGTTTACTCTCCATATGTTTTGTTTTTTCTAACTTTTCTTCTTATAATTAATTTCTAGTTTTGTACTGTTGTTATAAAAAAGTTTGACATCATTTCTATCCTCCTCAATTTGTTGACACGAGTTTTGCAGCCTAGCACTTGATCTGTTCCATGTACACTAGGAAAGAATGCATATACTGCTGTTTTTGCAGGCAGTGTCCTACATCTATTAAGTCCAACTTGTGTGTGCATGCATGCATGCATGCTAATTTGCTTCAGTCATGTTCAACTCTTTGAGACCCTATGGACTGTAGCCTGCCAGATTCCTGAGACCATGGGATTCGCTAGGCAAGAAAGTTTGATAAGGGCAGGTGTGACCTCTTTGTATGTTTGATAGAAATCTCATGTGAAATTGTCCAGTCCTGGACTTCTGTTGCTTAGAGATTTTTTCTTTTTATTACAAATTCAGTACCATTACTAGTGATTGATCTGTTCAAGATGTGTGTCTTATTTTGATAAAGTCTTGGCAGGTTGTATGTTCTAAAAATTCACACTTTCTTCTAGGTTGTCTAATATTTGGCATATAGATGTTCATATTGTACTTTTATGATATTTTGTGTCTCTGTGCAATTGGTTGTTATTTACCTTCTTTCATTTCGTAATTTTGTTTATGTGACTTATCTCTTTTCTTCTTGGTGAGCCTGGCTATAGGCTTATCATCTTTGTTATCTTAAAAAAAACTTGATTTCATTGATCTTTTCTATTATTTCTGCCCTTTATTTCCTGCCTTCTGCTAACTTTGGGCTTTTATATTTCTTATTTTTATAACTACTTTAGGAGGGAGGTTATTTATTTGAGAGTTTTCTTATTTTTCGTGGAAGTTTTTTTTATCACTATGAACTTTCCAAAGTGATTTTGCTGCATCCCATATAGTTTAGAGTAATGGATTTCCATTTTCATTAGTCTCAAGGTATTTTCCAATTTTCTCTCTGAGATCTTCATTGACCAAATTTTTTTTGGTAGCATATTTAGTCCCTCATGCTTTTTTCCATTTTCTTTCTGCAACTTACTTTTAGTTTCATACTGTTGTGATAAAAGAAAAAAGCTTTCTATAATTTCTGGCTTCTCAAATTCATAGGGATTTGTTTTGTGGCCATCATGTGAACTATCCAGATAAATGTTCCATATATACTTAAAAAGAATGTACATTCTGCTACTTTGGGATGCATTGTCCTATAGATGTATATAGAGCAGAGTTAGTCTACTGAACCAATGAAGACCATTGATGTAATTGAGGTGTTAAAGCCCCATACTTTTATTGTATTGGGTTGGGGCCAATTGGCTCTGTTTCCTCTAAGTGTGATTTCTTCTCTCCCTTTACCAGATTCCTTGCCTCAAAGGGGTTAAAGCGCTGAAGCAAGTTGGGGCCTTTGGGGGCTCTTCACTTATGTCTTCTGCAGACAGAGGTCTGCAGGTGCTCTGCATGGGCCGGCACCCATATTTACTTCTTTCACTCTGCACAGACTCAGCCTGTTCCAGGCCCTCTTTGATCTTCACAGCTGATCACTTCCCCTAGTTTCTGCCATTCCTGCACAGTTGTGGAGCCACAGGGCCTTTGTGATCTCTTTGCATGTACTGAGGGGCAAGATGTCATGGAGTGACTGCTACCAGAGATCTGGGCTGCTTCTGATGCCCTGCTGAGTAAGCACCAAGCATAGCTGCTCTTTCTGCCCCACCCAGGCTCTACCCCAAGACCAGGTTACTTCTGCCTTCCACAGTCAGGTCTTATCTCTTGTTGTCATTGCTCCGGGTTCAATGCCACACCTTGACATGGAGTGAACAGTGCCAGAATATTTGCTAGGAATGGGGCATGTTCTGAGGTGATCATGAGAACATCAGCAGCTGGTAGAATAGGATTCTCTACACCCTGCCTTAGGAACAAGCCAGCACATACTGTCCTCATGAGCAAAGTCCAAGCTTCCCACTGCTTATCTGTTTGTCCCAGTAGTCCATCCACCAGCCAAGGGCTTTGTCTCCTCTGCATCAGACCTCAGGAGTAGGAATTCAATCTGTGGGTCTTAGGAATCCCTCCCCAGAGTGGATGTCCAGCTGTGTATTTTCCCTTTTCTTCCTAGTGTCCTTCCAAAGCACTAATGTCAACAAGAGTGTTTTTCTTCCCTTCCTGCTTGATTACCTATGCTTCTTTCTGATTGTCTTGGTTGTATTGGAAACTTTCATCCAATTTCCTGTTACATTTCAAGAATTATTCTCCATGCAGACATATTTTGATGTTTTTATGGTGAACTCCACATTTTCTTACCATCATCTTGATTGATCTTTCCTTAGAGTATTCGATAAATAATATTCCATCATCTGAAAATAGTGACAATTTTGCTTCTTCATTTTTAATGGGATGATTTTAATTTTTCTCTTTCTTTCCTAATTTCTCTGGCTAGGACTTCCAACACTGTATTGAATAAACTGGCAGAAGTGGGCATTTTTGTCTTGTTCATGATATTAGAGGAAAAGCTTTAGTTATTCACTATAACTGTGAGCTTGTCATAAATGGCTTTATTTCATCTTGTTATTTCCCCTCCATGCTCACTTTATTGGATTTTTAAGTAATAAATGGATACTGAATTTTGTCAAATGTTTTTTCTACATTTGTTGAGATGATCATATGTTTTTACCCCACACTTACAGTGTATGTAAGTCACATACACTGATTTCCTGATGTTGTACCATCCTTGCATTCCTGAAATAAATCTCAACTGATCATGGTGTATGAGCCTTTAGTTCTATTGTGAATTTTTTGTGTGTGACTATCTTGTTGAGAATATTTACATCTATGCTTATCAGTGATACTGGTTTCTATTTTTTCTTCTCGTGTCCTTCTCTTTTTTTGGTAACAGTGTGATGCTAGCCTCATAATATAAGTTTGGAGGTTATACCTTTTCTGTTTTTTAATAAGCTTAAGAAAGTTTGGTATTAATTCTTTTGTGAAATTTTGATAGAGTTCACCAGGTAAAGTTTCCTAGTTCAGAACTTTTGTTTTTAGATTTCTGATTCAGTTTCATTAGTATTAATGAGTCTGTTTAGGTTTTCTGTTTCTTTATTATTTAATATTGGTAAAATGTATGTTTCTAGAAATTTATTCAGTTTTTCTAGGTTGTCAAATTTGTAGACATATTAATCAGTCACAGAAGTTTCATGATCCTTTGTATTTCAGTGGCATTAGGTATTATATTGCTTTTTTAATTCCTGATTTTGTCTATTACAGTCCTTTTTAAATGAGTCTAACTAAAGATTTGTCAATTTTGTTTATCTTTTCAGTTCTTAATTCCACTCATCTTTTTATTGTATTCTTAGTCTCTATTTTATTTCTTTTCTGATCTTTCTTATTTCCCTCTTTCTACTAATCTTGGATATTATTTATTATTCTTTTTCTAATTCCTTGTGATGTAATGTTAAGCAGTTGATTTGCGCTATGTATTATTTTTAGAAGTAGGCCATTTTTGCTAGGAGCTTTCTCCCTGTATCCTTTTTTTTTTTTTTAAACAACTAGCATTTGTTGAATAGTTGTGTATCAGGAACATTGTGTATTACGTACATCATGTATAATCCCATTTACTTTTTGTAGCAAAGAGGGAGTTATTAATATGCTCAGTTTGTGATAAGAAAACTTAGACATGGAAAGTTAGTAACTTGCCCAATTTACAAAACAGTATGGCACAGGGTAGTTATTTAAACTCTAGAATTTGAACTTTTATACTGTATTTTATTTGTGGCTATACAGAGGTGCCTATTATGGTTGACCAAAATAAGAGACTCCAAATAGCCAAAGCAATGTTGAGAAAGAACAAAGCTGGAGACATCACATTCACTGGTTTCAAATTATACTATGAGGCTACAGTAATCAAAACAGCATGGTCCTGGAACAAAAACAGAGATGTAGGTCAGTGGAACAGAATAAAGAGCCCAGAAGTGAATCCACCCTTATATATCAATGAATTATGACAAAGGAGGGAAGAACATACAAATGGGAAAAGATTCCCACTTCAATGAACAATGTTGAGAAAATTGGACAATTACATCTATAAGAAAAGAACTGTAAAGCTTTCTCACACTAAGTAGAAAAATACACTCAAACTGGATTAAAGACTGTAATAAAAGACCTGAAACCACAGTGACCTTTACACAGTAAAGAAAACTATGAGAAAAATGAAAAGCTCAACTATTGACTGGGGGAAGATATGCACACATACTGTATCTGATAAGGGATTAACATCCAAAGTACAAAAAAACTACTACAACTGAAGATCAGAAAGCAAACAACCTGAATAAAAAGGGGGACAGAGAACCTGAATAGACATTTTCCCAAAGAAGACATACAGATGGATAAAAGGCATATGAAAAGATGTTCACATATCGAAAAGTCACAAAGAGATGTCACTTTACACTTGTCAAAATGGATTTATCAAAAAGACAACATAGAGCATGTTGGCAGAGATATAGAGAAGAGGGAACATTTGTGCGCTGCTGGTGGGAGTGGAAATTCATGGGGCCACTGTGGAAAACAGCATGGAGATTCCTCAAAATATTAACAATAGAACTACCATATAATCTAGACTGTGTATTAAAATGCAGAGACATCACTTTGTCGGCAACTGTCCATATAGCCAAAGCTGTGGTTTTTCCAGTAGTAATGTATGGATGTGAGAGTTGGACCAAAAAGAAGGCTGAGCACTGAAGAACTGATGCTTTCAAACTGTCATGCTTGAGAAGACTCTTGAGAGTCCTTTGGACCTCAAGGAGATCATTCCAATCAATCCATAGGATCAATCCATAGGATAACAACCTTTAACATTCATTGGAAGGACTGATGCTGAAGCTGAAGCTCCAACTAATGTGATGAGCCAGGTCATTGAAAAGTTCATGATGTTGGGAAACACTGAAGACAAGAGGACAAAGGGCAACAGAGGATGAGATGTTTGGGTGGCATCACTGACTCAGTGGACGTGAGTTTGAACAAACTCAGGAAGATAGTAAAGGACAGGCAAGCCTGGTGTGCTGCAGTTCATGGTGTCACAAAGAGTTGGACATGAATTAGTGACTGAACAACAACAACGACAACATATAATCCAGGGGTTCCACATCTGTATGTTTTTTCCAAAGGAAACAAAACACTATTTCAAAAATATATGTACCGTTATTCATTGCAGAGCTATTTACAATAGCCAAGATGTGGAAGCAGTCTGTGTGTCCATTGATAGATGAATGGATGAGTAGTACACAGAGAGAATGGAACATTACTCAATCATAAAAAAAATGAAATCACGCCATTTGCAACAACGGGGATGGGCCAAGAGGGCATTAGGCTCAGTGAAATAAGTCATACAGAAAAACACAAACATCCCATGATTTTACTTATGTTTGGAGTCTAAAAAACAAAACAGAAGAACACACATAACAAAACAAGAAACACAATTATGATCAGAGAATAAGTAGGTAGTTGCCAGAGGGTAGAAGGGAAGAGTGAAATTGCTGAGGGAGATTAAAAGGTACAAATGTTCAGTTAAAAAATAAAAGAGTCTTGGTGGTGAAATGCATAGCATGGGGAATATAGATGATAATATTTTAATATCTTTGCATGGTGACAGATGGTAACTAGACTTATTGTGCTGATCATTTTGTCACGTGTAGAAATATCAAATCACTATGTCCTGAATCTGAAATTGACACTATGTTAAAAGTCAGTTACATTTCAATTAAAAAAAAATCTCTAACACCTAGAGATTTAATACATAATCCTATATTAATGAGATGTGTACAGAAATATTATAGACTATTTTTTAAACTCATAGAATCATTGTCACCATTTGTCTATGGAAACAGGGTTCAATATCTGGTATTTCTATAGAGTATCTTTGTTGTATGTTGTGCAGATGAACACAGTCCATACTGAAGTAGGTATATGCACATATACGAGCAGTCACAGATTTTGATTTGTCATGGCTGTCCCCAGGAATCACAGTGCTAGGTTAGCATCATAAACTCTCCAACATTCTGCCTTAAAGTTATAAAAGGCAATTTCATAGATATTACTTGGTTTCATCTGATCAAAAACACTCTTCAATACTTAGTCTTACCCTTGCTTCTACCTGGCATAAGTTCTTAGTCTGTTACTGAGGGCTCAGTTGGGTAGGTCAAAGTAAGGGTAACGGGAGCTCTGCATGGAAACAACCTAGATGTCCATCAGCAGATGAATGGATAAGAAAGCTGTGGTACATATACACAATGGAGTATTACTCGGCCATTAAAAAGAATGGATTTGAATCAGTTCTAATGAGATGGATGAAACTGGAGCCGATTATACAGAGTGAAGTAAGCCAGAAAGAAAAACACCAATACAGTATACTAATGCATATATATGGAATTTAGAAAGATGGTAATGATAACCCTGTATGCGAGACAACAAATGAAACACAGATGTATAGCACGGACTTCTGTACTCTGAGAGAGAGGGAGAGGGTGGGATAATTTGGGAGAATGGCATTGAAACATGTATACTATCATATAAGAAACGATACGGTCTATGTTCAATACAGGATACAGGATGCTTGCGGCTGGTGCCCGGGGATGATCCAGAGAGATGATATGGGGAGGGAAGTGGGAGGGGGGTTCAGGATTGGGAACTCATGTACACCCGTGGCGGATTCATGTTAATGTATTGCAAAACCAATACAGTATTGTAAAGTAAAATAAAGTAAAAACAAAAACAAAAACAACTCTTCATTCACTGCCTGAATTTTAAATACATGTTTAATTATACAAGTAGCATATAAAGATATTTTCTTTGTAAAAATGCTAGGTTTTGATATTAGAAGCCCCACCTTAGACTATCATTGATCCCAATTCCCTGCCCAGGGGTGATTACTGTTTTCAATTTGATGTGTAAAATAGTAAAACAGTGCTGTGGGTTGTATTGTCCCATTTATTGATGAGAAAATGGGGAATCAGCTGTGTCTTTTGTTTAACGCAATTTGCAACTAATTAAATGTGGGGAATCCTTGTCTTGGTTCCAGGCCTCCCAACTGCAAATTGATAGTTCTTTCTCCTTCTCCCTGATCTTCTCTAGAGAGGTAACACAGTCCACCCAGGTCAGCCCTTCAGATGTGGGGAAGCTGCTTGCTTTCTCCACGTTCCTCACATGGTGCCATTCCCAAATCCCACCACTGCAGGCGAAGTGCTCTGGTGTGTGGCTGGCTGGCTGTGCACACTGACCAGATCTACATATAGTTCTCCAGCTGGTTTCCTTAAGGTGCAGAGGCACCCTTGCTTCAAGAGCTAGTACCCCACACCTTTGTCAGTGCAGCCAAAGTCAGCATTAGGGTAATCCTCCATCTCTTACTGTTTAGCACTTGAGACACACGAAACATTGAGATTTACCATCCTATGTCTTCATTCAAGTCCCTGATAAAATATGTACTCCAGGGCCAGCTGGAAGCTCTGGTTTTGGTGAGCATGCTGAATCAAAGAGGGCCCCTTGTTCAGCACTCCTGCTTAGGCTGTTAGAAGTCAGTCACCCCATCAGCACTTACCCAACAGTCCGTCATCTTTTCAGACAGTTTTAAAATACCTAACAAATGCCTTGATGACAGGAAGATGTATTTTCCCATCATTTCTCTGGATATCTAGTCTGGTAAACCAGAAAAAAAAAAAAGGAAATAAATGTAGATTGGAAAACATTGTTCTTATGAATCATGTGAATCTCGGGGCTACTTCTTCATTCTCTGTAGCGCTGTTAAGAGCCAGTTGGTGCCCATCCCCCCACTCCACCCCCATCCATATGTTGAAGCCCAGCTCCCAACATGACTGTATTTGGAGACAGGGCCTTTAAAAGGGCATTGGCACCCCACTCCAGTATTCTCAGTATTCTTGCCTGGAAAATCCCATGGATGGAGGAGACTGGTAGGCTGCAGTCCATGGGGTCATGAAGAGCTGGACACGACTGAGCAACTTCACTTTCATTTTCACTTTCATGCATTGGAGAAGGAAATGGCAACCCACTCCAGTGTTCTTGCCTGGAGAATCCCAGGGTCGGGGGAGCCTGGTGGGCCGCCGTCTATGGGGCCGCACAGAGTCGGACACGACTGAAGCGACTTAGCAGCAGCAGCAGCAAGGTTAAATGAAGTCATAAGAGTAGAGTCCTCATTAGTATGATTTGTGTTCAAGGGGAAGAGACGTCAGGGATGCAAACCCAGAGGTGAGACCATTATAACCCAGGAGAGAGGCCTCAGAACCAGCCCTGCAACACCCTGATCTTGGGCTTCCAGTCTTCTGAACTGTGAGGAAATGAATGTCTATTGTTTAAGGCCCCAGAATGTGCTCTTTTGTTATGCTAGCCCTAGCAAATTAATATAGGCCTAAAAGTTTATACCGTATGCTTAATCTCACCCCAGTCATCTTGAAACCAAGTGAGACATTTTGGAGCTCCTGGGCATGGAAGCATCTCTGTCCCCCATGTCTTGTTTGTAGGAAATGGACCACAGCCTCCATGATCTTCCCTGCGTCCTGGCGGGCAGATTCAAACAGTTTCTAATCAGGGAAGGGAGGAGATGCAGAGACAAGGGAGGAGCATCCAAGAAACAATAGTGCAGCCTGAATGATTTTATCTGAATGATTTCATGTTAATGTATGGCAGAAGCCAACACAATACTGTACAGTGATTATTCTCCAATTAAAAATTTTAAAAATTAAAAGAAATCGTGAACAAATTGAAAAAAAAATCAGACTTGATTAAAAATATGCTTGTTTTCCAAGTATGTTTCAGAGGATATGCCACTGGAGTCTCTCCTATTTAAGTTGCTTTATAATGAAGACTTAGATAAGCACTTTTATTAAAATCCCCTGGATCCATCTTAAACTGGTGACAATATACTGTTCTCTGGTGAATTGTTAAAGTAGACATCTCATCCTGAAAAATTAAAAATCCAAGACAGACTTGTGTATACAGAGATGATGACAGGAAAGAAGTGATGTACTGTTACAAAATGGGATAAGATGCTATCCAGAAATTAATTTGGATTAATATTTACATTTAACTGATGATTTGGGCAGGATGACATGGCACTAAACATGTGATGTTGTGTTCAGTTTTCCTTATCAGACAGTTATCTTTCCATTTTAAAAAGTCTCTCATCTTCTTTGTGCAGGTCCTGGGTTTGTATTTAGGGATGTGTACATTGAAAAGACACAATAAAGAGATAAGTATGCCTCAGGTTGGGACACATTTCCACCACTGAGTCTGCTCTTTCCTTTAAGCTGAATGAGGTAAATATAGAATATATTAGTTTTTTTTTTAAACCTCAATAAAATATAAGTTTATTTCTGCTGATACTGTACATCCAACGTGGGTGAGGTGGAGGGTCCCTTTGGGCAGAAACTTCCACAGTCGTGGTAGAGAGAGAGAGAAAACTGGCAATTCATACCTGGGCTCTTTTTAAAAATAGAAATAGTTTAACTTTATTGGAATAGCTGAACCATAAAGAAGGCAGAAGACTCCTGAGAGTCCCTTGGAGTGCAAGGAGATCCAACCAGTCCATTCTGAAGGAGATCAGCCCTGGGATTTCTTTGGAGGGAATGATGCTGAAGCTGAAACTCCAGTACTTTGGCCACCTCATGCAAAGAGTTGACTCATTGGAAAAGACTCTGATGCTGGGAGGGACTGGGGGCAGGAGGACAAGGGGACGACAGGATGAGATGGCTGGATGGCATCACTGACTTGATGGATGTGAGTCTGAGTGAACTCCGGGAGTTGGTGAGGGACAGTGAGTCCTGGCATGCTACAGTCCATGGGGTCACAGAGTTGGACACGACTGGGCAACTGAACAACACTAATTGATTTATTAATATGATGTCATATTGGTTTCAGGCATACAGAAGTGATTCAGTTATGCATATACACATATTCAGAATATCTTAGAATTGAAGTGTTTGAGCTGTACTTCAGTAATAGTTTGGGGATGTCAGGAAAATGAGCACCAGAGAGAAACACTTCAGTTTGTTCTATTGCTGATTGCCTTCAACTTGGTGGTGTCAACTACAAATTGGCACTTGCCAAGAGCATTGCCAACAACTGAACAACGAAGGCATTTGCCATCTGCCTCTGGGAGATCGAACCCCATGCTGCTATAGTTGTTGACCTTTAACAATCCCTGAGGAAGTTCATGGTGGAGTGAGGCACTCTGTGCTCCAGGGAGTCTGGTGGGATAGGTCGTTAGATAGTTGGATGTTTTTAGGAACAGATTTTATGATCTAAATCCTTGCATCTCCTCATGTCTAGAAAAGCACTAAATCCCTTACCACCTAAGCCACCAGGGAAGGGTACATTAATGTAAAATTTAATTGAATAAAGGAAATGGCAACCCACTCCACTACTCTTGCCTGGAAAATCCCATGGACGGAGAAGCCTGGTAAGCTATAGNCTTGCATCTCCTCATGTCTAGAAAAGCACTAAATCCCTTACCACCTAAGCCACCAGGGAAGGGTACATTAATGTAAAATTTAATTGAATAAAGGAAATGGCAACCCACTCCACTACTCTTGCCTGGAAAATCCCATGGACGGAGAAGCCTGGTAAGCTATAGTCCATGGGGTCGCAAAGAGTCGGACACGACTGAGTGACTTCACTTTCAAAGGACACTCTAGGGTTGTTTCTGCAGCTTATCTCAGGAATCTGTCTTTGGATGAAGATCAGATGCCTCACACATGGCCTGCAATCAAGACTGGAAGAAGACATAATATAAGGAACTGTCTCCAACCTTTCTATCAGGTACTCTTAACTAGCTCATATCAGTGAAATTGAAGGGAAATTGACTCTTGGGTTAACTCCCACTTCCAGATGCCCCTAAGTTGGACTGGTCTATAGAGAGGCCTACTGACCTCAAACTCACTTAAAAACAATGCTCAAACAAAGGAAACTACACTACGCTGGATGAGAAGAAGATGACATCAGCAGTAGACAGCTTGCCCAAGATGCTAATCTGACTCATATAATCACCTATAATGTTCTTGATTCCTTGGACCTATGCCTATCAATCAAATGTTTTCTATCATGGACACAATTCTATGCTAGTTTAAAACCCAAACCAATTGTTTGGTTGTGGCCAATTACCTGTGTCTAGTACTTTTGGCTTACCTTGGTGGATTTCTGTTCTCTAGGGCTCTGATTGGATACCCCCTAGGAAATTTATTTTAGATGGGTGTTCAGTTCTGCTCTATCTTCATGATATTCCTAGAGGGATCCTCTCACCTGGCCAATTAATAATACCTGCTCTGATGCTGGCCATAGATTTAAGTTTTCTCTTAAGATCATTTAAACTCAATTGGAATGATAAGCTAAGTCTCAATAAAAAAATTAATCTATTTTTGGCACTGTCATCTATTAAAAGGAAAACTCCCACAATTACCGGGTGGATCTACATGGTTAACACCAGGTTATGGTCATTTAAGTTTAAAGGTTCCTCTATGTTGGCAACGGTTAACTCATACTAAAAATGATCAACCTGGTAATTATGAGACAAGGCTGGGTGCTTTATGAACTACGCCCTTAGACAGTGTGACTGGTATGGAACTCAGTGGATTTGTGGCACTACTTTATGGCCTTCATGTGTACAGGGATGGATACAAAGGTGTAGCCTGGGATTCCCATGAATTTTAGGTCATACATGTTAACAAATTAGAGGTAACCCCAACCAATCTACCACTGGTTTGATCCCAATGGGTCAGATTTTGCCTGGAGAATCTTTCCTGGAGAATCCCTTGGACAGAGAAGCCTGGAGGGCTACAGTCCATGGGGTCGCAAGAGTCAGACATGACTTAGCGAATACACCACCACGGTGGGTCAAAGACCTGTATTCTACTGGCATGACCATTTAGCAGCTTGTGTGTGTGTGTGTGTGTGTGTGTGTGCCTTCAGTGGGGTTGGAGGATGTAATTGACCATACCTAAGCCTTAATAACTCTCATCAGCTTTACATGATAGTAATCGGGTTATTAACCTATTGAATTCTGAGATCTCTATGATGAGAAAGNGTGTGTGTGTGTGTGTGTGTGTGTGCCTTCAGTGGGGTTGGAGGATGTAATTGACCATACCTAAGCCTTAATAACTCTCATCAGCTTTACATGATAGTAATCGGGTTATTAACCTATTGAATTCTGAGATCTCTATGATGAGAAAGGCAGTCTTACACAACTGCAAGACCATTGAACCTGACAGCATCTCAGGGAGGTATCTGTGCTGCAATTCAAACTGAATGCTGTATTTTCATACCTGAGAAATCCTTTAATGTAATATATTTGATGAACCACATGAAAAATCAGATTTATGCTTGTAACTCATTTCCTAGTCTTGACGATCTTTAAAAAAAACTGGTTTGGTGTGGGAAGCTCATGGCTAAAATATTTACTTGTAATTTCACTAATGTTAGTAACTATACCATTTGTATTTTGCTTGTTTCACAAGATTATTATATCTTGTATTACCAAGTGTGTGAGTGAACCTCCAACAAAAATGATGACTAGACTTGAAGCAGTTGATCAAATGTGTAGCTCGATATATGATCAATGATTGTAATAGTGTAACACTAGCCCACCCAGGGATGCTTTTCTACTGGGCTTCCAATGTGGCTCAGCTGGTAAAGAATCTGCCTGCAATGCAGGAGACCTGGGTTTTATCCCTGGGTTGGGAAGATCCCCTGGAGAAGGAAAAGGTTACCCACTCCAGCATTCTGGCCTGGAGAATTCCAGGGACTATATAGACCATGGGGTCACAAACAGTCAGACACAGCTGAGCAACTTTCACTTTCTTTTGGGCTTCCGTGATGGCCCAGATGGTAAAGAATTTGCCTACAGTGCAGGAGACCTGGGTTCAATCCCTGGGTCAGGAAGATCTCCTGGAGAAGGGAATGGCAACCCACTCCAGTATTCTTGCCTGGAAAATCCCATGGATGGAGAAGCCTGGTAGG
>SJYX01007260.1:0-17600 GCA_006410675.1 Oreotragus oreotragus | reverse complement strand
CTTGAGAACTCAAGGAAAATCAAGTCTCAGTGCCTTAGACTTTAACTGAATCGTGGCTGCCTTAGGTCCACTAGTTCATGTACCTGATGGCATTTTCATTGCAACCATTGTATTCATGTCTTCCTGAGAGAGGACTTCATACTATAGGGGTAGTCCAATTAGAGTGGACCTAGCAGTCCTGTTCTGTATAAAGTGTGGTAGTGATAAGGAGTGGGGGGAGTCTTAGAGTCAGTGTGATGTGTTTCCAATCCTGGCCCCTCTACGTAGTAACCCCATCCTTGGGCAAGTCATTTCACCTTCCTTATGTCTGTTTTTTCACTTGTAAAATGAGGAGAACACTAGACGCCCCCTCACAGGTTGTCTGTGAGGATTACATGAGGGACTTTAAATAGCCTAGCACAGTCCTTGGCACCTATCATGGACTCAGATGTCATCATAAATATTATTACTGCCTTACCCCCTCAGGTAGGAATAATACAAGGTGCTATACATTGTTCCCCAAGGTCAGGGGTTAGCAAACTATGACTCAAAGGCCAAATGCAGTGTGCTTGGGAACTAACAGTGATTTTCACATTTGTAGTCAGTTGCAAAAAAGTTAAAAGAAGAATGCTGTTTGTGATATGGGGAAATGACATGGAATTCAGATTTCAGT
This sequence comes from Oreotragus oreotragus, assembly GCA_006410675.1. NCBI lineage: Eukaryota > Metazoa > Chordata > Mammalia > Artiodactyla > Bovidae > Oreotragus > Oreotragus oreotragus. The sequence goes on along the minus strand of SJYX01007260.1, from coordinate 16,948 downwards.
GTTCATAAATAAAGTTCAATTCGAACATAGCCATGCTCATGCATTTATGTATTGTTTCTGGCTGCTTCTGCTCTTCAATGGCAGAGTTCAGTAGTTGCACCAGATATCATATGGCCTGGAAACGAAATATTTCCTATCATGCCACTCCCCACTCTGGGGCATTTAGCTGTCTGGAAGATCATAGGGATGGACAGTCTGGGAATTACTTGCAGACTATCAGCACTTATATCCCCGAACTCATGTGTCTGTGTGTCTGTGTTGTGCTGAGTGATTTATAAGGGAAGCAATTTTATAAGTTCATGTAGGACAAACGAGATGAGGTTTTTGTGGCATTTTTAGCTAAGGGTTCACTTTGTGCCTTGAAAGGATTAGGAAGAATTTTAAGAGTCGTGGCAGTATTGGTTAGATGGATATACAGCCTCTTTTGTTTTTCTTTCCTCCATCAGAATCTTCTCTTGAAGGAGGAGAGAATGTATGATTAGCTTCTCTTTGTAAAACAGATGGAATTGCTCTTATTTAGGTGTACCATCATTCTGAGCAGTTGGTTCTGAATGTGACACACCAAGGCCAAGTCGCATGTCAGCAAATATCAATCACCTTAGCACCCTGTTCTCCCTTAAAAGACAGTTTCTGTAGAGAAATGCAAAATCTTAGAATATCCAGATTGGAAGGAGATCGATCAGGATGATATTCATATTAATATTGCTCTGCTGATAGAGATACAATATCCTGTTGGAAGGCAAAATATTGTATAATGAACAACTCCTAGTCCATTCAATCTGTTCCAACAGGATGGCCTTTAATGGGTGTTTGAATACTGGAATTAATTTGAATACCTGTAAGATATTAAATTTAATATGCTCTACAAAATGTGAAATTGTTGAGATACACAATACCCAGTTTTGAATGAGAGTGGGGAGGATAGGAATGTTTACCATTCTGGAGGTAGAAACTCTGAGCTCTGGTCTGCAGGTCCACCTTCTGGCCGACCATAATGAAATGCCTTTTTAGGACGGATGAGTTATGCATAGGGCCGGGGAAGAGGTGGATGATCTGGAGGGTTGGTCTCTGAAGGAAAAGGTTGTTTTAGCTGAGCTGTGCAGACATAGCAATCTGGGTCTTTGTGTCAGCAAGGGGTCCTAGGCTGTGAAGCTGCAGACTGACCTGCTGCAAGGGGAAGGAGGAAGGCAGGGAGGCTGGAGAGTTTTTAGACCAGATCTTGCTGAGAAGATCTCGGAATCTCCAACTCCTCCCCTGCTCTTCTGTCCTTCACACTTACAGGACTGGTGTTAGGGGAGATATATTTTTTTAATAGCTAACTCTCCCTTGGTTTGCCCCCATGCTTCTGTGTACAACCAACAGGCCAAGGTGACAAAGACTAGCAAAGGCCAGAGGTAGCCCCATGTAGATAGAGCTGACACTCCAAGTTCATCAGACACATAATCTACCAAACAATCTTACCTTACATCCTGAGCTTTCCTATCACAGTCTTCTTTATGGGGTGGGGCCTGGCCTCTTTTTCCCTGTAGCCCTCCTTCCTTTCATATTGTACCCCGAGAACCACACTGACAATGTGGACAGTGACAATCGGTGGCTATTTATTTACATATCCATCAGAATGTCCTCTCTGTACACTGTACTGGTGTCGACTTCCATCTTGATGGGTTTGGACATGTGGTGGCAGTCTGGCTATTTCAATAAGCTGCTTTCAAGAGGAATCCGTTTGAAAGCTCAAACTACCACTCCAGTGGAAGAGCAGAGCCAATGACTCTGTCTTGTGACTGGATTAAGCAGAAGGGCAGTGAACATGGCTAGAGGTGTTAGCACCCTGCAATCTAAAGAATGTGGGCTTCAACCTCTTCCCCTAGGATAAGGCCAAGAGGAACTTTTTGGCTTCCAGTCTCTGGTGCATGTATTTTCTTGTATCTGTGCCTCTTCTAAGTGGTGGCTAGTGTGATGGACGTGACCGGCGTGGGACAAGGTGACACTGTGGCTGCACAGGGATATTGGTAACTCCCACAGACTCATTCAGCCTCCTAAGCTCAGGGAAGAAGCCTGAGTAAGAAAACCAAATGTCAACAGTCTTTCTGCATGTTTCTTCCCTGGAGTCACACTTTTAGAACAGGCATAGGCTTAAAGGTATAAATAAAGCCAATTATTTGAGTTTGCCATTGACTTTCATATATAAATTATCAATATAGTTTTGATTCAATGATAAAAACAACAGTCTGGGAGTTTTAAGCCCTGTCATAGTAGTGAAGCAGTTGACAGCAAGAGCCTTCTGGTCTGGTGCTGTCTCTTTGTACAGAGAATCGGGTGTTAACCTTATGTCTGCTGCTTAAGAAAAGCTGCTTTTTAAAAAATATTTCATATATGCCAGGCATCTTCAAAAGGCCTAAAAATATTATTTAATTTAATACCACCAATTATTCTAGGAGGTAGGTTAAGAAGGAAATGGCAACCCACTCCAGTGTTCTTGCCTGGAGAATCCCAGGGACAGGGGAGCCTGGTGGNATGTCTGCTGCTTAAGAAAAGCTGCTTTTTAAAAAATATTTCATATATGCCAGGCATCTTCAAAAGGCCTAAAAATATTATTTAATTTAATACCACCAATTATTCTAGGAGGTAGGTTAAGAAGGAAATGGCAACCCACTCCAGTGTTCTTGCCTGGAGAATCCCAGGGACAGGGGAGCCTGGTGGGCTGCCGTTTATGGGGTTGCACAGAGTCGGACATGACTGAAGCGACTTAGCAGCAGCAGCAGGTTACTATTTTTATACACATTACAAATAGGGAAACTGGGGCTCCAAGAGTCACTTGTCCAGAGTTCTTGAAATTCTAAGGCAAATCAGCCTGACTTCCGGTCTTAATTCGTTGCACCATGTTGGTGAATTTCTGCAGGGTGAAGGGGAGGTGCCTTCCTGGAGCCCCATGGTTCCCTTGGCCTTGAGTGAGTTTTCACATATTATCAACTGTCCTTGGATAGATTAGTTAGCTTCCTAGAGGTTGAGCAAGAAGTCGTCTTCTAGAGGGAACAGCTGGTCTGCTCTGTTTTTCAAATCTCCAAGTTGATTTTGGAATGAAGGCTTGTTTTCCCAGGAAAGTGTTACTATTTTTCCATCTCCCTCTCTTCTGTGAAATGCGAGAGATAGCAGGCAGCCTTGCCTCAGGAGCAGACCACAAACCATGAGGATGGAGAAAAGAGGCGTCTGGCTTTCCTTTCAGATCAAAGCTAACTACAAAGGTAGTGTGACACACACCTATTGAAATGTGTTACCATCACTGAGCTGCCAGGCCTTTAGGCCAAAGCAGTAAGCAGAGTACATAAATGACTGTCATTATTTTTATGTGTCTGGGGTTTTGTTTCTCTACTGGGTTAGGTCTTCACTAGCTATAGTAACACTATGATAGCTTTCTTTAGTACCGTTTATGGCCTTACTTGTTCTTATCGCCAGCCTTTCACACACACCTCCATTAAAGAGTAGATTTATCTAATTGCATGTTATGCAGGTATTTTGTATTATAAACAATGTTTAAATGTATTCATTTGAAACAGGTCACAATTAAAATCTACAAACACTGTAAGCCTCTATAAAAGCTCCACCATCCACCTTATAGCTTAGCATTATTTCCTCTAGAAAGGAAAAACATCTCATCCTGTATTTCTCTGATGTACCACTTTTTTGTTATCAATAAAAACAAAAGACATATGTTTAATTGGATCCCTTAGGTATCGATTAAAGAAGATTTGGATTCCTGCTTGCCAGGATGGTTCCATAGAGCATCTTAGAACTATCCTTTTTCTCAAATCCTTTGAGGATGCACCCATTTTAATATTTTCCTTCCAACTACCAGGTTAAATCCAGGTTAAATGCTACTCACTTAAGTTCAGGCAGCAAAAGTTCTCCAGGAACATCCTAGGGACCCAAGATAAGGCCACCTTACATTTTATTCCCATGTTGGACCAAGGGAGGAAGGAAACAGCTGCCACTTGGCACTGAAATCCTGCTGATCTGGGTGTCCAAAGTGTTGGAAGTTAACTGTGTAATCCATTGGAGGACAACCCTAACAAGTCCCCTTTCCAAATCAAGACAGTTAATATTTCTTTCCATACTTTACCTCATAATCAATATTCCATTTTCAAGGTAGTAAAACTAATCAAATCATATAAAATGAATCTTGCACAAGAGGAGGGAGGTAGAATGAATAAGCCACAAAGGGGGCTGACTAGAAGATAGGAGAATGTTTGTAACCATGTGATGTCTTTTCTGTGTGTTAACGTCTTCTGGAAGCCTGAGCTAACCTCTGTGATATGGGGCTGCTCATTTGTCCCTTGAAACACCAGAATCAGGAGGCAGGAAAATACTCAGAAACCAGTCATGTTCTTGTGATCCTTCTGTGTGGTATTTTACTGTTCCTAGTGATAAAATTGGGCATGTGGTATGACGAGGTTCTCCTGACTCCAGGGCAGGCTGTGGGCCTGTGATAGGCATATGGGGCAGCAGTCAGCATAGGGGATGGTGGTAGTGAGATGCTCTGGACCACTGTTCTGGCATCTTCTAGACTCTTAAGAATTGGTCATCTCTCATACTCCACCTTACCTTATCTTTACTGTGCCCTTTCCCTACACCCTTTGCCAACAAGTAAGGAGAAAAGCCTGTCCTGTAAGGTCTTTCCAAGAGAAAGAGAATAATAGTTTAGGTTTACTGAGAACTTTTGAAATACACTAGGCATCTCACATGAAGTATCTCATTCAGTCCTTTCCACAATCCTGTGTTATCCTCACATTACAAATTAAGGAAGTGAGGCTCACGGAGAGGCTATCCTGCCCTTCATGCTGATCATAAAGCCAGTCACCGGCAGAAGCAGGTGCAACAGCTCAAAAATGAAAGAGGGCACAGTACTTCACATGGAGACTGACACTGGCCATGTCGGGGATGAAATACAGTGACCCAGGTATCAGTGTTTAAGGGCTTACATGGGAAAGCGTTGTCTTACTGTAGTACTTCGCCTTTCTCATTTGTGTCTAATTAGAAATAGTTTCAGTCAGATACACATTTCCAGGAGCATTTGTAATTATCCCAAGTCCTATCCACCAGTTTCTCTGAAGAGGCTTCCATGGCCTAGAAACTTACCTCTTATTAATGCTGCTGCTCCGTCTTAAAAGTTCTTCCCTTTGGTATGAGGTGAGGTGAGGCGAAGTTGCTCAGTCGTGTCCGACTCTTTGCGACCCCGTGGACTGTAACCTACCAGGCTTGTCTGTCCATGGGATTCTCCAGGCAAGAATACTGGAGTGAATTGCCATTTCCTTCTCCAGGGATCTTCCCAACCCAGGGCTCGAACCTGGGTCTCCCACATCGGAGGCAGACGCTTTAACCTCTGAGCCACCAGGGAAGCCCAGGCTTCCTTTGGTATAGTTGACCTTTGGTATAGTTGACCTTTCACCACAAAGAACCAAGATGGCATCTTACTTTTCTGATGGGCCACTAGAAATTGTCAAAAGATCATTAGGCTTGAGGGCATAAATTGGTCATAATCCAGTGTCTGGGGAAAGGGCATACAATAACTTCATAAAGTGGATTGATGTTACTCTAGTAATTTATTTAAGAAACATCTACTGAACACTTACTCTGGGTCAGGCCCCTTGCTGGGTCTGGGGACACAAAGATGAAGGAATTTCCATCCTTGAGGAGATCACAATCAGGTAGGGGAGAAAAGAGGTAAACAGATGATTATAGCGCTTGGCTGAGTGCTACTGTGAAGGTGCACACTCTGCATGCTGAGTGCTTTGGGAGTGTGGACACTTGGGACTTCGTGGCTGGATAGTGGCAGCTCAATGAGAAGATCTGGAGGCCTGTCCACACTAGACTCGGCATCAGCCTCAAGCCAAACGCTTGTCTTCTCAAAATGATTTTATTTAAAAAATCAATTTTTTACTATGCTAACTCAAATGATATATTCTGTAGAGGTTTACTGGACCATTTTTCCCTTTAAAATAACTAATAACTAATAACTGTATGGTTTGACATGCTTTGGGGCATATTTTTATAAAGTAGCGCAGATAGGACAGTGCTGGAATGCATTGGTGTGCTATGAAGCCTGAATTACAGTAACACACAAACAAATGCACCTTAAAAAGCATAAAGAAAAGCAAAATGCTTCAATTCATTAAGCACAAAGAGGCAGCGTGGCATGGGGAATGATGATTTGCAAACAGGAAGACAAGGGTCCCTGCCGGCTCTTCTGCTGGGTGTCCCTAGGAGGTCCCTGTGCCTCTCTGGACCTCAGTTTCCTGGTGGGTAGAATAGGTGGTGGATGAGAATCTCAATCTCAAGCCCTCCATTCCTTTATGAGTTGCTAAAATCCTGGACTTCTCTGACAGCTGTGTGATTGGGCAGTTCTGAATCCCATTTTCCTTGTCAAGTTCCAGACAGGAGAAAGAGCTCAGAATTCCAATCATGATGGGGTTCTTGGCAAGCAGGTTTTACAGGGTGGTAAGGTAATCAATCTGCAGTTCGACAGTCCGAAGGCCTCAGCTTTCATCTGACTTGGAAAATACCAGGAGCTTGGGATTATGGCTTCCAACCACATGATTTTGCTTTGAGGTTAACATACTTTTTTCCAACAATTACGTAGCACTCTTCATCCACCAAGTACCCACTGCAATCAAGGAGAAAGGACATGACAGATTAAATGAATCTTTGTGTGTTTTTAGTACTGGTGGGCTACAGACTCCTTGGAATTGAAGTTACTTCGATTTTTTTGAATTCAGCCTAATAGCCTCCATCAGAATGCTTTTGCCTTCCCAGAATCCACTTGTGAAGGACCAGCAGGTGGGCTAATCAAGGAGTACTAAAGTTTTCTGGCTCAAAGAACATAATGCAGTTTATTTACAAATCTCACCATTCACCTCTGCCCTACGTTTTCTTTCCTTTCTATGATTTTAGCACTTGGGGTTTTTAGTAAACTCTCAGTTCCATAATGTAGGCTAAAAAATAATGTCAGTATGGCAGAGATTCAGCCCTCACTGAAAACATAGGAGGTGACCAAATACAAAGCATCCTTGCCTCCCTTGTCCCTTTCAGGGACTCCGAATAGCCCTGTTGCCATCATTCCATGGATTGGGCTGTATCTATAGATTAATTTCAAAGCCACACTGCTGTTCAGACTTGAGCATTGCGTTTTATGGGATGGGCACTGGAAGGACAATGAAAGTCCTTGAGAAATTGCTCCCCTTAAATTTACCAATCCACATGTGATTGCCACTTTTAACACAAATCAGGGCACAGTTATTCACTTTCTATTGAAAACATATGGTGAGTATTTAGAGCTAGCCCTAGTCCAGACCCAGTCATGGTGGCATCGAGCAGAGTCAGAATTGAAAAGTGGAAAATGGTATCCAGGTGGCAGAAGGAATTCAATAGGGGGGATGGGAAATATTTATTGTTAAGGAGCTTTCATAAGGAGAGCAGAAATGTTAGATGTGATTTGCAGGTCCGTAGGAAGGCAATATCTGCCTCGAAAGTAGAAATTTGCAGAGGATTCTCACTATTTATGTGCCTCACCCTTGACCCAAACCATCCTTCTGCCCTCTTCCCCTGAACATGCTTAATAAATATGATTATGCTTTGAGAATTTATTCAAAATAATATCTGCACGTGATCAGTAAGTGCTCCATGCCAGGCACCTTGGTGAAGGTTTGATTCACATTTTCTCATGTCCTACTTGCAAGGATCTTGTGAGAGGGAGGTCATTAGCTCCATGCTGCGTGTGTGTGCGCTAAATTGCTTTAGTCGTATCCAGCTCTTTGTGATCCGGTGGATTGTAGCCTACCAGACTCCTCTGTCCATGGGATTCTCCAGGCAAGAATACTGGAATGTGTTGCCATGCCCTCCTCCAGGGCATCTTCCCAACCCAGGGACCAAACCCAAGTCCCTTTTGTGTCCTGCGCCAGCAGGTGGGTTCTTTACCACTAGTGCCACCTGGAAAGCTCTGTGTTACAGATGAGAAAACTGAGGCTCAGACATTAAACCAGCCAGATCTGCCTAAGTAGTCCTGGGAATGGGAGCACCTGGGTCTCTCTCCCGGGGAAGTTTCCAGACAACTCCATGTTACTTCAGCCCCCAGGATTGCAGTCAAGCAGAGGGAAGAAGGCGGCAAGTGATGGCTTTGAAACACTTGCCAAATGGCTTCATCACCATCCCCTTCCCTCCCAGTGTCAGTGGAGTAGAGGGAAGGTGTGGTCCCAGCCAGGCAAACAGGGGAAGGAAAAAGCTGAAAACACATGTATATTTCTCCCAGTTGAACTGTCTTTTCCTTTGTCCCCCTAGGAATTCTGCCACCTGTAGGTTTTCAGGGACCATGAAACTGAGACTGCAGTCCTGGGCAGTGGAAGAGGGTTAGAGGTCAGAAGATATGACACCAAGGCCAGCTTTACCAATAATGAGGTGTGTGACTGTGGGCAAATTACATAACTATTACTACTAATACAACTTCTGCATCTGTGCAGTGAACATCACCATCCCTTCCCACTGTGTATTCCTCAATCATGGTAAAGATTAAAATGAGGAGATTATATGAGAGTATTCTAGAAATCAGAAGTGCCACATAAATATAAGTGACTATGAGAAATGTAAGACAGGGTGGTCATGTAACTGACATCATCCATTAGATGAGAGTAAATTGGTACTATCCATCCCCTTGGTGGACAAGCTTTCTTGTCCTTAAAGGCCATTTCCAGAGAAGAAGGAAACATTCATCTAAGCTCCAGCACCACATTTCTGTATAAGAACTAGTTTGAGATTTAAATGAACCCTGTCTCTCAAGACACCGCCTTGCATCTATTCTGTATTCAAATTTATTTATCTAGAGACAAAATTGTGCTTTCTTGAATTCTACTCACACTATATGCAAGCAGATCAAATGAGGTGTTGATCCAGCAAAATGGCAAGTAGCCTTTTGCTTCCTTGAAATTGCTAATTTTACAAATGGCAGGCTGTTGAAACGTGGCATGGAATATCTATTTTACTAGACTCTGGCAACATGGGCACATATGGTCTTGTCAAGAATGAATCACACACAATTCCAGGTTTATAATTAAGCAGTGGAAATTCCGAAAGGAATAACAATATGAACAAAGTCAGATTTAGATTGCTGTTTGTCAGCTTTCTCTCAGGCTCCTTCCTTGGTACATTATTGGCAACCTAGCTACTTTGATTCTTTTGCTCTGAGAAAATGTTTAATTGGGAAACACCAAACATCTTCGCCTTGACTCTAATTGTACTTGGTTTAACATCTGTATACCATGCTTCAGTTCAGTTCAGTTGCTCAGTCGTGTCTGACTCTTTGCGATCCCATGAATTGCAGCACGCCAGGCCTCCCTGTCCATCACCAACTCCCGGAGTTCACTCAGACTCACGTCCATCGAGTCCATGATGCCATCCAGCCATCTCATCCTCTGTCGTCCCCTTCTCCTCCTGCCCCCAATCCCTCCCAGTATCAGAGTCTTTTCCAATGAGTCAACTCTTTGCACGAGGTGGCCAAAGTACTGGAGTTTCAGCTTTAGCATCCTTCCTTCCAAAGAACACCCAGGGCTGTTCTTTTTCAGAATGGACTGGTTGGATCTCCTTGCAGTCCAAGGGACTCTCATGCTTAGAGTATCATAAAGAATAGAAGAAGAACAAGCATATAGGTCAAGCAAAATGTTCTTATATAAATATTTAGGTTAATATAATACCTTCTCCCACCAAATTTGAGCTTCTGATCAACTCCCTGGCAGGCCAGCCAAGATTAATAAGTAAGATAGGGACCATTTTTAGAAAGCTTGTCTCTCTCTCTCTCAATCTTAATCTCTCTCTCTCTGAATGCTCTTTCTACCCGAAGGAAGGGACCATGTCCCATTCTTGTCTGTAAGCCCAGCATCTAGCACAGTGCCCGGCATGGTTGTTTTGGAGATTTGCATCATGTGTTTAGGAAACATTCTCAGGGAATTCCTTGGAGTTACTATGGACCTGATTTTGAGCCCTATTTGTGACTCAACATCTGTACCTTAAAGCACATGTCAGCCAAAAGGTGGAAATAGCTCAAATGTCCATCAACTGATGAACAAACAAAATATGATCTTTCCACACAATGGGATATCATTCAGCCACAAAAAAAGAATTAAATGCTGATACATGCTACTACATAAATGAACCTTGAAAACATTATGCTAAGTGAACAAAGCCAGTCACAAAAGATTACCTATTGTATGACTTCATTTATATGGACAGGCACATTTATAGAGACAAAATAAATCAGTGGTTGCCAGGTGATACGGGAAAGGGGAAGATTGGGGGATGATACCTAAAGAATATGAAATTTCTCTTTAGGGTGTTGAACATATTCTTCAATTGATGGTGGTAGTGGTTGTACAACTTTGTGAATACACTAAGAGCACAGAGTAGTACACTTAAAATGGGTGAATGGTGTGATATATGGATGGTATCTCAGTAAGACTGTTATGTTAAAAAAAAAAAAAGTCTATCCCAAATGATTTTGATCTTGCATTGCCAATTCAGAAGCCTGGGCTAGCCTAATAGGTCCCTATCCCAGTTTTGATTCCTAACCCTTTTTTTCTTCCTGGCTCTTAGGACCTATAGCTTCCCTGCAGCCCACATGGCTGCCCCCTAGCTTTGGTTCTATTATCCAGAATAAAGAATGCCCTGGAAGAGAGCTGATGCCTTATTGGAAGAGGGGAAATATAGACTTGCAGTTTCAAGCTGTGTCTACCCCTAGCCATCGCTCCCACTTGGATAGCTGCTCTACCATGAAGATTGGCACCCTGTTCTTCCCCACTTATGTTTTCCCAGGGCCTTGAAGAACCCAAATCTGGTTACTCAATTGTGAGATTGAAATAGCCTAGATGTTTTTATTCACAAGAGGGCAGTGATTCTATTAAGGAAAGCAGCTGTCACAAAACAAAATTTTCATGTTCCATATAGGAAATGGAAACTTTCAAGAAAAAAAGGAGTCAGTTTTAAAACATACAGCATTGAGTTCTCCCTTTCACTTGTCATCTTTTTTCTGCTTATTTAGAGACAGGAAAAGGAAAACTTTCTTGCTTGTTCAATCCCCAAGCTACTTCCAGTTTTTGACTTTAAAGGGAACCAGTGCAAAGTAAGGAAATATTATTTGGACACCTGAAAAAGAAAATGTTTTTTAACAAACTGGATGGTGATTTCTAACCACCATGGATGAGTATAAGTACTTTCTGTTAAAATCTCATCAGTGAGTACATATTTCTAGGAATATTACATTGCAATAGAAGTTATAAAAGGATGCTACTAACTCATCCTTTAATTTGACTACAAAATATTTATTAGAAGTTAATATTAAATATTGATTAAAGATTAACTGTGGTATTAAGTATTTAAAATATTGGTAAAAATTAAAGCTTTTGTCACAATAGACCATGGTCTGTCTACTGATAATCACTTTTCTGTAGGGTGGTTCCCTGAATGTATTACAAATAATACTTCTATAATGAGAAGTGATTGTCACCATTCCATATCTTTGAATTTGAACATATCTTGACAAAATTTTCTTTGAAGATTTTAAAAAGTCTTTTAACCAAAAGAAAAAAATCCAACATACATCTTAAAATTGATTGTCAGCCCCTCAGAAAATGTCCTCAGGAACCCAGAACAGTGATAGTTTTAGAGATATATATTTCCTTTCTTAATTCACTTTTGGCTGCGAAGAAAGATTCTGCAAACTGTGAAAAAGAGCCAAATACTGAGACTTCAAGGATTATTCAAAAAACCCTGTAATTAGTTTCATGACCAAAAAGAAAAGACTGGCTTGGGTGATTGAAAGGATGGAGGAATGAATGGACAGATGAGTACAAATGCATTCATTCAAAGATACTTCTGAGTACATAATTTCAATGGTGGTGAGTGCTATAAAAGGCAAAGAACCAGGTGCTATGAGAGTGTATTTGAGGGGCCTCTGACCTAGTGTGGGAAGCCATGTTTAAGCTGAGACTTGAAGGTGAATAGGAGCTAGGAGAGTAAAACTGGGAGAAGGTCCAGAAAATACATGAGAGGCTCAGATGGTGAAGAATCTGCCTGCAGTGCAGGAGACCTGGGTTTGATCCCTGGGTCAGGAAGATCCCTGGAGAAGGGCATGGCAGCCCACTGTAATATTTTTGCCTGGAGAATTCTGTGGACAAAGGAACCTGATGGGTTACAGTCCATGGGGTCGCAGGGAGTAGGACACGACTGAGTAACTAACACTTTCAAAGAGGGAGGACAAAGGGAAGAAGAAAGTAATAGAAACAAAGACAGGAAACAGAGAGAGTGAAGAGAATGACAAGGCTTAAAGATGCAGTTGTGAGGGTGCTGGAGCACAGCTGGCGACTCCAAGGGAAAATTATGAAACCTTTGTCATCTGGAAAACTCAGTTAACCAGAATGACTCATTCCCCAATTATGCCACAAATCCAGGATTTTACTGGAAAGCAAGCAGCCATGAGGGATGTAGTGTCTTAGCTGCTCAAGTAGGGAATTGAACCCACACCCCCTGCATTGGAAGGTGAAGTCTTAACCACTGGACCTCCAGGGAAGTTCCAAAAACCAGAGTGTTGATAACTAATGGTTACAAAGCAATGCCCACATGCCAGTCACCATTCCAGTGTTTATATTAACTCATTTAATCCTTAGAACTGTGCTATGAAGGAGAAACCAGTACAATTCCCATTTTATAGATGAAGGGCTGACAGAGGCACAGAGAGGTTAAGGAACTTGCCTATGGTCACACAGCTCACACGTCGTGCCATAGATCTGGGCATATTCAACTAATCTGTATCTTTCAAAATTATATAGCTATTTAGTGGCAGATCCGAGAATGGAGCCCAGTTTTCTGACTCCAGTGCAGCATCCCTCAGCTGGGCACAAATTCATGAAATAACTTTATAATACCCCAGTAACTGCAAGCATGCAAGCAAAGTCGTTAGTTCTCCTGTCTCCACTTTGTTGAATGGTTCTACCTCTGGGAGGGAGTGAACCCAGTCCACCTCTAGGAATATGCTGCCCAGAATTTTGCCTTCCATCTTGGCACTGCCACTGTAACAGTGAGTGTTTTGGAGCTGGCGGAAAGTATTTTTGTGCCTCAGTTCAATTCAGCAGTTGTGTTAGAAAACACCCTCCAAATGTCCAACGATGTTAATGTGTTTCTTTGTGAATGATCTAAAGGTAAATGTGCTTCATTACAGGGTGATGGGCTGAACAAGAGACTAAGGTATGAAAAACAATGCTAGAGAATAGATTTCCAGGGCTGTAAGCTTGCTGTCAGGATTTGCAGAGAGGATTTGATTGGGAAGAAAAATGCATCTTTGCTTCATCATTTCAAAGCAATTTCATGCTTCAGTTGTCCACATTTCTGTCTTCTGAACACTTCCAAGGGCCACACTTGGGCCTCAGCAGCAGCCTGAAGTCTCATGTGATGGAGTCTCCTTGCGAGGGCTCTGTGGGAGTGATGTAGAAAGCGACATAGCAACGCTTGATTTTGATAGAACAATTTAATCATACTCTTTTGCCTCGATTAAGTTGAAAAGACTCAAATGCAGCTGAAAATTGAAAAGTGTAACAGAATGAGAAGGTTTATATCAAATATTGAAAAGGCTGAGAGAGAGAGCTAACAGATGTTTTGGCTGTGACTGTTAAAACTGGGGCCTGCAATCTGGAACTGCTCAGGGGTCCATTGCTGTGGACAAGGATTCACTTTTTTGAACTGAACCAGGGAAGAGGGGGTGTCTGGTGCCCAGTGGCTGCATGAGTCTATCAAGTAAAGATTTCATATACCGTCTGGTCTCTTCTTTAGGACTTTTTTGAAGGACTGTGAGGTTGTTTTTCCCCCCCAGGTTTCTGGAGATATAATTGACATATTGTGTAAATTTAAGGCAAACAGTGTCATGATTTGGTACTCATATATATTGTGAATGATTACCACAATCAGATTAGTTAGCACATCTGTGATATTGTGTAATTACTGTTTGTGTGAGTATCTGTGTGTGTGCTGAGAACATTTAAGACATACTCTCTTAGTGACTGTCAAGTACACAAAAGAGTATCGTTAACTACAGTCATCTTGCTATACATTCCATGCCCAGCATTCATTCATCCTGTAACTGGAAGTTTCTACCCTTTGACCAACATCTCCCCATTTTCCCCACCCCTGGGCAACCACATCCTGTTTCTGTGAGCTCTGGTTATTTAGATTCCACATCGAAGTTAGATCATACTGTATTTGTCTTTCTCTGTCTGCCTTATCTCACTTAGCATAATGCCCACAAGGTCCATCAGTGTTGTCACAAATGGCAGGATTTTGTGGGATTGCTTCTAGATGCCGGTCCAGTCACATTTGGCTTCCTTCAGCGGTGTGTTGTTATCTGCTGAGAGAAAGCAGGAGGGGGATTCTCATGTACCCTCCCAGAATGCACGCTAGGCACTGGACCTGGGAGTTTTGCATGTAGTGTACTAGAACAGTGTTCTCAATTTTGGCCGAACAACTGAATCACCTGGGAAGCTTTTCAAGCACATAGAGGCTCAGGCCCCCATCTCCTAAGATGCAGGTTAATCTTGGGCATTTGGAATTTTTAAAATTTCTACCAAGATGTTTTAGGAAAAAGAATTGTGTACATGTGTTTGAAACTGTTGAAATGCCACTTTTCAGTACAAGTGTTTTTGTAATTAAACTTTTATATTATCTTTGTTTTTTGTAGAAGTTGACATGGGCATTTGTAATTATAAAACCGCCTCCGGGGGTTCAGTGTACAGCCAGTGTTGGAGAACCACAGACTTTGAGAGCAACTCATTGCACAGAGAACAGACTTTTGGTTACTAAGAGGGAGGGGGTTGGAGTGGATGAATTGGGAGTTTGGGGTTAGCAGATGCAGACTGGTATATATAAGATGGATAAACAACAAAGTCTTCCTATATAGCACAAGGAACTATATTCAATACCCTGTGGTAAACCATAGTGGAAAACAATATGCGAAAGAATGTATATGTATGTATAACTGGATCACTTTGCTGTATAGCAGAAATTACCACAGCATTATAAATCAGCTATATTTCAATAAAAAAGGAGTGTATTATTCAATTTGGGGAACACTTCCTGTCTTTGCTCACTCATCCACTTGCAACTTAGGGACCGAGTCACATACTTCATTGTGACAAGAGTGACAAGTATCTCTGGTGGCCTCAGTGCTCAGAACTCATGCCAAATTCCTTCAGCACCTTACATCACTGATTTGCTTCAGACTGCCTCTGCTTCCGAGTTAATATTTCTAGTTTTTCAAATAACCATTTTGATAACCCTGCTTTCATTGTGTATGTCTGTGTATGCTTAGACACTCAGTGGTGTCCTCCTCTTTGCGACCTCATGGACTGTAGCCCACCAGATTGCTCTGTCCGTGGGGATTCTCCAAGCAAGAATACTGGAGTGGGTTGTCATTTCCTTCTCCACCGCATCTTCCCAACCCAGGGATTGCACCCACCCAACCTCAGGGTCTCCCACGTTGCAGGCAGATTATTAACCATCTGAGTCCCCAAGGAAGCCCAGGAATACGGGAGTGGGTAGCCTATCCCTTCTCCAGGGGATCTTTCTGACCCAAGAATCGAACTGGAGTCTCCTGAATTGCAGGCAGATTCTTTACCAGCTGAGTTATCAAGGAAGCCTTTAGAGAAATTGCTTGCCTTCATTACTTTGTAACTCCTCACTGTGGAGAAGGAAGTTGTGGAGAGGAAACTTTGGAGGCCCCAGGAGAAGAAGGCCTCATTGTGCTTGTATTCCAGGCTTCCTTACCAGTACACTCCCCAAGAACACAGACCTTCTGCTCACTCTGGCTAGCCTTCCTAAAGAGGAGAGGATTTCTGGAGGCAGAGCTATTGGAGCCTAAGTACAGGGTTCCCAGAGAGCAATGATTGCAGACTGGAAGCCCCTGGCTCAGTGTGTCCCTCAGGATGTCAAGACGTGCACCTGGTGAAGGAAAGCTATTGTCAAGGAACTGTTCTCTGCCAGGGACCCCAGGACCCGGTTTAGATGTATGTGGATGGGGATGAAGGGGAGACCATCTCTGGCTGCTTCTGATCATGATGATTGACTTTAGAAAACAAGGTGTGGAGCTTGTGAAAGAGACACTGTATGTCTGTGCAGGTGCCAAGTTCCTGACAAAATGAAAATTTCAAGAGATTTACAGAGACCCTCCCTGTCCATCACATACAGCTATGTCAAGATTTAGAGTTTGCAAAGGAGTACTGGCATTATCTCATTGTTGCTGGGATATATGGAGTGAGGGCGAACTGTTAGGGAACACCTACTATGTGCGAAGCAACGGGATTTGTACATTCACCCATATGTCACCCTAGTAAATAATCCTCACAGTACTCCACGAGGTGCCTATGATTACTATCATTTTGTGGATTTAGAAACCAGGGGTCAACTCACTGACATGATTTACCCCAGGTCACACAACCTAAGCAGGAACCTGAGTCAGTCTAACATGTAATTGAAATCAGTCCCCTCTGGGGAAATGCCCAATAACTCTCATGCCTCTTTGATATCACTTGTCATGACCCTCCTCACCATGTCATCTTTGTAGGATAAACGCCTCCTATCCCTTCAGATTGTATTTCCAAATGTGTTCTACATTTGACTTTTCCAGAGCCTTGCTTTCTATTCTTCCCTGCTTCCTTGAAATCTGGCTTTTATTACAACATTTCCAATCAAACTCTCCTCCCCTGGGTCATTGATGACTAAAACGTCAAGCTCAACCCTAATAATCAACCCATATCCAACCTCTCTTCATAGTATTTAGCACTAATGTGGACCACTCTCTTTCTTCAGTTGGGCAATCTCATCCATTCTCGTGGATGTACCACCTCAATGCTATGTGTGTGTGTGTGTGTGT